>VZTX01026952.1:189196-227029 GCA_013400915.1 Pardalotus punctatus | reverse complement strand
TTTATGTAATTTATTTGAATCTTTTCGGGACGTTTCACAGACTCTCTGGGCGGAAATACACTACTATCCTGATAATCCTGCAGGCTACCAGCGTCGTTGAAACTGTTTTTTGGCTGGTGTGACGGAACGTTTGCATCGTTTTTTTTCTTACGTTTGTGCACAAAATTATTGTTAGTTTTGCAACATCAGCACTGTTACTTTTCTGCCCAGTGCATGGTTTTAGCTGTGTTTTTAGCTATATCTGTTTTTTTGTATTTCTGGAAAATAAATTAATAGACAGCTCTTTCTGTCATTCTTCTTGGTCTCGTGCCCCTTGAGTGGGACTAATCGGAAGTTAAATCTGTCATGCTCTAAGGCGATGTATCCTGAATGCAGATACGATGTCATTCTTTCACCTTGACAATGGCTCTAAAAGGGTCTCCAGGACCAAAGGTGTCTTTTCCCAGGTGTGGCTGTATTCTTGTCACATAGCTGAATTGCTAGATCTCTGCTGCTGGTCTGTCTCTTGGAGTGCAGAACATGTGACTGTCCTCGTGTGCATTTGTAGGTTTATTCCTTCTAATTTGTGTGCCAACTGAATTTGCATTAATGCCTTGGGAAAAAACTCCAGTCTCTGCAAAAAAGGAAGCTAGGTAAGTTTGTGATACTCATTTTAAAGTGTACATGGAAATCCATTGGTTTTGGAAAGTTGATGATGTGAAGGTGACTTTGCTGTGTGTAGTAATTTCTGGTTGAACCAAATGATTCACAGACAGGATTGAAGCTGTATGTAGAAATTATAATACTTTCTGCAATCTACCTTCAGGACTGTTCATGCCATTTAGTGCCATGGAGTTTGGGCTCAGATTTATGTAAGTGAGGAGAAAAAACTGTGCAGCCTAGGTGCTCATCTTGGTTACACTCAATCAATTCCTGGTATCAACTGACCATTAAAACAGGTTTTTTTAGCATATTCACCTGTACTGCTCTCTTGTGACATTTCTGCCACTGCAAGAGTACAACTACATCATCACTTTTCTGATGTTTGGAAGATGCTGGCTGGAGTCAACTTGCAATACTTGTAGTGGAGATTTTCAGATATTTTAATTTGCAAGTGGCAGTTCAAAAGTGAGTAGCAGTAACAAATATTTTTTGGTAATTGTACTTTATCCTGCACTAGTGTATTAGACTACTAAATTGTGGGTGGAGAAATCTGGCAAAAATTCCATTTGTGCAATTCATACTTGGTTTTATAAAAATTGTATGACAGTGACCCTTTTCTTAGCACGTTGTGGACACAGAGCTAGCTCTGTTTTCAAACAAATCTAGTCAAAATATGGGATCAGATGATGTTTTGTTTATTAACTCAGAAAATATAATTTTATTTCCTTTCAATATTTCTGTCTGGATAGAAATATTTGACACAATTATGGGCTAGTAGAGGTCTAACAAAAGTGAAAACTCAACCAGATTGGATTGTTCCAGTTATCTCTTAGGTGATCAGTGCTGCTGATGACTGTCATGGTAATCATACTCCTTAAGTTACGGACTGTTAAATCTGCTGGAGGGTCTCTTTCTCATACCATTGCAGAAATGTTCTAAAAAACCCTCTCAGAAAAATAACAAAAACAAAGTAGGCACTTTGAATAGGTCTTTAGGTATTGAAGTAATATTAATTTTTTTTTGCTTTTTTTTTTTTTTTTTTTTTTGTGTATTGATTTACTACATATGTCCTAAGACACTTATTTTTTTCTTGGAGTACTGTAGTATAACCTCAGTACCCAGCTGAATTCTGGTACCAAAGTAAAAAAAAAAAAAAAAAAAAAACCCAAAANAAAAAAAAAAAAAAAAATCTCCAGTAGAAGTAACTAAGGGAAGCAAGCTGAATTTAAGAAATTCCAAAGTAAGTTTAAACAAATTCCAGGTTTAAAGTTACCAGTGCAGCTCTAATTAACCTCTAGTGAATAATGTTATGATCTTGGTATTAATTGTATATGGCATACACATTTTCTATGGAACTCCAATGCAGTTAATTTGTATCTTGCACAGAAGTCATACATTAAGTTTGAAACCAAAATGCTCCTTAATTAGAGCACTTACTGCATTTTTCCTTCCCAGCTTCCAATTCCCAAATCGAATTGCCCTTGCCTTGTGGTTCACCATCTAATACTGATTACTACCTAGAACTTTGTCCATCAGCTGCATGAAATGAAGCAGCAGCTGAGGAATCGCTCACCAAATAGCAGCATCTAATCCTCCTTGGCTTTGTGAGCCTGTATCTCAATCTGCTGCCAGGTAAAGGAATAAACAGTGGGTTTTTGAGATAATATGTAGGACAACAAAATGATGCTGGGGCTGTGGAATAATTGGTTCAATTCCCATTCTGGGAATAACATCTGTTACTTTGTATTTTCTGTATGTTCCCTTTTTCTATAGTCTCCTAGTGTGCTCTGCCTAGTTTGTTCCTTTTTGTTACTCTTTTTCCCTTTTGTGTAACAGGCTGACCACTCCCACTGACTTTGTCTGTTCTTTCTATTCTCAATACCCAGCTTTTCCCCTTTGTCTGAAATCTACCTGTGTTCTGTTCCTTTTCCTGGTGGCTTGGCTTTTTTAACAATTTTTTTAAAACCCCTCTTTCTTTCATGTTTTAAGTTGCCCACTCTCTTTATCCTTACCTCCGTTCCTCAGTGTCTCCTGATTGTGTTTTTGTCACAATTGTGCCCTCTTGTCTACCTCCTTGCGACCTCTCATCCCTTTTTTTTTTCTTCTTTCTTCTCTCCTCCGTTAGTTCCTGCTGTTATCCTATGAGGTAGCTTCATCTTTATAAGCTGTTTCTCCTGCCTTCCTGCTTCACATTTCATGGTCTAGTGCTCCTCATGGTTTTTAGAGTTTCTAGCCTCTACTTTAGAATTTCAGCTGTAGGCCTTGGGTAGCTTTCCATGGAGGATGATGGTAATCACACCTCTGATACTAAGGGAATGCTAAATATTAAAATTACTGTAAAAGGGTCCTAAGATTTGATTTGATATGACTGAAAGAACATATTTTCTCTACCCTTGTTTTTAGGAAAACCTCACTAGTTTTAGCTGAAACTCCTGTACTCTCTGGAGTCAGCAGAGTGGGGTGAAAAATTTGTGGTCCAAATGTGTTGCTAAAACTATAGAAAGCTGGCTCCATGTTCATGAAATGGGAAGTCTGAGTTGACTTTGTTTGCAGGCATCTGTATCACATCCAAAATCATCAGAGTATAGTTTGCAAATGCATTTGAGCACTAATTGAGGAATGGGAAAATCATTTAATTGATGTATCTGTTCAGGCATAAACCAAGTATTTTTCATGAAATCCTGCACAGGAATGTTCAAATTTGTCCTATATTCAAAGGCCACACTGAGCACTTTCTCAGTTGTGTGAAGTGTGGTTGGCAGCTTCCCTCGTGGGCAGTGGGTGCCAGACTGGTTTGTGTGGCTGCCTGGCTCCTTGGGTGCCTGGGGCTTGTCCATGCAGCGCCCGATGTGATGCCGATGTGGAAGTGTGGGTGGTGCAGACTGAAGTATTCATCACTGATTCACTGTTGTTTTCCTGGACCTGCTGCATGAGGAGCTTATGCACTGATAAATGGTGTACATGGTAATCTCTGGTGGATTTCGACTACCCCAATCCACTCAGGTTATCAGAGCAATTTCTGGAACCCTTAAAGGGACTGTTTTCTTCTGTCATGATAAATCAAGGGTTGTCATATATCCAAGGCCACCAGTCTGGTAAGCTGGAAATCAGGGTGTGGAGGCTCTTAGCTATTTTAATAATATATATAAAATATTTTTCTTCAGCTTCTTAGAGCTGCTCTGCAGAGACCACATTGCTTTGATTAGTTTCCATATTAAAACAGTGAAATGAGTGATGTTCCCTTTGCACATACTATTAAAACTATTGATTGGTTTATTGAAATTCTTAGACTTTATTAAATGAAAATTGACATAGAAGTGGAATATATTAAATATTTTAGCAACTGCTCCATTTTTGCCTGTATATGCAGTGATTACTACATTAATACAAATTGATGTATAGATTTTTAAGTTTTGTGTTACAGATCGCAATGTAAAATGGAGAAGACTAGGATAGTTAGTGGAGCAGAAACAATTTAACTATGGCAGCATAGTCTTAAATAATGTGTAATTTACTTCTTGTCAGGTAAATTCCAAATAAGCATTTTGTCTTACCCCATAATTTAAAAATGTAAGTAATAAAATGAGCACATGATCATGTGGAGACAATGGATTTTTCACAAGGTGTCTTGATGTCCAGGTAGTATTCTGTATTTTATGTAGTTTGAGATTAAATGTCGTTCTAAGATGTCTCTCTTAAATTTAATTAAAACATGAATGTAACTTATGCATCTTTACAAATTGAGATTGCCACAGCTCTTAGAAAATGAATGATGTAAGTTTTAAACTTTTGAGGTAAAGAAACACCCAAAAATCATGGTATATGTCACCCAACACTGAGACAAGTGAAACACTACTCATGATGTCATTAGTCTTTCAGAAAAAAAAAAAAAACTTCAATGAAGAGCATGAGGAAAAATAGAGAACATTTCAAAACAAGTGTAGGAATGCCATTTGAGACATCAGTAAATATCTGAGATTTGATGTGGACTCTAGAAATTTCATAATTATATGAATTGCAAATTTGTTTCCAGCTGTTTTCAGACTTTCAGAACACTTGTTTTAGGCATGTTTTTCGCCTATAGTGGAGCAGTACCAAGCAAAGTAAAAATGTTTGAGCTGCTGGGGCTCTTTTGTTATGGTTGTGTTCCCTCTTTATTAAATAATTCATTTTTATATCATAGCTGTATTGCGATACAAATTTATTCCAGGTACCTGACATTGAAAAATGCTGAAGTAAGGCTTTAGAAACAAAGTTTTTAATCAAACTAAGTTTTAATCTTCTAGTTCTTTAAAGAAGGATGCCAGCATCATCTGCATTTTAATAAACAAAGTTCAGAGAAAGTAAATTTCCATCCTCTTCCTTATCAGAGAGAACTCATTTCATGGAGTATTCCATAGAGTTATCAGGGGAATATAGTTATTGTTCACATCAAGGGTGGCTGCTCCATTTACCCACAGAGAATATATTTAGGTACCAGCAAGTCTTGGGTTCTTTCCAAGGCATTGTGGAATCACTTTATGGTGTCTGATTTACTTTAAAGCTTCTTGTTACTGCCATTTAGAAACAAAATTTATCCTGCACACATCCTGTTTAAAACAAAAACTTGTCCTCTATTGAGCAAAGATAAAGAATATTATAATGTTTTTCTGGGTAAAGGTTGGGTTCAAATTATCTGGAAAGGTGAACCAATATTTGTGAATTCATGGACCTGAATGGTTTGATTACCATACAAATTCTGGTTTCAAATGCATGGATAGGTATTACTGGGGAATAGCTAAGGTAGAGTCAGGTTGTGTAGTCTTGATTTTTTTTTTTTTTTGTTTTGTTTTTTTTGTTTATTCTTTCATTATTTTAATGGAAAGTATCACTCCTACAAGTTATTGTGAGCTAGATTACATGTGTTTCCTTGATTTACATGCATAGTCTTTCTGTATGTCCACCTATGATAATTTTGCCTGTGCAAAATCAACAGTGAAAACTGCTTTCCCTGAGCAAGGTGAAGCAGATTTGCCATCAGAATTCTGCAATATGTATAAATTTCTCATACCTTTGAACTGGCTATGATGACTGGAGGTGTAATACTGCAAAAATACTCACTAGTACTGATATAAGAACCTTGAATCACAATGTCCTGGGTTTGCTTTAAAAATAATGGACTTAATCCAGCACTGATTTAGAAGCACAAGTTGAACCTGTAGAAAGCTATTTAATGCATGGAAAACTTGCTAGAATTTTTGAGATACAAGTGCTGTTGCTTTTATTCTCAGACAGAATTACCTAAGTTATTTCACTACAGATATTATTGCAGAGCAAAATATTAGAGAAGGCCAAACCTGAGGCAAAAAAAAAAGAAAATAAAAACAAACAAAAGAGAAGATCTATTTTACTCTTCCTGAAGAGGTCAGAGTAATGTCTCAGGGAATAACCCAGTGGTTTGTTCCTACTCATATATAGTCTGGAAATCTCTGCAGGAAATGTGAAAAATAATAAGGCTGTTATTTTGTAGCTGCATATTGAAATGACTGCAGGAGATCATCTTCAACCAGTTCAAGCATCCTCTTGCAAGGAGTCTTAGAGAGACAGGTATGTTTCATTTGTGAGTGATTTCCAATTAGAGTCCTTAAATTGTGCTTTATTAACTTCCCAGCAAGTGTAGCATCACATATATTCTGTGTCATTAATGTGGGGGATAGCTACCTTGATCCAGATGGGTTTATTGTACTCAGTGGGTTGGCATATTTATGTAAATAAGCTTATGTAATCACTTGCCAGTTCAGTATAGTTTGTTCTGTAGTCATTTACAGGCTGTTCTAGTTGGGAGAGGCAGAAAACCAGGCTTTGTCTTTTAAAACTTATGAAAAAACTCATCCAGATGAATTTAGTCTTAGGACAGACAATTTCCCAAAACAGCCTGTCACTCAGTGACACACTTTCTTTAGAAATTTGAGAGCCTTGACAAGATGTCAAGTAAAAGATCCAAATAAAATTTTTTTTCAGTGAAATCTAACTGAGCACCAGTTCTAAAAGAAGAAAACAGTTGATTTGAAAATCCTATGTCAAGGCTTTGCCCTGACTGACAAATCTGAGGTTTTTATTCCACTGTCTTCCGTGATGACAAAAGCAGTAACACTGATCCAAGTTAAACTACTGGTTTTTTTGGCTTTAGTCTGGTTTTGTTCCGTAAATAGTGTTTATGGAACCCTCTGGTTGTAGTACCAGAACAGCAGCACAGCAGTGCCTTATAACTCTTCTAGAGTGAAAATTCTTGTTATTCATTTGGCTTCACACTTTCCTCATTTTAAACGTATGGAGTAGAATTCACAATTATCTAATCTGTTTTTCCACAAAAATTAAAAAAAAATAAAATCGAAGTTGCACAGTGAAGCCTGAATAGCTGCTTTCCCTCAGGAAGGTTCATGCTGAGAATGTAGTTAGGTTGATGCAAAGAACAGCCATGCTGCCCACCTTCAGGGGAAATTTCACTGGGGAACATGACCACTAGATGGCTGAAAAAGTATAAATAACACCTGACAACAATTTGTAGTATCACAATCTTAATTTCTATAAGAAGATTATGATTTTGATTAGATTTTATAACTAAGATTATGATTTAGGATTGGACTTTTTTATGAAAAAAATTGCAATATGCTGTATGTAGTCTGTTTAGAAGCAAAGAGCCAATTGTGGTCTTGTATTTATAGATAATTATTTAGTTTTACCAGAATTTTAAAAAATGGATGTGATAGATACCTGAAACCTTGTAGGGGTAAGTTGGACATGAATACTCTTGCATTCCTAGCAGCCTTAATGGTTCTGCCAGTCAGGATGAGGTATTGAGGCTGACCTGGGATATATGAAGTAATTCAGAGTGACTAATTTTTGCTATCAAAATATACGATCTGTGAATAATTCAGTCAATAAGAACTTATTGCTGTAGAAAAGCCACCTACAGCAGTAATGCAACATGTTCAGGCTTGTTCTGTTGCCTGACAACCTTGACATAAATATGCTATTTCCTCTATTTGTGTAACAGTCCCTGGCTACAGCACACATCCTTGGGCAAGAATTTTAATTTCACTGTTCCCAAATGGCTTTCATATAATTTGCTGTGCACACACGACTGCAGTATTGCAGAAATAACTACACAAATCCTCAGCTTCAACAGGACAGTTAGCTGCCCTTTGTCATCCACAATCTGTTTTGTTTATTGTTCTTTAGGTTGCATTTATACAATGCCTTAGCTTTTTACTTTACACTGCTTAGAATTTACTTCACAGAGGAAAAATATTGGCTGCTCGTGTTCTTTGGTTGTGATCTGCTGGTGGCAGGTGTGGCTGGAAGTGCACATAAGATTAGAATTTTCCCTGAAGAGAAATATTAGAAATTCATGGGAATCCTTCTATAGCATAACCAACACTGTTCCCCCACCTCTGCAACCTGGAAACTAAGCTGTCCCCTAGTCCTCAGGGAAAGATTGGCTTTTTCACTGCTCTAGTTCCTGTATTAGTCACTTTTCCGTTCAGAACCTCCAGAATATATTGCCGGTTGCACTTGGTAGTGACAAGTAACTGAGTTTTCATTTTGGTTTTCAGCTATCACAGCGAGTTTACTGCTCATGTCTGTAACAGTGGTGTTGCCATAATCAACACTCCTTTTTGGGTTAGAGTCTGAAACACCATGTGGATGATCTGTAACCACAATATGTACATTTCATCAAGTTATTGGGGAACCTTTTTAATATTCCAGATATTTTTCTCTCAATATGAATGTGTTTGTGTTTTACTGAGGTTAGAGACCTGAAAACCCAACAGACTTTTCCTATGATCTCCAATCTCATGTAAAATTTTATTTCTGTAAAGAAAATCTTCTCAAACAGCCTTTCTAGGCAAATATGTATTTCAGTGTGTACTAATATTTTTGGATACTTTTTCAGACTTTCTATTAATTAATTTCATGGTTTAGAGAATCCTTACCTCAACTAAGGATGTAATAACTATAAATCTCAAAACAAGGAGGAGAATTTTTAAACATTTTATAGCTATGTGACAGTAAGATTGTCTTTAACTTTGTTGTTGAATTTACATCAACAATAAGGCCACAGCATATTCCTGAGTTTTAGAGAAGTTTGTAATCATTCTGGTGTTCTATGTTCTCATCTGCAGTCCGATAAATACTCTCTCAAGGTTTACAATAAATTTTTAATCAGTGGATTTTATGACCCAAATACCTTCCAGATAATGCTCTACATCTCTAAACTTGAGGGCCTGACACAATTTTAGATGTCCAAGGGGTATTCAAGACAATAACACAAGGCTGGCAGACATCACACAGGACATGTTGAAGACCTGTATCCTTGTGGAGGAGCATCTTGGCTGGAGTATGTAATTCCCCTGCAGCATAAGTAGCTCCTTTTGGAGCTAAATTTATCACAGATCTGATGTCTTCCTAAGTTAAAAGCTGGAAGTGAATCCTGGTGTCTGAGCAAGATAAAACTCAATTTCTGATGTTGCCTCTTCAGCTGTCTCAAGTGTTTTGTGAAATTACTCCAGTTTGTAGATTGCCTGGAAATGCTCCAGGTTCCCCTTTGTGCCAAGAGATGAATAACAAGAACAGTGTTGTGACGTCCCATATAAACAAACCACATTAACTTGACTCATCATACTTCCTAAATTAAAACTACAGTAATATCCAGGAATTACAGATATTTTCCAGTATCTGTAACCTCCATGAGTTCTCATGACTTTAAAGCAAGAGAAACCGATTCCTAAAGTTTACCTCTGTTATCCTTGATGACAGGAAGGCAAACAGTGTTGGTTTTAACTATGAGTGTCTCAGCTTGGAAAGCTCATTTGTCAAACAAGATTTTCCTCCTCTTACAGCAGGGACAAGGAGATCATGCTCTGAAGCATTGCACTCTATTTATAGTATCTTAAATAGAAAGCATTGAGGAAGGTCAACTAATGGAAAAAATAACAGCAGTCAAGAAGTGAAGAGAAAAATGGTCCAAGTGGGAAGGTAACTAGGTAATTAGATTTGTCTGTATCAGGACTTTAAATCAGTAGTTTTATGCTGCCAGCTGTTGTTAAAATTTGCAAATTGTTATGCAATCTCCAAGTTTCTAAAAATAATGATATTGACAGTGGTGGAAACTGATGGTGGAAAATCTAAAAATTGGAGGTAACTTAGTGAAAATAGACATGACATTCTATTTCACACCTCTGAAGAAGATTCCCTGGAATAATAAAGGACACTGTATTTTTCGTAAGGAAACCCTGACATTTGCAAATCCTTTGGCCTAATGCTGATAATCAGAAAGATATTAAGCCAAACAACTAACATTATAAGTAGTGAGAGGATAAAGAATCTAAACAAAAACAAACAGTTTAAGAACAAATTTTATCAATTCGACATGATTTCCTGGGCTAGCAGTGTAAGTGGTTGAGTGTTTAAGGGGAAAGCAGTACATGTAGCTTGATGACAGTAGAAGTTTTAATGTTGTTATATGTTACTTTCTCCTAAATTGAGGGTACATGGACCAGATTAAATCAGTTAAGAACAGTTATCAGTGCCTTTACCTATGAAAGGAAAAGTTCTTTCAGATTGAATCATTATACAGGCCTATTTCATTACTTTTTACATTTAATAATGAGTCAAGAGCATAGACTATACTTAACAAATTTTCTGGATTTTGCCAACCTCGGAAGGGCTGAAAACATAAATGATAAGTCTAGAAGCTAAAATTATCCTGGTAATTTCTACAAATAGCCTGATATGAGCAAGAAGATCTTTAATTAAGGAAAGCACCAAATAAGAAATGCACAAATATAAATAAAGGAATAACTGGTTTTATGAATGCTGTTACAAAAGAGAAGGGGGAGAATCTTAAGACAATATTTGCATGTGAATGAAGCCATTTATTCGGCAGAATACTGTGAGTTATGAATGGTTCAGTTGGAACAGTTTAAGTAGTTGCTGTTTCTTAGTACACATCATCTGAGACATAATAACTGACTGCAGTTACGTTCCCAGTCCCCTGCAGTGTAAAATAAAATACATTACCTTAGTATTTTTTTTTTTTTTAATCACATTCCTGATGGTCTGAGTCAACAAAGCTGCTGTGGAAAAAAGTAAGGAAAGGTCATCTTGGCAAGCATGAAGAAGAGCATGTGTGCCACCCAGGAGTTAATTATTTCACTATGAGAGACCTCAGGTGAGCACCGCATCTATGTTTGCACACCACACTTGAAGACAGAAAGATAAAGATAACCTAAGGGTGGGGGCAGAGCTTTGAAAACATCATTTGTGAGTAGAGAGTGAAGGCTCAATTTCTGCTTACAAATGAAAAGATGGGGATCATTTGTTCTCTTTGGTCACAAGGCAAAACTATTGATCTAAACTTATTTCCCCCCTAACATAAATAAAGTACCATTAGTGTTTTCAGTGCAAATGGAATTGCTCTAGGTTTAAATAAATTCTTTCACAATATAAAAATATGGTGTGATCAAATAATATTTCAGAGATTGTCTTGACATGTATTTTGATATTTTTCTGTATCAACAAAACAACATGAAGTTCTTCAAATGTGTTAAGAGGGTACAACAGTCGGGCTTGCTCCCTTGTTTCTTGGGTTGGATCCTAGCAGTGAGAGAACGGTGTGCAACATGCTGCAAGCAAAAGAACTGAACTGGGTACAACTAAATACCACAGGAAATTCCTATCTAGTGCCTCCTCAGGGCATTCCCCTCACCCAGCTGTACTGTAAAAGACTCCACCACCTCCATTTTCTCTTGGTCCTCCAAATTAATCCCAGGAACTCAGCCCACTCAGGTGTCTTCCTCATTTCACCATCAGTAACCTCACACTTTCCCCATCTTGAGAGCACCTGTACAGGAGCAGGCACCTGTACTCTTGCCAGTAGCAGGGAATGGAATATGTTGTTCATGAGATGATATGTAATTTTACAGAAATTAGTTTACTAAGTATTTTGCATAGTATTTCACAGGGAGTGCCACATACTTCTGAATAACTATCATTGGTTCCTGCAATATATGCTCTCCATTTTATAATTTGCATGGATATTTTTATATTAATATTTTCATTAACATGAAGAGTCACACATGCAGGCCCACATTTTATTCTTAGAGTATACCTGACCTCGCTAATTTCTGTCATATGTGGTCAGAAATTTAAAGTCATCTACTGCATGGCTGTTTCTGCAAATTTAAAGTGAAATTTTTTCTAAAGTAAAGATCAGACTCTGAATTTATATTTGATCTCATAGAGCAAGTGGGAAATTGTCAGGACAAAATTGGCTTGAATTTTATATTTTTACTCTTATAACATGACATTGTTTTAAGATTATCATCTGCATTGTGGAAGAAGACAACCAGAAAGGAGCCCCACTCTAGATACTTTATAATTAAGTATAATATAAAAGCCCTCCAACTCAGAAAGACTAAAATCTACTTAAGAGAAGTTATGATTTTTGGAAGCATATAGGAAGCAAAACTAAGTATCACAAGAGTACAGTTTTCTGCATGCATTACAGTGTAAAGAAGTGTGTGTATATATGTGCATAAAAATATAAAAAATTATCACCTTTCATGTTTTGTTTTTTTTTTTTCCCACTACAGCTTTCCTGGAAAACTCATTGGATAATTATTTTTCACATTTCAGTGCCTATTAAGTAAATAATTGATACCTCTGTTAGCTGACAGTCTCCTGTAGAGAGTTCCTCCATAGCAAAGTGCTAGCTGTTGAACAGAGAAGGGCATGTCCTTAGAATCATGGAAACATTTTAGGGTGGAAAAGACCTTTTTTATCAAGTCCAACTATTAACCCAGCACTGCAGAGTCTGCCACTAAACCCTGTCCCTGAGTGCCACATCTGCATGTTTTTTAGACACCTTGAGGGATGGTGAATCCACCACTTCCCTGCATAGCCTGTTCCAATGCTTGGCAATGCCTTCTGGGAAGAATTTCTTTTTAATATCCAGTCTAAACCTTCCCTGGCACAACTTGAGGCCGTTTCCCCTCATTCTGTCACTTGTTACCTGGGAGCAGAGAATGAACACCACCTCACTGCAATCTCCTTTCAGGCAGTTGTAGACAGTGATAAGGTCCCCCCTGAACCTCCTCTTCTCCAGACTAAACACCCCCAGCTCCCTCAGCTGCTCCTCATCAGATTTGTGCTCCAGGCCCTCCACCAGCTCTGCTGCCCCTCTCTGGACTCATTCCAGCACCTCAATGTCTTTGTTGTGGTGAGGGGCCCAAAAACTGGACACAGAATTCAAGGTGTGGCCACAGCAGTGCAGAGCACAGGATCGCTGCTGTAGCAGTTCTTTTAAGAGAAAAATAACAAGTAAATTGCAGGGAAAGATATCATAGCCCTAGAAGTGTTTTCCATTGCTGATAAAGCCTGCTCATTGTTGATGGTTTTCTTGATTCAACCCCAATGTATCTCTGAATTTTTCCACAGTCATGCCTTCTGAAGAGATTGAGAACCAGAGATGACTTATGGTAAGTAATTTAATTTAGTATCTATCAGAGCCAGAGACACTGACCTTGTCTGATACACTCTAGCCATGATTCATAATTATTGCTGTAGTTGAATATTCGGGCAGCAATCAGTGGAAATGAAATGACTGCGTAGCATTTTGTGACATGAGAGATCGAACATGGGAAGAGCTGGACTTGGATGGTGTAAACCCTTTCCAGTTCCTCAGGCTAATTGTATGGCCATGAACACGACTAATCCTAAAAGCACACACACACCTGATAACCTACATGCACCTCAGACTAGGAAAGAGGATCTCACTTAATTGGTGAGAAAATAGAAGAAAATGTTATTGGCATGCCTCAAGATTTACTGGTTGTTTTCACAACTAAAAGCTTTTTAATTGTTGACTTTAACCTTTTACGTGGCCTGGTTATCATGTTATGCTCCTAGTTGCCAACTTTATTTAAAGACATTGCCGTAGGCAGCAAATCTCTAAATCAAACATGGTAGTTGAATCATACGAGGAAAAAAACCCCAACAGTATAAACAAGTATCTAACATAGCCAGTCATGATGGAGTATTTAAGTCTCCAGACAATGTAAATTAGGAGTAAATTTTCTTTAGATTAACCCAAACATTTTGGACTGGACTAAATTAGTTGTTTTCATCATAAATGCATTTGCAAAAAAGGTGATAATATTATGTAAAATTTTACTTAATGCAGATTTCTTTAACTGGAGATTTGACTTTATAATACTTGACCACCTCTTTGATTTACAAAACAAAACTATATTCTGATATTTTTTAATTTTTTGTTAAACAGCGTTAAAGTATTTTCTGAAAATTACAGTTAATATTCTTTTCATAATTAATGAATAACAGATTTCTTGATTCTTCCTGTTAAAAAGATTCACTGACAACCAACCTTCAGGGTAAAGATTATTAATAAGAAACCTGAAAATAAAGTTTATATTAATTTTAAAATACTCTAACATGTCTTTATGCCACATATATGTGGAAATGTCTTTGTTTGTTTTGTATTTCTCTAAAAATGAAGACTTGGATTCTTGAAAATAAGACATTAAAGTGATACAAATTGGCTAACAACTGCTAGTCAGTTTTGAAAGCTTTGGTCTCTGTGTAACTGTTCTCTCATACATACACATCACTGCAGTACCTTGTCTTTAAAGACCTTTGTAATGCTTACGGAAGTACAACATTAAATCTAACAAAATCAGTGTTGTATTGTTTGAAATATAGTAAATACAAATGCTTGTCTTGTATTATATCTTCATTTATTTTCTTTTCTCTGTACAGACAACTTTCTATCAAGTTTTTCATTTGGAGAGTGGCCACCTATGGTGGCTGTTTATCCCAGTGTGTATGCCCATGGGTAGGCAGCCTCCGTCTGTAATCCAAACAGAAATTTTCATTTAAACAAACCTAAGTCTGCTGATCCTATCTCAGCAGGTGTAAATTAAGAAACTTGTGAAATTGATGATGGCTTAGGGGCTTGCAAACTCCAGAGCTAAAATACTTGGCAAGATTGCATTAGGGGTCTACTCTAATTAACAAAGGACATGCTAAACCAAAATAGGAGTAATTGCTGACAAATTGTATTTAACTGGTGTAAAAACATGTTTCAAGATAACGTAAAATGGCATGCCCCCAATTCAGCAAATAGAAAATCTATAATCACTGTAGAACCTTTTAATTGGTAGAAATGTTACTTCTAGCTTGAAAAAGAGATGAGGAATTTTGTGCAGAAAAAGAGTATAGGGCCACTGGAAGGAGGGATAATTAAAAAGCCTATTAGTCTGGCATTTATGGATCAAGTATCACAGTTCTCAAGTTGATAAAATTTGTCTTCCATTTGTCTGAGATCCTGCTCTGTATTCAAAGACCTCCTAAGTTAAAATCAGAAGTGTTAAAAAACTATTAAGAAGATACATTTTCAGAAACCTGCACCATCTGTTGGTAGATACACAAATTATTTCATTTTGTGTTACTTGGAGAAGTCCAAATTAGGAAGAATACTTGTACAAATAAAATATACTTCTGTGAGAAACTGTTAACAGGTGGGATAGTATAGAAAACTGCAGAGGGGAAAAACATTTTACTGTTTCATTCTCGATATCTTGTCTCTGTACATGCAGATTTTGGCAGATTTTGGGACTGAGGGCTACAAACCATAAAATGCTGAAGTCAGTCTAGCTATGTTTATCTTACATGTCTGGGAAGAGAGAGAAATTGTCAGGAACAGAAAGTCAGGAATTTTCTCAAAATGTACATCCTATCTTGCTTTTCTGTGCTTTGTCTGTAGTGTGTATCTTTTTTAGTAAAATAGTTTATATGTGGTAGATAATAAATGGAAACACTGTAATACAGATGAGCAGTTATTTTGTGTAGTGGCAATTATTTTTACTGGCACGGTTACTTCCACCCCATTTGCAGACATACACATAAACACAGACATTTATATTTTTTTCCTATGTTTTGCAAGCCTCTTCCCCAATACTAGATTGGTGTCTGCCTTTAACATGATAATGGTATAAAACAGTGTGACTTGTATTCAAAATGGGAATTTTTTTCAGTAAGTTAACTGCTCTGGGTTGTACCTTTAGCAGGATCTCTGCATTTAAGTTCAACACAGTTGTTAAGCAAGTTTGAACTTGCTGCTTTTCTCCAAAGCACTGCCATAAGGGGGAATTTTTCTTGAGACTTGCTAGCTGATGACTGCAAAATCAAATTGTGCGCCCAGATAAAGACCTTCAATACAATGGAAGGCTGATGTGAAAGGAAGAAGCAAATGTGCTGTTGGACCATATTGGGGTGCTCCATACTGTTCTGATGGGTTGTTGGGGAGCCCTACCTCCTAGCTGAGCTGATGTTTTATGCTGTGGGTGATGTAGATTTGCAAGTGTTGAGCTGAATAAGTCATATATCCTTCTAAGTCCAAAGTAGGACTTGTAGCTGCTCCACGCCTCTTTTGGGGATAGCCAGAGAAGGTTTCCACTGCACAATTTGGGTGAT
Source organism: Pardalotus punctatus (assembly GCA_013400915.1). NCBI lineage: Eukaryota > Metazoa > Chordata > Aves > Passeriformes > Pardalotidae > Pardalotus > Pardalotus punctatus. The sequence goes on along the minus strand of VZTX01026952.1, from coordinate 210,853 downwards.
ATCTACATTTCACATGTGAGGCACAGTGGAAACCCAATTTCCTCATTACTGCCTAAACGCACTAGCCCATGGAGTTAAGAAGAATCTTGTGACAGTAGCTCCATGTGTTCTAACGTAACCCTTTTCTCTCTGCAGCTGTTCTCAATGCAAGATCCTACAAACTCAGGCCCCATATCTCCAAGCTACCTTGTCTGCACAAGGACAAACTATGCATTGTCTTACCAGGATGTCAGAGGTGTGGAACTACATGCTACATGTGCCTCCTGGAGACTGCAGATGGGCTATGGAAAGGGGGGAGTCAAAAGCTTTCAGTTTGCTGCTGCTTTGGTGACAAAGTGGCCATGCTGCATATTTGCACTGAGTTAGATGGCAAGTGCAAAACTGGTAATTTTTAATGTTTGAAAATAACAAGAATTTAATTCAATTACATTATTAATAATAATAGAATGAGGCGGGATTGGTGTCACTTGCTGACTAGGTAAATATGTTTTTTTAAAAGCATGTTGTAAACATAGAAACACAAGTGTGTGTTTGCAGGGCTGACGGGAAGCCTGAACAAACCCGGATTCTTCATTTCCTGGCATAACTTCTTGGGAAAAGATCTGTGGGAAACAGGGAATTTGCTGTCCGTCTTTACCCAGGTGGAAGAATTATTCTGCAAGAAAGTTCTTCTGCTCAATATTTAGCTATTCTGTTACAGACCTAAGGTTTTTTTAGTGTTAATAAAACATGGTACAGTGAGAAAACTCTCAGATTCCTTGCAATTTAGTTAGGCACAAAACGCTGATAAACTTTAGATTTCAGGCTGCTGCCGGGCCACCTGTCTTGGTTTCCTAACCTTCTGGCCTCTGTCTGCCCTTTAGATGACAGATTAGCTGTGAACATCCTCTATAAAAGGAAATAGTGTTCTATAAAATTCACACCAGGGTTTCCAATTTAGTATCAGTCAGGACATCCTAAAATAAAATTTGTTTCAAAAATAGCTTGAGGGGGGATGTCAGGGTTAAAGCAAGCAATCTACTGGTGTCAGTTAATTCTGTGAGTAAACATGCATGGAAAAGGGGTTTAGAGTCTTGTTCAGGTGCAGAAGTTTTTTTGCTGATGGGGAGTAAAGCAAAGCAAAACAATAATAGCATGTTCCCTGAATTGAGTGTGATAAAGAAGAATTCCTATATAGCAAAACAGGAAGTTTAAAAAAGGCCAAACAATTGATCTTTGAGGAAAGGAATGATATTTTAATTTTAACCTTTTTGTTTTGGCTTTAATTTAGAATTTACCAAGTAATGCAAATCATTGCCAGTAAATAGTGTTTTAGTGTATTCAATGCACACATGTTCATACCTGAAGAAATATGAAAATATTTTAGATATTTCATCTTATTTCTGCAAATGAAATACTGAGAGTTTTAGATACCTGAGGTGTGTAAATCAGGATGTTTGCTTACACTACTCATTATCTTCCTAATATGTTTTCTTTCCTCTGAGTTGCACTGCAAAACTTTTGTCTAAGCTGTTCCAAGAATTTTGTTCTAAGGAATTTTTTGCCCTTCCATTGTTGAAATGTATCCCTTGGAAATATAATTTTCCATATATCATCTATGGTTGAAGATGGTTTTTTTGAAAGTCCATGCAAAAACAACCAACCCTTATTACATTGTTAGTAGTCTTCGGTCAAAAATTGAATAGTACCTTGACATACAGCTTATCTAGGCATTTACATCTTAAGTAGATTTATTTTTACAATATTATTACCATTTGTCTATTTTAATGATACATACTTATGTAATTAATAATTGGACCTAATGCAATCTGATACTGTTTATCTATTTGTCATTTTAAAACTGTGTCCTCTAATGAAAATTACAGTAAGAGATAATTGAATAATACCTGATAAAATATATTATGTAAGTGCATAAATTAAAAAAAAAATTACTTCAATATTCAATCTTCAGAATAATCTTAGAGTATTCGATATTTACCCTTCAATATTGGAAAAAAATGGTTTAACAAACAAGTAAGTGTTGTCATTGTTAATATTTATCTTCTGACTCTTCTGAATATTTGGCTTCAACTTTCAGCCTTTGGGTCTTACTATATATTTGTTGCTAGATTAAAAAATGTTGTAGTGCCACTGTTCTCAACCCAGGGTGTTAAAGAACATGATTAAATCATTGCTTCAGCTTTTTTCTGAGTCCTGCACCATCAAACCTCTGAATCATCCCTGTACACATTTTTTGATGTAGTTGTAGTTGAGTGTTGTTCTTTTTAACATCTTACTTTGAAAACAGGTTATGATTTGGGAAGAAAAAAAAAAAATGCAACACTGCCAAACACAGAGTTAAAGGAACTACTGTGTCCTTATTTTTCTGCTCCTCCTTCATATTCCTCATTTTAAACATCCCAAAATCACCGTAGCTCTCTGGGCACAAAACTCACTAAAAGTCCATGTTAATTTGACGACTATTTTCAGTGTCCCTGATCACCAGAGCAAAAGTAATTTTCTTTGTTTCTATGCATGCGTTTCATCTACTTATCTCAAAATGAGTTTGGATTGCTTGTGTCTGTGTTGCCATGTAATCTTGATTGCTCTATATCAGTGAACTCTACCCTTTCTGTTATTTGCCTTTTCCCAGTCTTCACATCTTCTCTAGTGACTTTTATTTCTTCCAGAGGCATTAAGCTGGAGGTGATAAGAACCGATCCTATGGACTTCCATTAAAAACACAGTTTATATCCTGATACCTTGTGGTTATGTTTGTCCAGTGCTGAGCATCTCCTGCTTGTAAGCACACACCCGTGCTTTTGGATGGAATTACACAGCCAGCCTGGCCTTTGGCTTCCCATCACAGTAAGTGATGAGAGCATGGGTGGAGCAAGTATGAAAGTGCTTTAATTTGGTGATCTGAATGTGCTGCACTGACACTGTTTGTTACTATCAGCTGGACTTGTAATGACATCAAAAAATCGATCAAGCCAGTTCCAATGATCTAATGTAAACACACATAATTAGCATGTAATTACTCTTAGCTTTCTTATTGAGTTAGTGCTGCCGCTGGCACTGTTTTGTCCAGAACTTTTTAAAGGTTGACAGGTCCTATAGCATTGAAGATACATCAGTTATATTTGCTCTTAATGACACAGACTGACTTTCTTTAAATGTTCAGAATATTTTGTGGCATTCTCTGACCTGAAAATTGTGAAGCATTCCTCTGCCACTTGCTTTTCTAACTCATGGTCCTGGCTGTTGACCAGATAATATCCGTCTTTAAAGCTTTATATAGAAGCCTCCTTAAATATTACTGATAAAAATTAGAATTTCATCAGCCTTATGGTATGACTGCATCTGGTTAACCATGCATAAAACAGGCTAGTGAACTGTTCATTTTGTGACCACATTATCACTGAAAATTTATGGTAACATCATTACATTGCCTTTATTCTTAGTTTATTTAATAATAATTCTCAATCTTTACTCATCACATTTTTTCATGATTCTTTTATCATATTTATTAAGTTTTAATATTGTAATTAGTTTTTTTCTATGTAATTTTATTTACTTTTAAAATTACTTGTTTCTCAGATTGTGGCTTCTTGAGGAACTGTCTCATTTCCAAATTATTATGCTTTAAAAAAAGATATTTTCTTACAACTGGTGTCCCTAAACTAGTTTATTACACTGACCCTGTAAGTAGCTGATACAGATATGAATCTATATATGCATATCTGTACAGATATATGGGGAGGGCTCTTTTGTGATGCCTTTGTCAACATAAAATACAAGTTCTCCAACACACTTCATCTGCACCTTTTGTTTGGTCTTTAATTTCTTAATATAAATTTTGAAATACTGAGCCCTGTTTATGCTTGTTATCCATAAGGGCAGTGTAATGAGTATAATTTTTCTATGAAAAAGAAAAACTTTTGTTATCAAGATCTAGAAATGATAAAGCTCATATTATGGCTCAACTCTCATTATTGGTAATGTCTGCTAATCCCATTTAAGGTTTCTGAATGCTTCCACAAGACTCTGTAACGCAGCTTGTCCTAACTTTGGTTGCACTTTCACAACCTTCCCCCCTCTTGATGATGTGTACTTTTTAGAGGAGACTGGATAACACCAAAGGAGACCAGCAGCTTTCCTTTTGCATCCTTGATTGGCTCAATACTTGGGCAGTGCCTCAGGGAAAAATGCTGCTGGGGGTCTCAAAGCAAACTACATAATAAAAAAAGTAGTTGAGCCTTGAAAGAACCAAGTGAACTTTAGTTCAGACCATGATCTTGTTTTTTTGAATGAGTAGGTAACACCCTGTAGTTTGATACAGAACTGCACGCTGCTGAAAGCTTTTTGCGTGTCCTATTGAGATGCAGGTTGAGCAGGAAGCAGCATCTCCCCCTTCCCCACCCGCAGGCACAGCAGCATCGCTCCTCTCCCGGGAGCGCAGGGGAGTGAAAAGCCTTCAGTGCTTAGCCTGGCATCCAGTCTGAATCTGCTCGAGGGCATGGTAATCTGGCAGTTGCCCAGCTGCTTTAGGATCGCAGAATACACGATGTTCTGATTTAGCCAACCACCTGAGCTAGGCAGAGAACACAAAGAGGGAAATCTCTCTACTTGCTTGATTAGGGCAGTTTCCAACCCAGAACAGCCCAAAAGACAGAAGGCCCGTAGGATTTCCATTTCAAGTAATGCAGGTCCTTTTTAAAAGCACGAAAAAGGAGACCTTGTGGAAACAGTTTGTAAAACAACAGAATACTGGGAAAGTAGAACAGCTCCTCCTCAGCCACAGATGGTTGACCTCCGCATCCCTTTATTCAGATGGCTGCATTTTCACCTTTATCTGCTTGCTGCATTTAGACAAGAACAAGGACACCTTGGTGCTGCCTTTTTTTTTTTTTTTTTTTCTTTTCTTTCTTTTTCCCCTTCTGTCATTGTGTTGCTCTCAGATATTCGCTGCCTCTGTTTCCTGTTAAGGAAGCTTAGTGCTACCTTTTGTCCAGCAGGTGGAAGACTTGCTGCAGTATGTATAGCTCAGCAGCCAGGCTATGTATAAACATTTTTAAGAGAATACAGGAGTTTTAAGCCAATGGGCAAGGAGATGCTATTACATAGACAGTTTTCAATTAATATGGGTTTTTTTCAATCACTATGCTAGTCAAGGAAATATAATGGTAGAGTTAAAAGAAAGGCAATCTCTGCACTAAAATTTAAATATGTGAATTCAGTAGCTGAACCCAGAAGATGCTACTAAGGTAAATCCCAGGGCTAGAACTGGCTGTGCAAGGCCTGCTGGGTTTTGTTCTATATTCGTTGTGTCATCACAGCTGCAGAATATAACTCTTCTTGAGTTCAAGGAATACACCTCCCCTAAGCACTTGCAGTTGGCAGATTTAGAAAGACTTTCTTGAAGTTCAGTGGGACAGTACCATTAACATTTATCATATTTTCTGACCAGGGAAAATACACTTGAAAACATTGGAGGTATCTCTCTTCAGGGATGTAGAGGAGGCCTCAGGTCTTACTGTGACTGATGTGCAGCTGAGCAGACAAGACACTGCTTCTGAACCTGTGAATATTACCCAGCCTGTTGTGTTGTGTTGATCATCTTAGAAATGTTCTAGAATGTGCCCAGAGATACCTGATACTGGCAGAAAGAGATGTTTATAGTTGTTTTTAAGAAGCAATTATCTGTGTGAAGAAATTGATTTGTATGAAGTAGGTAAGGGTTACTTTTAATAATTTATGATATATATTGTACGTATTAAAGTGAAGGAATTTATAAAGAGATGAAAAAAGAACTGTAGTGATTTTTTTGGCTATGAAACTGTCAAACATCCTTATGGGATTGGTATGAACTAAAGGAAAAATTGTAAAGGGATGTTTTACAGATAAGGTAAGGTCTTAGTATTGTGCAGAGAACTGGAATAAGAACCAACTATTTTTCTAGCACAAAGTGTGGTCTAACTCTTCAGTTGTTTTGCACATAAAACTATTATCACTGTTATGCTACTGTTTGCTCACCAAAAACGTAATATTTTGGTTCCTTAGAATTTGGTGTCCTGGGGTAGCAAAAATGTTGAACCTGTATGTGTAACAGGAAAAGTAGCATGTTAAAAGCAGACTGCTAGAGAGATACTCCTAGCACCTATTACAATTCCTGATGTCAATGTTGGGTCTGGGGTAAATAAATAACATTCTCCGTTCAGGTGAATTACTTATTCAATGCTGATTTTTTATTATTTTCAATGCTGTTTGACTTGAAAAGTTAGTTCTTTTTTAGACACTGTTTACAACATGATGCTATTCTATAGCTGAGCAAGATGTTGTACCTGGGCAGCTCTGCTGCTACCTGGGTGTCACAGCTGTGAGACAGCGCTCAAAAAGCTGCATGGCTCACAGAGGCTTAGAGTAGTGCCTCTGCTAGTTTGGTTGCAAAGAATGAGAATTTAAAAGGTCTGATGAGAGGCATTATGGAAGAAACATTTTGCTGGCTACATCTGATTGAAGCAATTCAAGTGTGCATTACATGATTTATAACATTTGTATACAGAGAGAAGCATGCAACCACTGCAGATAATTGCACTGAAGTGATAGGTGTGCTTTTCTTCTTTAAATAACAAAATATTATGAAACTCCTAGCCATTTCACTTAATTTATCACAGATGAATCTATCTATGAGGTGTAAAACACTCCAAAGGCAAACTCCAAAGCCTTTCTGGTACTTGTTCATGGAAGTTCTGTGGACTTAACTGCAGCCATGAAAGAGGATGTATGTTTCAGAGAAAATGTTTCTCTTCAGTGGCAGTGGGCGGGGATCCCAGCTCTGCCCTTTCTTAGATGAACAAGCTTAGTCTTGTACCAGACTCATGAAAATTGCTTGGTAACATTCTAGAGTCAGAACATATTTTTTTCGTTTGCTTGCCTTGACATAAAGCTTTAAGGATGTGTGACTGATAGCTGTGATAAAGATTTCAGCAAAAGAGGAAGAAGAAAGCATTCAGATCAGCATTTTGTCCAGCTACATATTTTCTCTGATGCAAAGAATGATTTATGAAGCAGAAGCACTTATTCTGACAAGAGGGGTGTCCTCTCTTAAGACACTGGTAATAGACTAGTGGCTTGTTCTTCCAGCAATTAAGTCAGATGCTTTCTCTGTGCCTTCCCTATGCTCCTGCCATTGTTGGTTCGAAGGGTGGCATCAACAGAGGAATTTTGTGTTGTTTTAAGCACTGTGTTTCACTGTGGCGCCAAGTCAAGTATCCTGATGGAGTTTAGTGTCTTCCAAACTATTTGACCTGTATTAAAAATTGACATGGGAGAATACAAAAGCCCTAATTTAGGGAGCAAAACAGAGTTTGACAGCAGATTCCTGTGAGTTCAGTGTTCTACCTTCTCTCTAAGTTGTTCTTCAACTAGTCCAGTACATTCTGCTGCTTATATCGTCAGTATGTTGTCAATAAGGAGAAAGAAGAGGAACATTTGAGATTCATTATTTCAATGTGTGTTGCTTATGTTTGTTTTGCTGCTGGACATATGCCTGTAACTGGATGTTTGTATGGCATTGCATTGATCCCACTTACTCAAAAAAGAAGGTGATGTGTAGGATCTTTATTACTTAAAGCACAGAAACTCAGCATATCATAGGGGCAATGCTAATGTTAATTTTAAAGCCTTTATAAATCTGCACATAACTTTTTAGTGACACAGGCTTTGTTCTAAAGCCCTATAAAACATGTCTGGTTTTATGCAACTTGAAACCATGAATCTAAATATTTTTGATTTGGGTGTAATTCTCTTTTAGAAACAGATTTTCTTCCCTGTTCTAGAAGTCTGTGCCGTATGGGCCTGTCTGAATTTTTCTCTTCTTTATACTTTCATTGTGGTGTAGCAGAACCTTCAGAGCATAATTAACACATTTATTTTTGGTAGAGTACTTTTACAGGACTGTAGAAACAGTCTGTCCTGTATAGCTGCCTACACTGCCGAGTGAGCCAGAAAACTTTTTAAATAAACAAAACCCAACTGTACAGTTTAACAGGGTACATGTAAAGATTAACCATAATGGTAATCAAATAGCCTTCCTTCTCATGTTCCTCTGCCTTCCTCTTTCTCACATTTGAAACGGTTGAAGTGGCAAAGATTTGAGGTGTAGTGTCTGACAGGCAGTGCTGTGAGCTTGTGTACTCCAGTGTTGGCTTTTACAGGAATTGCACAACAAAGACTATTATGCCATTCATTGATTTTAAGAAGTAAAACAGTGCTGTAGCTATCTCAGCAGAGTGAACAGATTGTTTAGTTACTTATGAACGTCAGGGTGTGACACAGGCAGGTGGCTTTCTGAGGCCCTGACCTGTGGAACTGCACAATGTCCCCAGGCAGTCTCTATCCCACCACCCTGGCCAGGAGTGGGCAGCTGGGGGCACCAGGGCATTCCCAGCCCCAGGCACCTCCCTGGGGATGGACACCAGCCCTGCTGCAGCCTCACCGGGGCAGGGTCTGAAAGCTCATCCCAGAGAGCTGGGATGAGGGCAGAGTGGGGGTCCTGGGTGAAGCTGCTCGGGGTCAGGGAGCCCTGTCAGTGCCATCAGAGCTCCAGCACTGAATGGTTTAGCTGTACTTGATTCTTGATATTTTTTGAGCTTCATGCTCTTGTAGTTTTCAGGAGAGACCCTGTTAAAAAGACATGGGAAGAATTCAAAACCATCTGGCAGTTTTGGAATATGGAAAAACACAGAGCAGTTGACAGGTTTCTTCTGGAGAAAAACAGCTGCTGTATGACACTTGCATCCCGATTGCAAGAGATAATTTGAAAGGTGTTAAAAGTGCCACTGAATTTTTCATCTTCTGCCATTTATGGTTCACTCCTGCAAACAGATATGACCTCATACACTATTTACTAGAATGCAGGGTATAAACAGGATGTTTTCTACATCAGTTGCTGAGTGGGAAGTGCTTGGGGGCTGACGCCTGGCAGGGGGATGAGAAACTTCATTTATGTATGTCTTTGAATTTGTAACAGTTTATATGGTGCAACTGTGCTTGAGTCTTCTCTTAGGTTGAAGTTAATGAATACAAATCCAGTGTATTTTTTTCTAATATCAGTTGACTCGAATTTGAGGCAGCAGGTATTAATACTTTAAGAATAACTCTTGCAAGGCCTAACTAGAAGTTCACAGAAAGATAGCTGAAGGGATGGTTTTGTTAATTTGGTTTATTGAAATAGAAACACTTTCTACAATAATGGAATTTCAGTGGAAGTCTGGTAAAAAAGTATTTGTGTCAAGTGTTTGTTCATATACACATTTATTCTGGGCAAAATGTTTTTGCAGATTTTGAGCCCAGTTCCTCATGCCAGCACAGTATTTGGGGTTTGAACACACTATGCCCTCTCTAATTAAAAAGAAATGTGCACTGCACAGTTCTTGTTTCTTCTTTGGGTAAGTAGGAGTTGTCTCTTGGCAGAGTATATTGGCTTGGTACATCAATAGACTGTCAAATAACTCATCTTTTACCTTAACACCAAATTTTATATTTTCATTCTATTTTTATTTTACTTTCAGTCCTGTTTTTTTCTTTGCATTCAGTTGACTTTTATCTCTGCATCAAGAGTGAAGATCATGGGAAGAAGTAATTTTTTTTTCTGTGAGCATGGAACATTTTTTTCTTTTTTACTTTCAGTTATTTGTGTCTTATTTCTATTTTGTTTTCTTATGACTTTTTGTATGACTTACTTTAAGATGTGCTTGCTACATGATAACTCCATATAGGGACACTCCAAGGAATATTTCTAGAAACAAATCATGAAACCACACTGGGCTATATGACACAGGTGGCACTCCAAATATTGCTGCTTCTTTGAGTTTTTATTGGAAACAGACTTTGATGGGATGGTCAGTGAGGGGACCTTGTTATAGGTGCTGGACATAGACTTTTCTTTGGTAATACCCAAAGAGGCAGAACTTTCCAGACTTTACTTTTGTTAAGACATGTATATTACACTGTACATCAGTCTGTACCAAGAGATGGAGCAGGACCTCAAGGGGTTCTGCAGTTTCCTCACATGAATGCAGGATCACTCCTGGCAGAGTTTATCCAGCTTGCAGCTACACTTCTGCATCCATTTTTAGGATCCCAGTACAAAAAAGACAACAATAAACTGGGTTGTGTTCATGAAGGACCATGGGGGCAGCCAGGGAACCAGTTTCATGTGACTTCATTGGGACAGAATGTTTAAGGGGGAAAGGTCTGAATATTGATTTTCCTACAGCACAGAAGAAATGCACAGCCTCTGACAGAGCAAAGAGACTTAGTTCTCTGGGCAACAAAATAAATAATGAGATTCTGCCCTTGCTGTAGCTCTGGGACTTAAGTATGTGAAACTGCACTTTAAATTTAGGATAGAACTTGTCTTGGTGCAGATTGCACTCCTCCGCCCATCCACTGGTGACCTCTCTGCAGGACCATTTCTATCACAGGACTCTCAGACCACTAAAAGATTTTTGCATTTATGACATCTTTATAAAAGTTGTAAAAAATGAGCCTGAATGTCATCAGGGATGAGAAGCTCTCTTTCACCTCCGGGTGGCACTGCTTAAAAACACTTCTGTTTGCTTTAAAGATCTCTGTAGAAACTGTCCACTACACGTTTCGCAACTCCAGTAGCTGGCATCATCATGCACAACAGCTAAACTGGTAAGTGAAGAAAGCTTCTGATCACAAACCACAGATACAGAGGGAGCTCAAGGGTTTTGTCACTTCGTGCCCATTTTCCATATACTACAATTTCAGATTGCTGTTTTTCTGGACACGCATTATTAGTATTCAGATTGTTTTTCTGTATGTTACTTAATAAAGATTTTACTTCGGTTTTTACATGCACAGTTTATATGAAGTTGTGCTTATCCGGGTGATAAATGATCATGGGGGAATCAAAATAGGAAATACCGTTCTGACCATCTACCTGTTCCAGACAGATACTAGGATATATGCTCTTACATATATCAAATATTATACCCTTCCACTACTGGGGAAAGTCCAGAGTTCCATCTCCAAGCTTCTTTAAATTCATAATTCAACATCTGAAGAAAAAAAAAAAACCCCGATATTTAAAAGAATTGCTGTGTTTAAATTTATTTGTATCTGGCTTTCAAGTTGTCAGGGTGCTGCTGGCTTAGTCTCTTCAGAACTGCCCTATGATAAGTGGAGATGTGGTTATTCTCAATGAAAGCTGAAACTTTCACTTTCTGTGAAGATTTTTGTGATTTTTTTCCCCCACTCTTTGTGAAGGTATTTTAAAGAAGATTATGCAGGCTATGAAAACCACAAGAAAACCGAGACCAGTGGTTGTGTTGCGGGGACACAGGCGGTGCACATACTGTCACCTTTTACATATTGGCTTCTGTGACCCCATCTCAGCAGCAGGTCCTCTCTTTAAATGACAGAAAAGTGTAGGGCAGATGCAGAGCTGTGGTGTTCCCCAGATTCTGCAGTCACTTTCCTAGGCTGGGGAGAGGCTACTTTACACCTGCATTTGAAATGGCCTGTTACTGATCTGTTGATGGAATATGGAGGTGGGATGTGGGAGGAGGTCTGAAGAAGATCAGATACATGGTGGGGGAAGGAGGAATTCTTGCTCCATTTAAAAATAAAATCTCATGAGCTGAGCCACTACTATTTAGTTATTTTAACGGTAGGTCACTGTGAATTTTGGAACTCTTTTAAAAAAATTTATATGGATTTAATTTACTTTATGCTCCTCTGAATTTTTCTTTTTCTTCTGGTGTTGGAATGAAAACCTGCAAAGAATATTGAAAAAATAAAAAATACCTCAGGATTTGGCCAGGATATATGCTTTGGTATCTTGTTCTTCAAAGCTGATTTCTATTTCAGACAAGAAGTTGTTCATCTACACACTGAAATATGAATATGTTGTGTGGTGTATTTTAAGCATTATGTTATATCCTGATTCACCAGTGTGCTCCTCCATTTCCATGTAACTGCAGCAATTTAAATTAAACAATATTCTAAACTGCAGTGGTTCTCTGTAATGTTCTCAGTAATACATTATCATACCTGTCACATAATTCCAAATGAATAATAAAGCCCTTTTTTACATAATTTCATAATTTGCATTGATTTTTAAGCCTGAGTGTAGGATTTGGAATTGCTCCTAAGGTCTCTTAAATGAGATCTTGGGTTTCCACAGTTCTTGAGCCTTCAGCAAGTCATATATTCTTGCAACAGCAAAGCCCTTTATCTAATATCTAACTTTAGCAAATAAATCTGTACCACTGTGGTCCGAGGAATATGGCATTTCCCTCAGTCACTATACCCTCAAATAATTTGTCTCTCTGGTGCCTTAATCTCTGTCTTTTCCCACATTTAATACTCCTAATACAGTTTTGCATGAAAATGTTGTAAAGTTTCATTAACTGATGTTTGTGAATGTTTTGTACGATACCCATAAGCAATTATGTGACTATTGGAGGTGTAGAATAGGATCTTAAATAAACAATGTTTTCGAAAGTGTAAATAAATTTTTTCTCTTCAGTTTTGAAGTATATTGTGAAAGAAAACATTTGTAGAAGGCAGTTTACAGTGCAGAAGACACACGTTACAGGATAGCATCTGCACACCACTCAAAGATTCCCAACTGAAACTATGGTAAGGGAATAATCAAGCTGCTGCTGAAGTATCCAATATGTGTTTGCTGTTGCTATCAGTAGTACAGAAAATGATACTGGACTAACATCAACATTTGTTTTCAGGTGGGGCAATGGCATTTGGAACACACTGTAGCTGGAATATGTGTGAGCAGAAAGAAGCAGTATCTATCACTTAAATACCATCTATATGACTTAGATTTTTCTCTCATGTATTATAACACCTCAAGGACCATGGTGGCTAACAACTTGCTTTTCAGAGCATCAGGTAATACCTCTTTCACTTTTTTTCTGATTATTATTTCTATAGAATGATAATATATCATGAGTTTATATTCTGATTACACTGCAGCATATTGTATTTTTGGTTGTTTAGTTTTTGTTTTTTTATTAACAGATTGTGCCAAAATATTGGTTTTTAACATTTTGACAAATGCTATTTTTTTTTAATGCATACATTGTTCTACTTGATATTTTCTCAGTCAGCCTTAGGAAAGATGTGTACCAATACTTTTAAATTTGACTGGGAAAGTTAATCCCATTACTTCATATATGGTTTTCTAGCCCTTTAATTCCATATCTACAGGATCAGAGGCCTGGCATCTTCTTTTGACTTAAGTCACAACCTCTTTTTTCTTTAAAAAGAGACTATTTTTATTTAAGTGGTTAGCCTTAGGTGCCTATATGTGAAAAATTTTGTGTTAGTGTTTATGAATACACCTTCAAAATAGATCAGACTAAGAGATGCCAATCAAAAATTATCAGTTAGCACATTCTGCTAGAGCATGAGAAAGATGATGTTATTATATGAAAGATGTTTGTATTATACTTTGTAACTGTCAACTGCATTTTTGCCTACTCTAACTTTGCATTTTTAGTCCAGATGCAATACTTTGCCTTGCTGAAAACAAGTTTTTCAGAGCTGTTACCAATTTTACCACCTGTACATCTCAAATGAAAAGAGTTTAATTTGCAGAAAGTTTGATTTAAAATATTTGAAGAATCTTATAAATGATATTAGGATACAGACAAACCAAAACCACTGGCTTACTAGGTTAGGTAGTAAATTTTCTCCATGTTCTACTGAGTTAATGAAAAAGATAGTGTCTTATACTTGGGGGTGCCAGCAGTGATCCTAGCATAGTAATTGTCTATTTTGTACTTTTTTTTCCTGTCACATAGTGTTATTGCCTCTTGGCTGAATATGGAATTTACATTACCAAGGAATAGAGGCTATCTGTCAGTGCTGTTATACATTTATAGTATTATAAATTCAAGTTCATGGATTTTTCCAGCTTGGCAAAATATATTAAGAATATTCCATCCAAAATCCATGAGAATGACATTGCTGAGTGGCCAGATACATCTTAAAATATTGCTTGCAGCATTAGAGAAAAACAGACAATAAAGCCTCTTCTTTCTCTCTGGAAAAAAACAAAAAATAAAACAAAACCAAGCAAACAAAAAAAAATTCAAACAAATAAAAAAACCCAGAAACAAATAAAAAACCAACCAAAAAAAAAAACCAAAACAAAGCAAAAAAAAAAAAAACCCACCCAAAAACCTGTCTGAAAGATTTACAGCAAAGTGCTTCATCTTTGTGTGTCCCAAACTCTTAATCTGGGAAATTGCATCTATGGCTGCATACCTCCTTTAGGAATAGGATGACAAAACACACAAGCTGCGACTCTGTATGATTATTGGAGGAAAACATTTGAAAAGCCTCCTGAGAGGTCACATATTTGCTTTAGAAGCTTCGTAATTCAGACGTTCTGATGTGAAGGCTGTATTAGTTGGCCTTTACTACAAATTTCCTGTGGTCTGCTTGAAATGTTCTGTGCTGGGCAGGAGCAGTTCTATTCTTTCCATTGGAATCATTATTTTTTTTTAATGACACAATTCTTGTTTTACCAACCTTTCACAGATTTCACACAGCACATGCTGATGTAGATCACTCTTGTCTACACAGGAAAACCATAATGTTATGAACAGTACAAACAGTACAAACAGTAGTGCAGTTGTAGAGCCAAGCCTACCTCCTACTGTGAAATCAGGGTCTTACTGTGCTAGGCAGCGTGTGAACAACTTGTTCAACCTGATTTCTGTCTCAGTACTCACAGGCTAAATATGGAGAGGCAAAGTGTGATGGAAGGATAGAAGCTTTATACCTGCCATACCCTCTAGATCCTATTTTTTAGTCTAAGTGACATGGTTTAGAAACATTAAACCATGAAGAACTGTAAGGATTAAGGTTGTAAAGCAGACTTTAAAGATCTAGAAAGATCATCTGATTGGTTAGGTGGAACCTCTTCAGTCAGGTACTTTATTTTTGTTTTGTAGTGCATGAAGCTAGTTTACCCTAAATCAATAAGGTACCAATTTATGGCTAATGCATACAGTGGTTTCATAAGATAAAAGACCTGTTTGATTGAAGGAGTCGCTCTGGGTAAAGAAATCAATGTGTCAATTTTAATAGTGCTAAATTGTTGCAAAAAATTTTGTATGCAAGCCTTCAAAGTGCCAGGCTGGGAAAACTGTGCCTTTCCTTACGTTTGGACTTGCATCTTGGTGTAAAGAGATGAATTTTGTTATCCCCATTGCCAGAGAACAAAGATGAAAGAGCATGTTTGGATGACACTATCACTGATTTCACTTTGGGAATCAGTAAATTAAAATGGAAGCCAGTGCATGAATGGCCTTAGCTTTTTGTATTGCTTTAGAATGACAGAGACCTGACTTGAGGGTTTTTGGAAAGTAAAATTTTCTTTTTAGAAAATATGAAAATATTTGTGCCAAGTAGGACAAGAAACAACAAAAAAAGCCATGAATTACTCCAGAGTAAGAAGTAGTAGGTGTATTTTCCTGGGATTGGGATGGTGCAGACCTGCCTTATTGCAGAATTGAATTCAGCAGAACAATTTTATTTTGATTTTGCTCCAGCTACGCTATGCAGAGATAGATTTGGAGCTGACATACGTCTCAAAGCTGAGTGTATAAACACAGTAAGTTTGTGTTTGCCTTTCTAGACAAACAATTCTGGAGAGTCAGAATTCCCCTGTGAGGTTCCTAGATCCCTATCTTAGTACTGCAGACGCAGTGGCTAGGTGGATTAAAGTGTTATTGATACGCTTAAGAGGAAAATATATTCTACTTTTGATTGTGCTTAGGGATGTTTGCTAATACTAAGGGGAATGACATAACCATATTTCTAGAGCTGAAATTATCTTAACTAACCTAACAGTAGTAAAACACACCCTCTCAGACGTTATTATCTTCTCTCCTATGAAATAAAAAAAATTATTTACACGTTAAAAAGGAAGTGGCTTATTTCTCCATTTACAACCCTTTAAAAATGTCTTAAGGAGCCCCCTCCTTGTTGAAGTGAATGTTCAGTACATTTACTGTTTTTGCCACAACAACACGTGCTTTCAGTTTCTTGGTCTGTGTTATTCTGCCTTGGTATCAGCTGTGTCAGCACCACCTGCAACATAAACAGCATCCTTGGAGACTGTAAACTAAACACAGGAACACCATATAACTTGTATGATTGCATTTTGTGTTCTGCTATGTGACAAAGATCATCTGGGAATGGCTTGTCAAGCCACAGTTGTTCGGTATTCAGTGATACAAGTTGCTATCCATGAGATTTGACCTGAATGATAACATAGAAAAAGTATTTGCTGCTATGCTTTTCTGCATCTATCCTTCTCTGCTGTTTTGCTGGTCATAATCCTCCTCCATATTTAATGAAGCCTCTCCATTCAGTGGCATATTTCAGGAATTATTTTATGGTCCATTTAATCTCTCCCTGATCTTACTGGTGGGAGAGTGAGCAAACAGCTTGGTTGGTGCTTGGTTGGTGGCTGAGATTAAACCATGACAGTGGTACATTCTTCACTGCACTGGAAACTGGTCTGTCCAGATCTTAAATATGACTTAATCTGTGTTGTGCTGGTTTAGTAGCGTAAAAGGAATAGCCAAAAGGAATGAGCAAGAAAAGTAAAATAAAATAAATTCAAACAGGGACAATATTGAGAATTAAATACTGTTTCTCATGACTAGGCAAATATAGCTTTCAGGCAGCAAATTTGAAAGGAAAAGGTTGAAAGGCTTTTTTCCCCACAAAAATTGAAATTGTGAAAATATTTATCATACCTGTCATGGATGCTCAAAAGTATAAACAAAGGAAGGAATAAGGAAAAGCTTAATGGAGAATATATTCATCAACAACTGTTGAACACCTTGGTCTGTAAGAGCCTTAGGACTTAGGATACCTCTCATAATTTGGAATTTTGCAAGTTAGATGGGCCAGAGAAAGTATCTATGATAGATGCCATATTTATGGCCTTTCTCCCTTAGATTCTGCTGGCAGTGGTCAGTGATTCTTGCTAAGCTGTTTTTTGGTCTGGTTTAGCCCCAAAGGTCTTAAGTTCAAAGAATTTTTTCTTCACAAAGATGAAAACCTTGCTTTTGGCATCCTTGCATAGGAGGATAGTAGCCTTTAAACTGGGTATTGTTGCTGTGAAGGTCCATATAAATCACGGTATCTTATCACAATCACTTAAATCTAACACTCTTTCCTCCACCCCCAGGCTTTGTTGCTGACAGGTGACCCAACAGGATTCTTTTATTCTATCCACATACCCTATGCCTCTGCTGCGGAAGGATTTCTGGGGACTACATGTCAAGGTAGAGCCGTCTAAGAGACATCTTCTACCACAGATTGTAAGAATGAGCTCTTTGAAACATAACATATTAGCAGCAACATTTCAGAGTAACGTCACTTTGAAGCAGCACGTTCCACATAATTTCTGTTCTGTACACGCCTTCTCTGCCCCTTAGCCAAAGCACATTCTGCTGTTCCACATTCTGATACACTCCTTTAATAGACTGTAGGTAATTCAGTGCTGGGCTTTAGCTTTTTAAATGCCACAAGGATGTAATGAATTTCTTCTGTGCATCAATAAGAACACAGTGCTCAGGAGTAAACAAATTAATAGGAAATAATCAAACTGAGAAGACCAAAGACAATGCAACAACATAAGAAAATACCTCCCAAAATTTCTATATCTACTACCTGCAGTTTCCAACAGCAAGTCTGTGATACAGATCTTTTTCCCAGTGATTTACATTTGCCAAGCTGTAAAAATGTTGTACTTTTTCCAACTGTTTGAATATGCAGGCCCACTCATCTTAAAAATAATTCAGCTTTGAGTTTGTCTTTTTGTTCCTTTAACAGCTCTGTTACAAAGCAGTGTTCTTCTCGATGTGATGGTGCTTTGCTCCCCTTCTAAATGAGTATCTACTGTGCATCTTTTGTTAGTCTCTTCAGTCAGTAAAGGTCCTATTGTTATGTAGTGATCTAGGTCCCCAAATTCAAACGGTACATTCTGACAGATTCAGGCCATAATTGTGTTTTGTTCTAGTAGGAGAGACAGTGTAATATATTCAACATCATATTTGTGCTTCATTCTAAATATATATTGACCTTGCTTCTCTGCAGGGAGGGACTGAGGCCTTTATTCTAACAAAACTTCACTGTTAAAATCAGGTAGCTAAAATTCTTTTAAATCTCAAAATTTACAGGAAGAAAAGGTGGAAGTAAGAGCTGAGAACTAAACACCCATAATTTTACAAAACTTAAAAAATTGATTATATTTTCTCATTCTCACCAGCCTAAATTGCAATTATTTTCTAAAGAACAGTTTTATCAGCCTCTCAGAATCCCCCAAAGGGAGGATTCTCTAGTGCATTGTAAAATTTTAGATAAAAACATTTTGTAATTTTTGCATTGTTTAAGATGCTGTATTTTTAGAGCACTATTCTGTGTGGTATTTTAGTAAATAGAATATACTGTCTACCAGCTGCGTAATTTTCTCCTACTTAACAACTTCACTTGGCCAGTTTAAGAAACTTGCTTAATCAGTTTCTTATATATAATTAGATCAGGAATGCAGCTATTTCTCATTAGTTTTGTGTTTCTGCATAATTTTAGCTCTGGTTAATTACCATTTACATAATCTTGGTTTTGAATTTTAAAAACATTTATGAATTTCCATTTTGGCATTTTTATGAAAACAGTTAAGACAGAAATGGTCCAGAGTTTCATTTATTGAAAAAAATTATTTTTGAAATTTTTCTGCAATGAGAAAGCATTCAAACCCTGCCATGGATAAACAAATGAAGACATATTTTATAGGGAGCCTGAATGGAGCAACATCTAGAAAGTTTTGGGCAGGGGACAATGGATGTTGTTGAAAGCTGCTACACTGGACAGCTCATGCTAAGTTTGGTAGTAGTTGAAGGGGTTAAACATTGCACATGATCTGCCTGGCTTGACCTTAGGCTTCTATCTTGTTAATCACTTAAGAGTTTCCTCCCCTTAATTTTGACTTCAGGAAGGCCACGCTATAAACATAAAGCCACCAGATACTTACTTACTTTAATCCACTGGGTCTTTCCATCAGATCAGTTTGTAAGGTATTATAATAGAAGATGAACCACTCAGATAGTAGGAGCTCTTACATCAACACTGGGTGTAGTTCTTTGTGTTTGGGTCATTTAAAGCTCTACATTTGTTATCATGTTGCTCCAGAACATCGAAAAGCTCTTACCTGTTATGGAGTTTTCTTCATGTGAAAGATGTACATTCATAACCTACCCTTCAGCTTTGTAGTTGAGAATTCCTTCTATATTCCTTGCTGATTTGAAATTTCTTGGGTCTTGTTGGACTGCGGCCTGAGTGTTTGTCTGTAAGCAGGTGGTAAACCCAGATATCATTGCTTGGCCTGCTGCTGAAATCTCCTCAGCAGCACCATGTATTGTGGATATGCCAGATGCCAGCTTGCCTTCTTCTGGCCTCCCATAGAATTTTCACTCAGGTTACCTAAAAGGCCCTTGATGGCCTGGTCACAGATCATCTTAAATACAGATTAGAGCAATAATTTCATGTGGAAAAAGGACTTCTCTAAAAAAAAAATAAAAAAATGCTTGGAATGTGGTGGAAATAACCTTTTTTAAGACTTAACTCAAATATGTGTATAGAACAGCTTCCACATTTCCCACTTTTCATCTTCTGAGGAAAGGTTTCAGTAGAAAAGACGGTTTGTTTTTCCAGCTGAAAATTTACTAGGAATTTGTAGTGTTGAGTATAAAACAAAAGTCTGATTTAAAGCTTGTCATTAAACAAGAGCCTTCATCTCGCATGCTTCTGCTTTTGAGAAGAGGAAAACAACATGTGGCACAGGAAAATCAAAGTACTCATTGCAATATTGGGGAATATGCATACACTATCTTGACAAGTGCGGTTTCATACCTTTGATATGATGGACAGATATGCACAAAACAATTGCATTTTGGCTACTGGAAATTTAAGGGATTTTGATCAGTCTTATTCAGACACAGAAAACTCAAGTTTTTATAGTAACTGAGTGGAAAGTTAATGGAAGGGTTTTTTTCTGTGTAATTTTTTTTGCACTTTAAATGACTGTCAGTGTTGTACTTCTGCTGAAACCCCAGAACATTAGATGTATTTTATTACACCCTTCTTTTGACAAATGAGAACTGCAAAGCATATTTCCAGCTTCACTTTTAGGCAGATGTTTTGCTTGAAGTACATTTTATCAACTTAGAGGTGAACTTAAGTCAGATCAAAATATATTTTGTAGTTTAGCTTGTGACATTAAACTATTTGTCTCTCTACCATGGCAAAATGAAAAGAAATAAGGCTGTGACCATTTCATAGCAAGGGAAAGTGCCCACCAGGACAGATGGCCTACTTGTGTTCAGATAAATAATGTTTTTTGAAGCAGCACAATGCATGGCAGCTCAGATGATGCATATACTTCGCTTTCCAATTAGTCTTTCCGAAACTAACAGATCCAGGATTTGAATGTTCATTAACCTTGTTGCATGTGCTGCTCAGACAACAGTCTTTAAAGGCTGGGACTACAGTTATTTCAATGAAAAATGAGAAACAACTGTTGTGAGAGTTCCCTGCAGATTGTGTAATGATGGCTTCAAAATAACAACAAGGGTAGAGAAAAAATAATTAGCTTATTTTTTCCAATTCTGACACAATGTTTGTGCTGTTCTCAGACTGAGCTCTGTGGTCTTTAAATTCCAACAGCTGTTATACAAACTTATATCCCAAGACAAAGCCTATCCTCATCTTTCTTTTCCAGGGTTAAAAACAGTGAGTGAGTATATGCCAGATATCTAATGTCCTTAACTCATGATTTTGTGTCTAAAACCCCCAGGCAATAACACTCATAACAAATGCTGCTGCCATTTGCACCTTAGTTTATTTGCTGTGTGATTAGGGATGACAATGAATTTTAGAGAGGATTACTTGGGTTTCTGAAAAGGGACTAGCCAATACACAAGTTGCTTTCTCTTATATACCAATGTCTGTTTAAAAGTCTTTGGGATCCAATCCTCGGTCCAGTGTCACCTTGTGGAAAGATGTCGATAGGTAACTCCAGTGCAATGGAGTGGAAGGATCTCTCCTCCTCCCTTTCGTAGAGAAAGCTCTTGCGTTTTGGCTGTTTCTGTGGCCCTGACACCTTGACCCTCATCTGATACATTTGCAACAGAAAAGGACATGTGAAAATATTATTTTGCCTCTAGACTTATTAGGTTACTTATTTTTTTCCCCTCCCAGGTGGGAGTAATTTAATTACTTTTTGCAATGAACTTTTACTGTTTGGCTTTCTGTAGCTAAAAGGGATAAAAATCCTGGGAAAGAAGTTTACTTGGCTGTAGTACATATTTAGTATGTGAAATATATGTTTCCAAATCTAAAGATAGAAGGAAAAAGAATAAACAATTCCCAGTACAAGAAAGACATGAGCCTTCTGGCATGAGTCCAGCAAAGGGTCACTAAGATGATTAAGGGATTGGTGGAGCATCTAATATTCAAAGAGAGGCTGAGAGAGCTGGGTTTGTTTAGCCTTGAGAAAAGTCCTGGGGAGGTTGTTAATGCATATAAATAGATTGGGGG
>VZTX01026952.1:147874-189187 GCA_013400915.1 Pardalotus punctatus | reverse complement strand
AAGGATGGGGGGGGGGGGGGTGGATGAAAAAGATGGAGCCAAACTCTTCCAGTGGTATCTAGAAAAAAAAGGAGCAATGGCCACAAAGTTAAATGCAGGGAATTCCTCTGAAACTTAAGAAAAAGCTTTTTTATTGTGAGGGTGGCAAAACACTGGCACAAGTTGTTCAGAGACAGTGACATTTCATCCTTGGAAATATTCAAAAGCCATCTGGACATGGTTCCAGGCAACCTGCTATGGCTGACCCCGCTCTGAGCTCTGGGTTGGATTAGGTGATCTCCAGCAGCACTCCAACATCAGCTGCTCTGGGATTCCAAGTCAAAACCCTCACAAACTGTGTCTTAATGGGCTGTTTATAATGATGTGAATGGACACCAATATCTGCTTGTTTATATGTCTTAAGGGGCACTTGTAACAAATAAATGAATTTTTGATGTACAAGCAATTTAGTCTGGATATTAAAGGACTAACTGGTACTTGCTTTCTTTTTTGTAAAAGAGAACAATATTCTTTATTCTATATGTGTAATTCAGTGCATTTGACTATGCTCTAACCTAATTTAACATATATTTTGTAGAGTAATGATAGACTGTAACAGCTTTTATAAAGCAGGAATTTGCACAGCATTGATAACATTTGAGAAAGGCGTCTGCACTGGGATCTTGGGTGCTAGAAATCTGGAATATTTCCAGACGCTTATGAGATCTGTGTTTGTGTTATGATGTTCACATGTAGGATCATAAATATATCTGCAGCTGTACAACATGAGTTTCTAAAATCATCCTCTAAAGTTTAACTATCAACTTAATTTGAACAGATGCAAAAAGAGTATTTTTCTTCCTTTCTTGGCTGGTTAAAACCCAATATAATAATTCATGTGAAACAAGTAAATAAGTGTTTGCATTATATGTAGTTAAATAATAATGCTACCAATCAATTCTGAAAATTGAGCCTGCAGTTCTATGTTTGTGTCACAGAAGTATTAATTCTCTTGAAGCTAGCTTTCCTTCACAGGCCAAGTCAGAATGAAAACCATATGAGAATTGTTGAAATTTGCAAATGAGTACACTGGGAAGTGATTTATCTCAGCAGGGAGGGAGCTAATCTCTTTCCAGGTTTTGTCTGGAAATTGATGGGTTTGTTTCATAGATAAGGCTCTAGCATCAAAGACCAACTGAAAAGAGGCACTGCAAAGGGCTTATGGGTGTGGACCGTATTAATCAGTTCTAGCACAGGAGCAAATTTTGTCATCAGTTATAAATATCTTGATGAAGTTAAGTGATATGAATAATTTTATATGACATTTCAAAAGTATCCCCTTTTTAGCTGTTCTGTCAGTCTAAAATTAAAAATATGAGCAAATACAGAATCTCAAATGACTGAAATTACATATTTCAGATTTATGTGTTTTGAGGTGTGTCTTTGCCAGAGGTTGGGGCTGAGATAGAAAATTGCTTGAGCATTATACAACCCAGATCATTTTGCAATTGGTTGTATTCCAGAAATATTGCAAACTTTATGCTTTAACAAGTCACTATCATTCTTAGATGTTAACAGAGAGCGCTTGAAATTACTGGATCAAATTCACTGTTGGTATAATTTATTTTACTCAAATCTCTCATTTTTAGAAGGAAAGAGCAGGATTCTGGAGGAGAAGCCAAATGGGCTTTTTTTCCTTATACGGATTTTGCATCAGCATTTCTGTTTGGTGAAATTAACTCACTTTAGCTTTGCCTGCCTTGAATGGACAGGATTGCTCCCTCGTGTCACAGATCTCTCAGGGTTTTTATTTCTGCCCCCATGAGGCATCTTGTTTTGATATAACCCTTTCTTTTGTGACTATTTAAGTACGCTATAGGATTTTCTACTGTAGGATACTAATAACAGAACAAAAGCCTAGGTAATGCAATGCTACTTCTTCATAAACTTTGGGAAAAAGATTTTTTTTCTCTGTATTTATCTATTGATTTCACCTTAGGATTCCAAACTGAGCAGGATGCAGTGGCTAAATTAGATTCTTAGCTGGATGTACATTTGCTATGCAGTGACTTCATGTGAACTTAAACTAAATTTTCTTTAAATAGAAAAAACTGCCTTTTTATACTGGAATGTATTGGCTAATTACTGACATTGTTGTGAGGAGGAAAAGATTCAAGCAGCGATTTGCTGTTTACTTTGTATAAAATAGACATTACTGTTTATCAACATGAAGATATTAATCCTTCTTTTGACAATGTGCGCTAATAATTTTGAAGAAGTAATTTTAATGCTGAATAATGTTGGCTTTCTTTTGAGCATCTCTGTTGCTACACCTATGCACTCCTAAAGTAATGTTTTACTTTGTCATGCATCAGTAGTACTGAGTTGCTTGTAGACATTAGTTGAACAGCATGGTTATAATATCACAGAAAGATCCACTTGATCTTCTGCTGTTGTAATTTGCTACAAGTCCCTGGGCATTTAGGAGAGTAAGGGGAACTTATGTCAGCTGCCATGTGGCAGGCTCCTAGTTATACAATTTTTATGTTCTTGTTTTAAATGTTAGGAAAAACATCACTTACTTTTTAAGATGTGATCATAATGCTGATTGTCCTGTTAAATTCTGATCATGGGCTTTTCCCATCATGCAAGCATTTTTGAGATTTCAGTTGGGTTTTTTTTTTTTCTCCTTTTCTGTGAATCCAGAGTTAAAATTTCAGAAGAGAGAAAAAAGAAACTTTTGCGTCAACCAAGAAGAAAACCTCCATCAGTTAAAAATATTTCATTTAAATGATTTTATATGTCTTATTTTACTATTTTAAACATATGATAAGTTTCTACAATAAAAATGTCTTCCATCCAAAAACCATAAATTTCATTTAGAAAATAGCAGAATAAGGTATTTGAAAGCTTAATGTTTTTTCTTTCTTTTGAGCATACTAAGAATTGAAATGCATTAAACAAAACTTTCTCTGAACAATTTCAATTTAGACAACTTTGAGTCCAAACCCCCTTGGTCACAGTATTAGTTTCATTTACTTGAATGGGATTGCTTGGCCAAAGGACACAGTTTGTGACAGTTTGTGGACAGGTTGTCTGAAATCCACCAGTACTGAGGGAAATATTGCTATGACTAAAGACTTCCTATTACAAGAGTGAAGATTTTAGCTCTGAATCCTTTGAAGATAAGTAAAGCAAAAAGTATTTTCAGCCTCATTTGTCTCTTATCTACATCTGCTGCTAGCAGGCATTTTGTTTAGAAAAGGAATATTTATGAGGCAGTAATTCTGAGGAAACACCTTGATTTTCATCTAGACGAGCTGCACAAGCGAGGAGATGCAGTTTCTGAATTCAGAGATCTGTGTTTCTCCTGGGGAGAGGCAGTGGGTTAGCCACTGCTAAGAGCCAAACAGCCACCCAGCTGCTCACTCACTCCTCCCTCAGGGGGCAGGGGAAGAAAATAGGATGAGAAAATTGGAGGGTTGAGATAAGTCAGAGAAACTGCATACCAATTACTGTTGTTAGTAAAACATCCTTTACTTGAGGAAAATGAATTTAATGTATTGCCAATGAAAATAGATTCAGGTAGTGAGAAACAAAGACAAGCAATAAACCAGCATTTTTTTCTCTCCCTTTTCCAGCCTCAACTTCACTTCTCTCAGATCGTGCCACCCACCCTGCCAGCAGTGCAGTGAGGGATGGTGAAGGGCACAGTCAGTCCATAGCAGATCCTCTCAGTCTCTCCTTTGATCTGATACCTTTCCTCTGCTCTAGCGTGAGTCCTCCCATGAGCTGCAGTCCTACAGGGAAAAAACTGCTCTGGCATGAGGTCTTCCCAGAGCGCATTCAGATCTCTGCTCCCGTGTGGGCTGTTCAAGGGCTAGCAGGGGAGTTTCTACTCCAGCTTCTGTAGCGCCTTCTCTCATTCTTTTGCATTGGTTCTTACACTGCTGTTTCTCACTCCCTTTTTTTCTTCCTCCCCAGCCTGTCCAGCATTTTCTCCTTTTCTTAAATATGTTATCACAGCTGTGTGAACATGATGGGTTCAGCTGCGTCCTGTGTTAGGGTCTGTTGGAGCCAACAGGAATCAGCTGCGTCCAGCACAGGGCAGCCTCAAGCCTCCTCCCATTCCTCCCTTTATTCTCCCTTCTATCAAAACCTTGACATGAACAGCCAATGCATGAGCTTGTCTGTCTGCAACCCTGACAAGAGTGCTTTTAAAAATAAATCAGGAGATATGTCTTTGCTATATGACGTAAAAGAGAATGTGGTCTAAGGCAGTTGTGAAAGTAACAAAACTTTGATCTTGACAGAATAAAAAGCCCTTCCACTTTTTAATATCAGTTTATCTGTCTATCTATCTATCTATCTATCTATCTCTCTGTCTATCTGTTTTGAGTGCACATATATAAACAATTTGGTCCTTTTTAAAGGATTGTTATTACTAGGTATCAAATATGCTTTATGAGAGCAGATCAGTTATGAGTCATTATTATCCCTTCCATGATCCCTGTTTTCCAGCTTTGAGATTTACACTTCTGTTCCCCCTTAAACTGACCACAGACACATGGTATGTGCCCTGCATGTTTGTGTAGTGTATGTAATGTGATTGGGAACACATGCAGTATAGAATGAAACTGAATTATTGATGATAGATAAAAGATAAATCAAAATTTATCAGTTCAACAAAGCTCTGATGTATTTAAAATTAAGGAAATGCATAACTGCACTGGGGAAGGGCAAAAATACAGTGGTAAAATTCCATCAAAATAATGGGAATTAAGGGCCTGAGGATATGTGCATGTGTGGAGGGGACTTGCGTATGGTTCTTGTTTAGCGCATTAGTTTGCCAAGATGGTAGAAATGGTTCTCACAAATAGGAACGAGCCTATTTTGAATCAGCTCCTTTTGTAGTGTACAAAAATATTGCAATTACTTAGTACTCTCTTGTCTTACCTTCTTACTTCTGCAGATATTTTAGGTTACATCTTGATGGAGAGCATTTTTTCCAGTTGCAAACACATTTGTTGTTATTTATTACAGTATAAACAACTCCATCTATGGTAGGAATTACCTCTCAATTTATATTTTTTGTCTGAGAAAATTGTAGGAAAATCTGTAATTTAAGGAATATCAGTGGCAATAAAGAGAAAGAAGTATCTAAATGAAAATTTGTCTTTTGGCCCTGTAGTAGGGTCACACAAACATTATATTTCACCTCCATTCCATTCAGTTTCTGAAAAGAGGTAAAAGTTGAGGACTAGTATCCAGAAAACCCTCTGAACAAAGCCTATTACATTTTCTTTTTCTCAGTGGTTCAAAAAGGCAAAGGAGTAGCTCAGTTCAGCTTGAGGTTATACATTTTACAAAAATGATGCAATGACTGTAATAGCCTCTGATATCATCATAAGTGCATGGACAATGTGGCGTAACATGTACTGTGTTTTTCAAGCAGCAAGTCTTACTTCCAAAAGCAAAAATTAAGCCTAAAATAACATTAAACCAATAAGACAGTCTAATTGCTTAGAGACAGTTCGCGTGACCAGATTATAGTGTGTCACTTCTTTTTAGATCAGTCTCTTCTAAGTAAACAGACATCCTTCAGCATCTGAGTATTTCCCTGTGGCAGTCTGCTAAGAAAAACAGGAGAAGAGAACTATCTGACATGGCTCTTTCCGCTAGCTGTGATTTATTTGAAGTCACAGGGATTGCTTATCTGCCGAGATAGAGCCGCAGAGCCTGCGCCGTCCCGCTCGCCTATCGAGTAGAGGGTCCATTGTTCTGTCACGGCACTGCAGAGATTGCCAAGGTTGACCTTGACTGACCTTATCAGAGGTGATTTTGCAAATACTGGTTTATTTCAGTAACATTCAAATAACTTTTTGCAAGTTGCTTTTTTTTCTTAACACATTCCAAGTGAAAGCCATGAGAATTGTGATTCCAAGCAGAGGTTGTTCTGAAGGGGGTTTTGTATTTCTGCAGGTTTTTTTTATTTTTTTCATTCTCTAAGGCCATGCCTGCAAAAAGAGAGCGTCAGCTGCTGCTCTTCTGAAGAAAAGTGTAACTGCATAAATGTGCCTTTAGAATTTTATGGAAGTGTGGCCAATATTTTACTATAAAGCATGCCTTCTTTATCGCTATGATATGTTATCATTACCACAAGGTTTCAAAAATTGATCTGAATATATTTCTCCAATTCAGCATCCCTTTAGACAGAATTAGATCTATTTAAGAATACTGTCTTCCTTCAGTATGGTCTGAAAATATGAGCATTTTTTCTTAATTAGTGTTTGAAATTGTCAAGTAATTAAAGGACAATAACAAAAATTAAATCATTAAAAATGATAATTTTTTAATTTAGAAAATAATTTGAAAATAGATGCTGTTCAAAATTCAGTAGAGCGAAGATAAGAGCGTGAATAAATTTAAAGGAGTAGCACAATATAATATAGCAGCTGTATCGTGAAGGGAAGTGAGGCATCTGAACATACCTGCTTCGTAGCTGCAGTCACATTCACAGAACCACAGAACCTCAGAATGGGTGATGTTGGAAGGGACTACATTGGGTCATCTGGTCCAAACTCCCTGCTCCTGAAGCACATGGCGCAGGATTGTGTCCAGATGGTTCTTGAATATCTCTAGTGAAGGAGACTCCACAACCTCTCTGGAAAATCTGTTCCAGTGCTCAGTCACCTGCACAGTAGAGAAGTTCTTCTTTATGTTCACGCGGAACTTCCTGTGCATCAGTTTCTGCCCATTGCCTCTTGTTCTATTGGTTGGCTCCACTGAGAAGAAGCACAAAGTAACTTATTTGACTAAATTTGCTTAAAAGAAAAGAAATTATTGTGTCACCTATTCTTTAACTTGGCCAATGTATGCTTTTCTTTTTTTAAAAAAAATTTTTTATAATTTACCTAGTCTAACTTCAGTGTTTCCCGTAATGGAACTTTGAAGTACTCTCTCTTATATTTTACTGAAAGAACTTGAAAACAGCAGCAATACATTTTACAATTCTCTCTGTGGTCATGTATTTATCTCACAGACTTCCTACTAGCAAATATTTTTATGGCTTTCGGTAATTTAATTATAACTTGATTAAAAATTAATAATTTCAATACAAAAGTATTTCATTAAATTAAAAATACATAATCTTGCTGCTGAACATTTAATTAAAATGAAATAGTAAGTTTTTTAATGTATAATTTTTAGTCAATATTACTGTGTGGAGAAAAAATTGTGTTGAGAACATTTGGGGCTTCATTTAGACAAGGGGAAAGAATGATATATGGAATTTTGAGGGTGATAACAGCTAATACAGTTTGATTATTTTTGAAGGAGGTGGACATTGCCTTTCTATTTTTTATTGAGCATATGTCAAAAAAATCTTTATCAATCTAATGTCACTTTTTATTTGAGTACTGAGATTGGAAACAGGCACTATGACAAAATTAGAATGCAGAAATACCAGCTGGAAGTTTTCATTAAAAAAATACGGATCTAATTGGCTCAAAATTCTATATATGTACAAGATTCTTGGGTAAAACACCAGTTCAACATGTGAAGGAGTTTAGAGGAATGTAGTTCCAAACCAAAATAAAATGAAAGGGGAACATTAGGTCTGGGAATATACAAGGAAGACACTAGAAAATGACTATTTAATATAAAAGATGTACAAATAACTAAAGATACTTGAGTAGAGCTTCTCTGTGGGTGTAGGTGTGTGTTCGTCTATTTACACATAGTCAGTTAGACATAAACATGCATATGCAGACTACTTATAACGTTTTTATATAGGTGAGGGTAAATGCAGAAAGGGCAAAACCAAATATCCTGGAGAGCTACAGTAACAGAAATGGTGACTGTCTTCAGCTTAAATCTCAGCATGGGAATCCTGGGTTGATACTAGGAACATACATTTAGTTCCATTTTTCACATCTAGTGCTGTGAGTACGACAGCCCAATAAAAGTCAGTAGTACTTGTATTTTCTCAGATCTTCTTGCTTGTACCTGCAGTTAACACAACTGAGCTAGACTTCTACTGGGGATTCAGGCACAGTGATTCAGTGTTGGAGGTAGTTGGGTTGTTTCATCTGGGAACTCTCAGATTTGAGTTAGATATTTTGGCCTCTGAATCCTGGGCAAATGCAGAGGCTTTAGATTTGGGTCTATATTTAACACTAATTTTATGTCTGTCAAAGAAATGGGTATCTAAACCCAGGCTTAAAATTAGGTGTGTCTTGCCCCTGAGCATTTGTAGCTGTGGAATCTGCTGTGGAATTAGATGTGCACTGTAAATCTTCTCTTATACACAGCCTAGACAGGAGAAGGAGTATTGAGCTTATTCACTGACTTGAAGGCTTAGATATGCAGACTTAAATCCTTGCTCTAGGCACTGAACTGGACCTCTGGAGTGGTAAGAGAGCTCTTTACTAGCCAGAGGAATGGAGGACAGCAAGAGCTGGCTGCCTAGGCTGTGAGAGGGGATGGTGAGGTCTCTTCAGGCAAGATTGGCAAAGCAGTGATGAGCATTGCACCAAAGATAAGACATTAAGCAGCTTAGTTTTGTCAGAGCTGGCATAGCTGTACACGTGCCCATCAGCAAAGCTGTGCTGTTTGCAACTTGGGAGCCTCAGGAGCCTGGGCACCCACAGGAGTAGGAAGCAGATCAGAGCAAGTGTTTGAAGATGTAATTTTTTGCTTTTAAACTTTTTACTTTAATTTTGTAGGAGGTAAAACTGTAAAATGTCTAAGCCTTGTCTTTTCCCCCTTTTGGCCTCAATTTATGAACTCACTCACTCTAAAAAGAACCTCTGAATGCCATCAAGGAAATAAGACTAGATCCTAGCAAAAGATTTTATGGTGTCCTCCAGAAGGAACCAAAAGATGTGTCACTCACAGTCACTTATGCTGCTGGAGGCTTCTTTAGTTTATGCTTCACAATGTCGCTACAAATAATGAAAGCTGGCAAGGCCAGTGCATGGAATTTCAGATAGACAAACTGAGGCATATGGTAAGGTAAACTAATAGCAGCTTGACCAAGGAACTCATGTGCTGCCTTCTTAATCCTTTTCTTTGGCCATGCTCTTTGGGAGATGCAAAGAAAAATAGTTATAAATTAACAGATTGTTAAGAAATACAAGAATGGTAAAAAAATAATAAAAAAGAGATTGTGTGACAACCCTAGCTGTCTTAATGAGTGAAATTTACAGTAAAACATTAAGATTTTATAACCAATACAATAAGAAATCAATCTTTAATTAGCTGACATCACTGATTAGATCTGCAGTTAGTTGTAACATGACTTTTTTACAAATCACAGTGTGTTAAGGTTGGTACACAGATGACTGCATTATTAATTTGGTGAAAGGGGTGGGAGGGTCATGAAACCAAATATTCAAGGAAGAAAATTAATTTTTGAAATGTAGAAGAAAACTAGGGATAGGGAAAAATTTCTAGTCACTTTTTCCCACTTTAAAGAATTTGAGATGCTCTGTAAGCATTCATATATCACTGCAGTGACCTGTGTAAATGTAAGGCAAACAAATAAAAATGTAGGCTGGGATGGCTCTTTTTTCAGATGTTCATACTCAGAAAAAAATATCTGACCCTTTCCTTCAGTTAGTATATACAACAGAGCAGAAGGTCAGTGTAGATAGTTAAATACATCTGAGGTGAGAAAATAAAAAAACAAATCTGAAAATGGTTATGCATTTAAATCTGAGATACGTTGTACACTCCAGAATTAAATTCTAACTCACTTAAAAATGATTGGTCAATCTGTACTTCTGCAAGGCCAAACATTTCCCATAGGAATCTGTCTACTGGACGCAAATGGGTATTCAGATTTGAGTTAAATATAGTGGTGGTCAAAAACCAGAAGAACTCAAATGGGTTTTTCAGTTCATCTAACCATTCAGGCAAAGTTCTCTTAAAAGCAGAGCTCTGGTTTGGTTTTATTTTCCTTCCCAGAGGCATATTTTTTTTTCCTCATCCTGCATCCTCAGCTGTTGGTTATCAAATCTCTGTTGGAGAATTTAATGAATAAAAGTCTGTGAGGATTAACTTGATAAGAAGTTCATGTATATCAAACAGTAAAATACTGTTGTAATGTGATGGTTCAAAATCTTATCAGTAGTAACATATTAATAGTGCCACATTTTTTGGAAGGCTTTGCTGGAAAGGATGTAAACAGGCTGGGCACACTGAAGGGAACTTGACCCAGGCCCGTGTTTCTAATGTGATAATTTCCTTTTCAGCTTGATAACAGTTTCCTAGTTCCATACCTTACTGAGCAGTCCAATTACAAAAAACCCAGAAGAGGTTGCAGGGTCTTGAAAATATAAGGCACGTTATCAACATTTTCTTTGGGCATGAGATCAACAGTAATCATTTAACTGGTGTAGCGACTGCCCTTTCTGAAGAAGTGACTCACTCTTGAATGATAAAAATACTCAGGTGTTAACTGCTGCTCCATATGGATCTGGCTTAAACAAAGGTTGTCGTTCAAGGGTCATAGGATTGCCAGGCAGAGAAGCCCCATCGACTGCACACGGGGCTTTGACCCTGCTCCGACTCAGGATAATGCTGCAGAAAAGGCTGCTTATGTTTCTCAACATGGGATGCTGATTATCTGCTAAGGAAAAAAGAATATATCAGCAAACATGCTCATGTAATTCCTAACATGCTTTTATTTTCTTAAGCATCAGTTTCCTTGATATGACAATGGTCTTGAGAAACACTGAGGACTTGTAGAAAGTGGAAAGTGTTAGGTTATATTTAGGCACTTGTAACATTTAATCAGTTCAGTTACTAAAGCAAAGTCCTTAGAAAAGGAGGATTAATTGGTCAAAATCAGAAAGAGTAGAGATAAAAATATTTCTAACAACTTTTTTTATGCTGTATTTTGTTGGTCTCATACAAAGAATTTTGGAATCAGTTAGAAACTTTCAACTTTGAAAACTTCCACTTGCGCTTTGGTCCAGCCCTGGTTGGGCTGAACCCAGCAGGCCAAGTGTTTGCTTAGGGTGCTGGGCTTCAGCCTTTTGCCCCATAGAATGGTGTTGCAGGTTGACTGCAGGCACTGGACCTTCAACTGGCCATGTCTGTGCCACTGCCTTCCTCAATGACAGCCTTTGGAATCGAAAGGAAAACTTCCACTGATGCCTGAGGTCATTAGAGTAGATCCTTTGTACTTATCTGGCACTGTGTTCACAAAGAGCCAAACCTGAGCTTTCCTCTTTTTTCTTCTTTTTAGTGAGAGACAAGAGCTGAAGTCAGTGACAGCTTCACGGTGATATATGGTCATAATTTCAGTTATTGCCCAGTTGATAACCCTTAAAAAAATAGGACCAAGAGAGATACTGAGTACAGGTTAAGTGCAATATTTAGTATCAGAACCTAGAACTGAAGATGTTTTGGAGATAAACAGGCTTGTAATTTAAAAGTGAGAATGACAGCAACTCAGAAAAACTGTAAACCTGCTTGTCATTATGATTTTAATCACTGATACATTTTCTCATGTGGCCTGATTTTGCTTGCTTAAATTTTCTAGACTAATTTTATATTCCCCAATTTTTCTTTGTGAAAGGTTTATATATAAAGAACAACTTTTCTCTAGATATTAAGGCTAAATTCTTATTGCATAATTTCAATAATTCCATGGGTGCCAGCCAAGCTGCCCACATGCATGGATGAAAGGTGTTTCTGTGTCAGGCTTGATTGCTTTAGGACAGTGATAATTTTTTGTGGCTTGTTGACTTTAAGCCTGAATAAAGAATAATTCTATTGATGCTATTTTTACTACAAAGTTGATGATTTCTTCTGTCTTTTCAGAATATATGAAGTGTTTGTTGTACTAGAATGAATGCAGTGGGCCTGTAAGTTAAATATGTCTGGACAGAAGCTTTGCAAGTCTTTTGAAGTCTTAGAGAAATAAGAGGAATTTACACTGTCAAACTGTGACACTTGATTGTCATCTTCACCAGGTCCCAGAAGTATGATCTCTTGAGTGCCCAGTTCTAGTGATACACGGAAGCTACTGATGGATTTGCTGTTTATTGAAAGTGTCTTTGCATGCACTGGAAAGTTAATGAGGGTAGCAATGATATTTTAAATCCTCCACTGTAAAGAATTCCAACCTGATATAAATTCCTGTTATAAGAAGTTTAGTTTTAAGACATCGAATATAATTTCCACTTGTTCATCTTCTGAACAAGTGTAAAGTACATTAGCTAAAATAGATTAACGACATAAATAATTCTATTAATATATTAATATCAATGTTTATAGCAAAATATCTGTGCAAGATTAAATTATCATCTTTGTTCATACCTATACATCTTATGAAAGTGGAACTGAAGTGGTTTTTTATGACTTCTATAAATGCTGAATTCTCTACTAACGCTACTAGTTAAAAACTTACTACAGCATGTAGTGTTAGTGTCTACTGAGCAGTGTTGTTACTGTTCTACACAACTAGTTTTGAGAGCTTGATGTAATCCTGATTAAGCAAAGAAGCTCCAAATCAGATTATACATCTGGTGGTAATTAGATACAACAGTTACCACCTGGGAACATAGTATTTCCACTGGAAAAAGGAAAAAAAAATCCACATTCCATGATAAAACTAAGATAGAGCTAAACATAATCCTCCTGTCTCTTCCTGAACTATATTCACACACATTAATAATCATTGCCCTTTTTCCAAAATGTAGAAATAAAAAATGCCTCGTGGATGACAAAACTCCTTCCAACTGTCATGTTTTACTAACTATTGTTAAAGAAACTGTGGAAATATTTTCACTGTGTTATTTGATTAGAGAAAAATATGGGAGAATCTTTAGCACAAAGAGGATCAACTTGAGGAGATGAATGAACAAAAGGAGAAATTACAGGTAGCTAATAATTAGAGATAGTTAATAAAGTCTCAGAACGTGAGTGGTAGAAACTTCATTTTAACATATTAAAAATTTTAGTCACTAAATAATTTCATTTGGATGATAAACCTACTCTGACAAGAAGGTAGATCAGATAACCTATGTTCCCCACCCACATTTTTATTTTATGTGGTTATGTGAGTCTCAAGCAATCTGAGTAAATGGAAAATTATACAAACTAAATATTTTAAAAGTAAACAGTGTTTTAACATCATACAAGAGGACTTGCTGGATGAGATGTTAGACATTCTTCTCTGAACAGTGGCTGCCTGTGGTGAATCTGGTCTGGTGATTCACATTAGCTGAGATTAAGCAAGTGGATTATGATGTTTTTTCTGGCTGAGTGTACTTGGAATAAGACTAAGGATGTTGTTTCATAGGGCATAGACAACCACATGTACAATTCATAAATCTCCGAAAACAAGCTATACCCTCTTTTATTTACATAGGACTGTGGGTGAGTATAATAATATTATATGCAATGCTTACCAGCTCTATGGCATTGAAGGTATCCTTATGTATTTAGAACAAAGTGTTCCATTTAGTGTCTTTATGAAATTTAGTTTTGTGCATAGACATTGCGTGAGTGGTTTTGTTTATGTGAAAGCAGGGAAAAGAATTAAGTTCTGATTTCTGTTTGATTTTCTTGGAGAATATATTCCCCCACATTTTAGTTGCCAAATATCTTACTATACATCCTTTTTTCATGTCGTATCAGCTATTTCTTAATTTTAGAATAATATCATTTAAGTATGAAAATTGATAGTATATTTTTGATGAAATTAAGCTATTACCATGTGGCGGCCTGTAGTATGAACAAGTAACTTCTACAATAAATTGATTGTTCATTGTTGAAATGTTTTCTATCCGTAAAATGCAATTATAAGATATCTGAAAGATGCGTAAGCAATTCTTGTTATTAAAATTAATGCTAGGAACCTGGTGTGCCAAATAAAAATCTGTTATCCATTTTGCCAAGGAAACTTAATTCTTATTTTTGTGAATCCAAATTATTTCATGTTTACACTGAAAATTTTCTCTTTTCTTTCTCGATATGTATATTCTCTCTTTCTCTTGGATTTCAGTACTTCCACAGTGTCAAGACTAAGTCTAATATTTATCTTTAAAAGATCTGTAAAAGATATTGTATTTCTCTTCCAAATGTTGATGCTTACATAACTGAATGTTTTACACAAGCACAAATATCTAGAACAGCTTCTGAGACGCTAATTCCAAAGAGATTAATGTCAGTGGTCTCATGAGAAAATCCACCTATTTTATCTCTTGTAAGAGTGAATAATCAAATCATATAGTTTGATGAAATCCCACTCCGTTTTCACAAAGTGTTAGAAGTACAGTAGAAAGTAGCTGAGGAGCTGTGTCTGTTTCTGTCTCTGGCCATTGTTGACAATAACATTTTTCCACCAGAGACCCTGGACTGGACTCAAACTCCAGTCTTGGCCAGTTAAAATAGAGCAACATGACATTCAGTTGACTCAAGAACTTTACTTCTGTCATTGCTGCTTTTATTAGAGTAGAACATTTGCTCTGCAAAGAGAGTAAGAAAGTTTGTGTTCCAGCTAGCAACAAAAATGCCCTTATAGATTTCCTCTAGGAATATCCAGAATGACGCATGAAGCATAAAATGTCCAGTTCAAATTGTGTCCCTAGTCTTAACTCACCTGTCAACCTCTCAGTATAGAAGTATAGTGAAAATTTACTCAGCTAATGAATAGATGTGTCAAGACAGATGAGCAACTATAGCTCTTAGTGGTTTCAGTTGAAGTGGAGCTCCTCCCTCCTAGAGAAAGTAAATAATTTCATTAGCCACCGTGGACTGTGTTGTATAAATTCCTGCAGCCAACCTTGAAAATTTCTTCTTACATACTTCTCAGTTAAATGCTTTTTATTTTGTCATTTTCTAGGTTTAAAAAAATTTATTTATTTTAAATGGAATTGTGATTATCTAAATCAGTCTTGGAGTACATCATTCTAGTGCAGACCTGTTTGGTAAGTTTTTTTAGTTTTAGCACTTAGATGAGTATATTTTACAGCATCAATTATGTCTTAGAAGGAGACATTTCTTCCTGTGCTCTAATCAGTGTTCAAAATAATTAATTCCTAGTGAAGGCAAAATACCTGAGCTGAAGCAGTGCATTACTGGAAAAGCTGTAAAAACACAGTAAGATAAAATATTATCAAATCTGACTTTATTTGAAACTTCACTATCTTGAAACATAATGTTTTCTAATAAATTTCAGAACTGATATATGTAGTATTAAAATAAAAAAAATATAAAAAAATATATAGTAGCTAGAGATTGTTCCATTACTCAATATGGCAGCTATATCAAGGTGACATCATCAAAGAATTTAATAAATATTCTTTTGATGACAAATGTCCCCTGAGACTGCTATGTAACTTTTCAGTAAAACTCTACTAAAGGTTTCCTTGAGGTTGATTAGTTGACAGTTTCTACCCTGTGTTCCAGTCAAAGGAAGCCAATCATTAAGCTAAAGTTATTTTAGTCACTTAAAGGGTTGTCATTGCAGTATCCATGTTTGGATTAAAATGGAAAGATTGTAGTAGGGGTACTCTATTTACAAGCATGAAGACTATCAATATGGTTGTCAGAATCAATTTGTTTTTTACAAGACCAGTATTTAAATGTTTTCATTTCAAGGCTACTTCTCTTGAAGAATACCTGAATTTTTTATATCTTTTTAAAGGACTTAAAGACTTTTATTTTACTACAAATGCCTTATTTTGCCACTAGTTTTTTTCCCTCAGTATAAATGCAAGTGTTGCAGGAGATATGTATTGTAAGACATAAAACTTATGATAGAAAAGCAAATGATCTGTCAATTTATGATTCAGCTTTGCTCTAACACGTGTTTGGGGCCTTATTGTGGTATAGCTTACAGTACAGTAAATCAGGAGACTTTTCTCTGACTCTAATGGTTTTGCCTGGGTATGAAACTAGTATATAAGATCAGAATGAATTACAATCTTGCAGTTTAACTGCTTTGGATTAAAAAAGGCCTGTACCAAAGCACAAATTCCTCCTTCCTAATAAGGACTTTTCTAATATCTTAAATGTGAAATGTCATTAGTTTCATCCTCAAGAAAGGATGTACTGACAAACTACCTCCTTCTATGGAGAGGTCTCTTGTACAAAAATGATAAGAGATTTGAAATTACATTGGAGAGTTTTGGGAATATTTACAGGTAGAGTTATGCTAACTTAATCTGACAGTGTTGGACTCTATGTAGAATTTAGTGTTAATAGCTTGAATCCATTTAAATCCAATGATTTTTGGCACAACACACTGCTGTTAGTTTCTTATAAATCCTCTTTCTGTACCTCTCAAAATGAAGATCGTATTTTTACTAGTCATAGGAAAAGTTTTACATCCATCTTCTCTTTCTTCCAGATTGCTGTCAAAATGAGTGAAACACCTTCAAGCAGTTATTCAGTGAATCATCCAAACTCCTCTGAGAGCGAACAGAGTTTATCCATGCGCCATTTCAATGTTACTGAACCTGTTGTGGCAAAACGGATTTGTTTCTATAAAAGTGGAGATCCTCAGTTTAATGGAATCAGAATGGTAGTTAACAGCAGGTCTTACAAAACATTTGATGCCTTGCTGGATAGTTTATCCAAACGCATCCCATTACCTTTTGGAGTAAGGAATATTAGTACACCAAGAGGGAGACACAGCATCAACAATTTGGAGGATCTTGAAGATGGAAAATCCTATATTTGCTCCCATCAGAGGAAAATGAAGCCCATCAACCTGGAACAGGCCAGCAAAAAGCCACTGCCCTGGCAGATCAGCAGGCCTGTTAGCGCTCGTCGTCGAGCCGTGCAATTAGCAAGACAGAATGAAAATGGGTTTAGCCATCGAGAAAGCAGAATAACAACTCCCAAAAAGATGCTTGTTTTCAAAAATGGGGATGTAAGGCTTAGGCGCACCATAGTTTTGGGAAAGAAAAATACACAGACATTTGAGGCCTTTCTGGATTATATGAGTGAGTTAATGCAATATCCAGTTGCAAAACTCTATACCACTGATGGCAGAAAGGTGAGAATAATGATGAGTACTGACTTTTTTTTATGATTTTTTCTAGATTATTTTAACTTAAAGAAAAATTGTATCTATTATAAGCTTGAAACATGGTCTTGATGT
Source organism: Pardalotus punctatus (assembly GCA_013400915.1). Classification (NCBI taxonomy): domain Eukaryota; kingdom Metazoa; phylum Chordata; class Aves; order Passeriformes; family Pardalotidae; genus Pardalotus; species Pardalotus punctatus. Next base: position 172,083 of record VZTX01026952.1, on the reverse strand, counting down.
AAGACCTGATGTGCTAAATTTCATCCGTTTACTTTCTATGCTTTTTCCGCGTTCAGAAGGGCTACTAGCTTGGGGGAAATATACTGTAATCTTGGAAACTGAAAGACACTAGTGAGGACACATTTCATTTTAAGTGAAAAGAAAAATCACTTTTATTTCTCTTACTGAAGCCTTCTTCAGACATGCTCCCAATTCTATACTTTTACCCATTTGCAAAAAAACTTCCTTTAGTCTTAATGTTTATCTGGGATTTTTAGTGTTTTAGAACAGGATAAATAGCATTTTATGGCCACATATATTTTTATCATTGCACAAATGCAGAGTGGTTTGCCATTAATGACTTGGAACTCTGACACTTGATTGCCTATTATAGTTTTCAAACCATGGACCAGGTCCTGTACCTGTAAACTCAGGTGGTGCAGAACTAATAATCCAGATTTTAATCTCACATGCTGTTTTCATAATTTCATCTCAGTGTTTTTTCTGTCTGTTTAACCACAGAAAAACGTTTAAGGTTGCACTTAGCAGGTATCTAGAAAGAGAATTCCATGAAGAATTCCAAGAGTTCAAGAGAAATCTGTTTGCCTTCCACTGGTTGAAATTGTATATTAGGTTGGGAAACTGTCCATATTACATACAAGTCAGTGAAGTGCAGCTTGTAAGCATTATCTTGCAATATATTTTGAAACATACATTCAAGACTGTCAGGCAAGGCTCTGAGCACCTTGATCCAGTCAGATCTGCCTTGAGTAGAGGGTTAGACTACATGACCTCCAGAGGTCTTTTCCAAAGTATAATGCCCTGTGATTGTGTCCTATTTCTTTGTGGAAGTATGAGTCAACTGCTTGTGGTGTATTCTGAATTTTTCCTCCAAGTATGTCTTCATATGTATACCCATCTCTGAATGCATATTCATATTTCATGACTATGAACAGTCACTGTGCAACAACGAAACAAAATTACATGTGCAAACACTTAAATTTTAAGAAAATTTTGATCTGGATCCAAGTTGCTTCTTGAAGTAATTATCCAATATATTTATATAACGAGATATATCCTCACAGAAATAGGAATTGCCTTATAGGAACTGAAAAATTAATTCCGTGCTGTGATACATATTTAATAGTCTGCTGCAAATGAATGTAGAGACTAAGAAGTGAAGATATTAAAGCTTGAAAGGGATAAATCTCTTACATTATTTTTTGGTGGTTACTAAGGCATAGAATTTAATATAACTTTTTTTTTTTTTCCCCAGGTTCCTAATCTTCAGGCCCTGATATTGTGCTCTGGAGCTGTAGTCGCAGCAGGAAGAGAGCCTTTCAAACCAAGCAATTATGAATCTCTTGGGTATTTACGGCCTGCTAAATGGCTTGGAATTGGAAATCGTGTGTACCCAAAAGCAAATGCCAAGTCAGAAAGTGAAAAGAGTAAGTTCTTTGAATTAATTTGTATTTTATTAATTTGTTTATCTCTCTCAGCATAAGACATAAACAGTGACAATCTTACTAGGATCAAGGATATTTGGAAAGACCAGTTGGAAGTGTTTATATCTGCTGTGATTTCTCTATAAGCTTATGAAAGATCAGAGTGTTAATTTTCTTTTTAAAATGCAAATTTCTGCTAAGTACTCAGCTAGTATGCATATTTTGTTTCTGACAGACTTACTTAGAACATGGATGTTAATCTATATTTTATTTTAATTCACTTGATCGCCATTGTTATTAATTTTTGGTGTCAGAATTAATACTAACAGTGGTAAAAGAAAAACCTCAGGCTACTTCAGGCTCTGACTGAATTTCTTGGGCAAAACTTTAGTTCACTTTTCAGAACTTAGCAAATGGAGGTTTGACTGGTCATGACTTACACTTTTGCTCTTGTCCCATGCTCCACATAAATAGAAAAACCAGTATGCATCCATCCACTCACAAATTCATTATGTTTTTGAATCTGCGTTTGCCTAAACAGTGTTGTCCATTCCTATATCCTAATGGCTGTGATATATGTTTCTTGAATAAGTTTGGGAAAAGATACACAAGTATGTACTTTTCCTTTGATTACTCACAGAGTTGTGCCACTGATGAGGTCAGAAAGAGTGTGAAGTGGCCAGTGGATGAGAGATAAACATGAGGAGCTCTTGGAGAGAAGCCAGGCTAGGTGAAATGCCTGAGCTTGAGGGAAATGGGATCCTACAGTACCAAAGCTTTAGGTCCTGTGGGAATTCTCGACATTAGAGCATCATGTAGGGTTGAGGTACAGTCTCCAGAAACTCAATTAATCCAGGGGTACTCTGTGCTCTTGCTACTGCTTCACGCTGTCCTGGAGAACCCAGGGAACACGGTAATTGTTGCTGTACTGGGACTTTCCACAGTAACCCTGACAGTGTTGGTGGAGCACATTAATATATAAGACATTTGATTTACATTTACTTGAGGGAGTTTTATTTGCATTCCTTGCACTTTATTATCTCCCCACCAAATGATTAATTTTAGTTTTTTTCAGCCTTCATGTACTTTGATTTGCACAGCTTGAGACCTGTTTGCAGATCATAAGTAATGAGTCAAGAGAGAATGAATAATAACATTTTGAGAATGCAATTCTGCAGAAACAAAAAATCCTACCCAGATTTTGCTTTGAGATAGAAACTGAGCCTTGCAATTGTAAAAAAACCATGAATTACTGAATCTGATCATCTCTTGCTTCTAATTTTCAGTTAACAGCAACCACAGAAAGAGGGAGGAAAAAGCAACTCTCTTTTTGTCTTTAATCTGAGAATTTCAAAAGTATCAGATGTAGGGTATATAATTGATTATGTGAAAGCATGGAAAATGAAATTTCAGGCTCTTTTTTCCAATTCCATTTCCTGAGACACAGAAGGTGAGATTTTTACTTTGGGAAGCATACGTTCTGGTCTGTGTTAGAGGAGTTAGTGCAAACTTTTGTTTCTTATTCAGTTCATGGTAAAGCATATGCTTGAGATATCAAGGCAGTTTGCCTGAAGTTATAGACATGTATCGATAATGGTAATAAATTACTGTGAAAGTCTTGACGTGAGACCACTTAAACCAATGAAAAAAACTTAAATTCAAGACATGTAGATAAGTTAATATTACATGTGTTAAAATGCTTTCTGCAATTGAAACCTGCCTATTAAACGCTGGCTCATATATATTTAGATATCAGTGGCAGTTGTGCGTACGTTTGTGTGGGGGTACCTGCATTGTTTCCCTTGCACATGCAGAAGACCTTGGAAGACAGCAACACTTTATTCCTATTCCATGCTTTTTAGCTCTCATCTCTTCAGCAACAACTGCTAGAGAGAGATGAGATAAATCTTTTTTGAAAGACCCAAGTTATTGCAGGGTAATCAAAACATATGGTGAGAATATATGTTGTGTATGCTAACACATTTTGGGCCACATTAGAAATTCACCCAAGTCTAGAAGTATTCTCTTTGGCTTTGCTGAGTTTTGCACTATTGTCTACAATACAGATACATAAATGTGTTTCAGAATGTCATGATTTAAGTTCAGATTTTACAAGGAGTTCAAGAACTTCCATGTTTACTTCTTTATAGAAGGCCAGTCCAGAGGTTTGGATATGAATCATTTATTCATATGTCAGTGACATCATGAAGAGTAGTCACTCAGGTACTATAGATTGTTAGATTAAGCCCAAGGAGATGCTCACCTTGACTGACAGTTTTAGTACTAACTGTAAGAACTAATAGGAAATGAGATATTAATGATCTCTAAAGCATGAAGAGGAAGTAAAACTTGTAGCTTGAAGCTCAAACAAGTGAGGGCCTATGAATGCCTTGAAAGGCTCAAGGCAGCCTTAGCTCCCAACTAAGTATAAAATGAGATCATCTATTACTTCTTTAGGCTTTGGAGCTTCAAATAAGACTATAGCTCTGACATTAGAACTATAAGAAAGAACTTATTTTAAAATAGTTTTAAGTAGAAAAGTATTTAAATGCTTAATTCTTTATTAAGTTTTTCTTATATTTCTCTCTATAAAAACTTCTCAAATGAACAGAAAGATTAACCATTTTTTCCTGGTGCTTTCTAATGCAAAATAAACAAAAACAAAGTGTGTAAAGTTAACACACTTCATTAGCATCTTTAATACTAATTTTTCTCCTTTCTTCTTTTCTCTTTCTTTGTTGCCTGTCTGCTGTCTCATCATCTGGATCCCTATCCATATTTGTCTGCTCTACTTTCTACCTCCTGAATGAATCTGTGTTCTTTCAATGTAATTACTGGTAGTGAGAGCTGAAATGGACTCTAGCTCAAGATCTCAGATATTCTCAGTTTCTTCTGATAAGGAATCCAGCAACGACAACAACTCAAATGATAACAACTCTGATTCTTCCTATGTTCTTGACAGTCATAATGGGATGGAAGGAAATCAGTCAGCTATTGGTGAAGAATTATCTATGGCACAGTATCAAGATGACATTGAGAAATCTGTTCATGTTAATCAAGATGGCAGCATCACAGTGGAAATGAAAGTTCGGTTCAAAATTAAAGAGGAAGAAACCATTAAGTGGACAACCACTGTAAGTCGTGCTGGCCTTTCTGATGACAAAAATATCTCCATTTGCAATTCTTCTGCAATGAAGGTGGAAGACTGCTCATCCAATATAAATATATCAGACTGTGTAAATCCAAAAGATGCTCCATTTTTGAAGAGCTACAATAAAGAAGAGGAAGGCTCATTACAGCAATCCAATGAGAAAGTGTCAGACAAAGAATCAGAGTCTGATTTGAAAACTGCTGATTGTAATGTCTCCGAGAAGAACAATTCTGCAGATTTAGCAGATGTACCAAGCAATGTACCTCAGGAAAATATCAGGCCTCGCTTTTATAGGCCTCCCACCCCTGGGCCAAGGCGTGTTAGACAAAAGAAAGCAGTAGTTGAAAGTGTCACCTTGGTATCTGAGAAAGAGGTTCAAGAGAAGACCGTAAGACAGTTTTCCTACAGTGAGGAAATAGAGAATGGAGAAAAAACATCTGAGTATTGCATGGTAGCTCATTCAAGCAGAAAAAAATCAAGTGTCACTAATCCAAAGTTTAATGAGACGAGTGAAAATGGTTTATTAAAGCCTTCTTCAGAAAATATAAAAGAAGAAATGCTTCTTAAAGTAAGCCACAAAAGTAGTGAATTAATAGAAACCACAAACAGGAATACATTAGAAGTGCCTGATGAGGATGAATTGGTACAGAATATACTGGAGAAATCAGTTGTGGGACAAGGAGCATATAGTAGTTTAGTCTCAGCCTCCAAAATGAACATCAGTGGCTTCTTACCATTATCAAAAACTTACCAGACAGCTAGGCCGGGTACAGCAGATCACATCCATAAGTCATGTGATATTAAACAAATGAAAAGATCAGTGAGTTCTTTCATTACATATTCAGAATTATGTCAGTCAAAAGAAGAAATAAAATGCCAAGCTGCTGATTTAATAACTATTTCTCAAGATTCAGTGCATTCAGCCTCTCCTGGACATAGCCAGATGAAGATGATGGCACCTTCATGTAGTAAGGGTCTTACTGAGAATGTGAATCTAGCAACTGGATTCTTTCCTTCTGTTACTGAAGGTGAGAATCAAATCAGTGCCAAGACTGATTCTGTGATGAAAACATTCATTGATAGCAGCCAATCTGTGTCACCCCTCACCAAAAAGAAGAAGAAGAAAAGAAATTCCTCTAGCTTTCTAGAGCAAGATACATATCAAAATCAAAAGCATCAAGAAATTTCAGGGTTAATTAAAAGTGAGGGACTGCATACCACACAGGATTCCACAGCAGAGGCTATAGATAAACGTTCTGAAATGCCTCAGAAAAAAGGATCTGAATATTTTATTAAAAAAAATGATGGGTCTGCCAATTCAGACAAAGGCATAAATCCTGAAGATGCATTCTATCACCAGAATTCAGTGGAGCAAAATGGATCATCATCATCTAATAAAAAAAAAAGAAGTAATAACAAGAAGTTGGCCAAGGTAAAATTAAAGTCAGGCAAAAAATGTAGCATTGTTTCATCTGCAAAGAGTGAAGATGGTCTAATGATAGCTGATTCAAACAATGGGTCTGAACACAGTCAGGATACACTTGGTACTGAGAAAGAAGGCACACATCTTATAACCAGTCCTGTCAAACAGACATCTAACTCATTGGTGACTTCAAAGCCATTGTCAGAAGTGCCAAAGAATCTTAGCTTTGAAAAAGAAAAGGAGAAGACTAATTTGGAACATTTGTCATCAAAGAAAGAGAAAAAGCAAAAGGCAATGAAGAAAAATCAAAGCAAAGGTGTAAATAAGATAAATATGTCAGAGGGTGCCATCACACTAGAGGCACTAAACCGGGAGGGTTTTCGAGAGGATGTTGTTGAACATTCACGTGAAAACTATGTCCAAACTTGGCTGAAAAACTCATTATCAAATTCTGTCTTGCCGCCTATAAAGAAAAGAGATGGGACTGTAGAGAATAGCAGTGTCTGTTCTTGTCTTAAAGAAAGCACTGATGCTTCTATAGATAAAGAAACTGGATTTATCACAAATAATGTGCATATAACTGGAAAAAACCATCTGCTTGAAAATAATCTAACTAAAAAACCATTAAAACCTATTGGGAAATTGCAAATTTCAGATGACTCAACCAAGGATTCCGGTGAAAGACAAACTGACTCTTTGATTCATTCTAATACATCTATAGTAGAAAAAGCCCAGTATTCACTGAAGTCGGAATTTCGTCAGGATGGTAAGCTACATTTGTTTCACAAAGCACATGACAATGATAAAAAGATGGCAGAAGTTGATATTCAAGTTACCAATCTATGTCAAAGAAAAAGATCTGAAGTTGCTGTTCAAGCTGATTGTACAATTGTTGGTGAGAAAATTGGAATTGATGTTCAGAATAATTGCATGTCTAGCATGTTGCTGCATGAACTACAATCAACTTTACTTAGTATGCAGAAAGGACATAGTGGATGTATAGGAAAAGCTTGCAGCTTTTCAGAACTTTCCCCTCCAGGTTTTGGTTCTTCCTCCAATGCCCTCCTAGCTTGGCTACTTTTACTGAATCTGAGAGAGAGTTTGATAGGGACAATCACAGATGATATGCAAAAAAATGCCTGTAGCTGTTCTGAAATATTTGCACAGTTAAAATGTCTGAAACAAACTGCAGCTATAGAACACGCTGATGAGTTGAAGGCTGTTGTCTCACATCTCCAACAATCAACAGAAAATAAGTTATTACAATTTAGGAAGGAACTTGAAAAGCAGGACTCCACACATGAGAATATACATATACCTGAAATTCATAATGGTATACATTTGCATGAACATGAAGAATCAGTTGAGCCTTGTTTTGCAATGGACAATGTAAATTCTGAAGAAGCTCTAAAATTAACTGGAGAATCAGAAAGCTGTTTTGATATAGAGAAGGATCTTTGGAAAGAAACAGAGACTTTAGGCATGATTGCTCCCACAACAGAGTTAGATGCTCAATATGCCAATACTAATTCAAATACCTGTAGCCTTCCATCAGCTATAGAGAAATCAGAAAAAAATGGAGAAATGCCTGATAGCCTCTCTGAAAAAACTCAAGATAAACCCATTGGTACATCATTCATTAATGAAGACTCAGAATCTTCAGTAGAACCTAACTCCACAGTTCATAGTGTAACTTCTAATGATAACAACTGTATTTTAGATCAGGATACTTCTGAGTTAGAAGGTGAAAAAGATATTGTACATGTTACTACTGATAAAAGTGAAGATGAGGATGTTTGTCCAAAGTCAGCAGATACTGACAAAACCTCAAAAAACCAACTTACACTAGATGCTGAAACCTCTGTAGAATATAATAATGAGGATTATTCTGTACAGGATGACAAAGAAGATGCAGAAATATCTGAGGAAACCTCTGAGAGGTTATCTACAGTCTCTCCATTATCATTTCGTTATGAATCAAAACAAATTAATGAATGTGACATGACCGAAGGACAACAGAAATTGCAAGTAGAAGAACTGGAGAATAAAATGTGTTCTGACACTCTTCAATTAAAAAAATGTTTAAAAAGTCCTGCTACTTCAGACTGGTCAGATTACAGACCAGATACTGAAGAAAGTGATTATAACTTTAGAGAATCCAGTGACTTGACCAATGAAAGTGGGGAGGAAGCAATTGAAAAACATTATAATACTGGCTATGTAAAGAGAACTATTGAACGACTCTATGGCAAGACAGAAGCTTCATTTAAGCCTGACTTTCACAAACAATTTCCTTATATGTCAAAAGCATTTCAAACAGATACTGAAGGATTCCACTCTGCAGTAGGGGAAAAAATAATTTATTTTTCTCAAGAACCTATGTCTTGTTCTGCAGAGAAATTGTCACATTCTTCACTACCATCACAAGAATATCCAGTCAACGTAAACAAAGATAACAGTATATTGAGAACAGAAAATACTCCTTTACCAACAGCACAATCTACTCTTAACAGAGAAGAGACAAGTTATACTAATGACTGCTTAGGGGAATCTCCGAATCAACTTTGTCAACCTAGCACTCAAGCTAGTGAAGATGAAGGAATATTGATAGATAAAGGCAAATGGCTTCTGAAAGAAAATCATTTGATAAGAAGATCACCACCTGAACAGGATGGAATGTATGGTATTTTGGATACAACATCAATTGAAACTAACAGTGATGAAGTTCCGTACTCTCACTTTGGCAATCTGGATCAGTACCCCACTCTCGATGAGATTCCTTCTTCAGAACTTGAAGACATGGTTAAACCCCCTGAAAATTTTTGCAGCTACTTCAATATGCCTCACAATAGTGATTCAGACCCCTTTCAGGATGAGTTAAATACAAAAGGTAAACCAAGTCGCAGTGGTAAGATCCTTCCTGCAGAAAACATAGAAAAGGCAAATCCATCAGCCATGGTAGGCTCTACTTCCACACAGGCTGACACCAATTTTCCAGCCTTTTCATCTGTAGAATTTAGATTGCCTGATAACAAGGTGCATCCATTGGAAAAGCCTTTAAATGCTGTGCCCATACAGTCTCAGCCAACTGCTGTTAGTAATGTTAATAGAAGTGCTCTTCAAGAAGAAGATTCTCTGGATAGACTCCATGCTATATGTGGCCAACATTGTCCAATACTGATGGTAACAGTAATACCAATTAATGAGGAACAGAGAGGATATGCTTACCAAAAGGCATCTGATATTGAAAACCAGCTGGGTCTGTACTTGCTGGCCAAAAAAAAAGAACATTTAGAATGGTCAGGTCAAGACCTGAGAGACAAAAATAATCATGTGACTTTGAAGAATAACTCTATCAATAAGATTGCCAATAATATTTTTAATAGGTTTTATGCTGATAATACCTTAGATTTTATTAGTAACTTTGGAATACTTACATCCTCAACTCTGAAAGACACAAATAATTTAGGGGAGTTGCATATTAAAAAGGATATGAATGTAAACCCCATGAAAATCAGAAATTGTCAAAATAATGTGTCCAAACATATGCCCAGTGATCTTGTCAAAGGCACAAATACTGAGCTACCCAATGGAAAGACAAAAATATGTCAAACCTTAAGAATAAATTTCATTTATATTGTTGGAGAAAAATTTTCTCCCATGTTGGCAGATCCAGCAGAAACCTGTCATTCTGAAACATTTCTGAAGTGTGACACTTCCTTAAATAGCATTGAACATAAAGCCTCTGAAAATCTGAAAAACAAAAATGCCTTTCCTACAGAAGAAGACAAAGAAGAAGAAGAAGTTTGCTTTTGTACAATGAACAGTGCAAACTGTAAAGATGAGAAAGACTTGTAATAAAGACCTTGGAATTTCCATAACATTGGAATAGTGAAAACATCTTCAGAAAAAAACCCCAGATAATAAACTGCTGAACAGCGTAACCAATAAAACTGCCAGTGTGAATACCTAGATAAACATGAGCCACAATTGTATATCACTGATGAAATACAAATATTAATTAAATTTTTATGGGAACCACCATAGGAAGAAAAGTTGTTCTTCTAAGGCAATGATTTCTTGTCTAGAAAACAGTTTTCCCCTGACATATTATCTGTTAAGAGGCAATTATATACTGATCATCTAATTTTAGAGAAATGATGGCTGCTTGTTTGAATAGAGAACTGAAATTTTAAATATCTGCCCAAGTTTTAAGATAAGATTTCTATATTTCATGACATTTGAGAAGGAGTTTGAAAATTGCCTTTCAGTCCAAATGCTTTTGCCAGAACAAAATCAACTGATATGTTTAATTTGAAATGAAAAGTAGGAATTACTACTCAAATGCTGCAATAAGATAACAAGTAGGAAGCAGAAGTCCTTAATTTTATATAGATGTACATTTGTCAAATTGCTGTTTGAGTTTTTAAAGGCTGGCTGCAGAACATGTATGAAAATAAAGACCTTTTTCCTTCTGTATGTAGGATCCAGACACCAAATAAAGTTGGCCTCTTTAACCCAGAGGACACTAGAAAAGGGGCATATTTAGGAAAAGAGAATGGAGACTGTTTGTCAATGGACTTCCTCACTGCTCTTGCCATATTTCCTTCTGAGGCAGCACCACTTACTCTTAAAATTGTTCTACATACACTACAAGTTTTAGTTGTGTGTTCTTATTTAACCCCTCTACTTTAAAGATTGTCTATGTGTTTCTGTGTTGATTTGTTTTGGGTTTTTTGTTTTGTCATTTGTTTTTTTTTGTTTTGTGGGGTTTTTTTTGTTTGTTTGTTTGTTTTGTAAATATGTTGTATTTTGAGAATCCAAGGTACATGCAATATGTTCCAGGATCCTTCAATCTGTTATTAGAGTTATTTTAGATACCTGTTTACAGCATTTTTTAATACTGCATGTGTGTAGTAAGCATTTATATATGGTTTACAATTTTGAGTAAATGCTGTAACACGTAAAATTGGAAAATATTTAACGTGTTAAGTTAAATGAAATATTAATGTTTAGCTAGAGTGGCTCAGTTTTCTGGCTAGATTTTAATTCCTAAAACTGCATAGTACCTCGCTTCAATGTCAATGGAGTTGGAGATATACCTGAAAAAAGAAGGTGCCACTTTTTAGGTAGAAAATGAGAATTTGGCCTTTCTGTACTCATGAAGGCTGTGTCTAGAATAACTAGCACATACATGCTGTGATAAGCCCTGGGTCATGATCCTTTGATTATCCAGATTGGGGACCTAATAAAAGGCTGACGCAAATTCCTGGTGGCCCAGAGGTTTTGATTTTGTCCATGTGGGACAGAAGGCACATGGAGGGGAAGTAGAAGTTGGATGTAAAGCAAAAGGGGTTTGTAGCACAGGTAGGAAACCTAGAAGCACTCTTCAGTTCTTTTTGAAAGTCCAATACCTGATATACTTCCCCCTAAGTAAATGTTATGTTTCTGTTGTTTGAAGTGGTGTATTCTACATAATAAATTAAAGTTGTAACTCTAAAGCAAGATGTATTGTCTCATATATTTCACAACAAATAGCTGTATGTTATTTTCTATGCTGGCCTTGTTTCTGATGTTCTTCTGTTCATCTCCACTTCTTTTGGTGTCCTCCTTCACACATTTTAGAACTGCTCCAAGTGAAGAGTCTCAATGGGATTTTTTCATCCCTTTGCATATCAATACATAAATAAAACCTATGTTTGGAAAATGTAGCTCGAAATTACTAGAATCCATCTGAATGTCATATAGCATTCTGAGTACCAAGCTTCTGTGCTGTAAATAATGTCTAAATGTTAGGCAAATTAATAGCTATTTATGTCTCCATCAATCACAGTCTTTCTGCTGGATTCACAGCACTCTGTGCTGCATTCACAGCACCTTAACTTTTGCAGATCCAGGTTCAGGAACCTTTAATCAGATGCTTATTACTGAGTTACTGAGAGTTACCAAGAAAACTAAGCACTCGAAACATGAGATATGAGGTATTCCCTTAGGTTACAATTAGCAGAGACCACAGCAAGTGGTGAAATTAATATTACCTGAAAGACTTGGTTCTGATTTCTGGATGTTAACTGAAAGAGAAAGAATAAAATGGTCACCTTAGGGGAGGACAAAAGGTTGACAGTGAGATGCACCATTGTCATAGGGTTTATATATTCATTAATGGTACAGGGAAAATCACAGAATCATGGAATCATTTAGGTTAAAAAAGACCTCTGAGTCCAACCACTAACCCAGCATTGCAAAGTCCACCATTAAGCCATGTCCCCAGGTGCCATGTCTACACATCTTTTAAATATCTCCAGGGATAGTCACTCAACCACTTCCCTGGACAGCCTCTTCCAATGCTTGACAACCCTTTCAGTGAAGAAATTTTTCCTAATATCTTATCTGAAAACCAATCTAAACCCTCCCTGGTGCAACTTCAAGCAAAGATAGAGAATATTAAGTGTCGGAGATATGCAGATAAAATAAAATTGTATTCATTAGGTAAGATCGGTAAAGGCTGAAGAGAGAACCTCACAATGCTGGTGACTAGAGCAACATACTGATTGACAGGCGCAAAAACACCATGAGGAGTAATATAAGCTACTTCACTAGGATAGAAAACAATTCAGCAAACATTCAAGGGATTTATACAGAGTGTGCCATAATTCTGGAGGGAATTCCAGTTTTGTCTTGCCATTATTAAAAAAAACAGCCACCATAACATATAGATCACCATCCCAGGAACGCTCAGTTTGTCTAGTTTAGCCGCTTCCTAGAAGGAAACTACACAATTAGGTAAGTAATTCCATTTAATTACTAAATCTAATTTTAAATATTTTTCTCTGTAGTCATTATAGCTTCCACTAGACAGTTGTTCTAGAGCTTGATTCCTTTTTTTAATGTCTGTCTTAAATGTTTTCTAGTTTCCATCCTCAGCCTGCTTTATATAAGTGTGTCCCAAAGCCATCACTGTAGTCTACTTAGATATGTCTTTTCCTTCCTTGGTATCTATCAACAAAATCAGACATTCTATTAGCTTTTTCTCCTGAATAAATATTTTCTCCATTTCCTCTAATCATCATGGTTATAATCTCTGATATGCATAAGCATATTTCCCTTAATTTTAAGAATGTCAGAGGAAAGGAACACCATTTAATTTTTCAATGTATCACTGTTAAACAAGTAACTTGACTTTTATAGTACTAGTGATATCAAATATCACTAATCTAATCGCAATGTTAATCCACTGTAAGAATTATGGAGAATATTTAATGCAATTTTCTTACCTTATGCCATGGATTAACCCCAACCAGAACTAAGCCCCACTCAGCTGCTGGTTTACTTCCCCACCAGTAGGTTTGGGGAGAGTAAGAGAGAGAAAACTTGTGGGCTGAGATAAAGACAGTTTCATAGGTAAAGCAAAAGGCACACACACACAAGCAAAGCAAAACAAGGAATTCAATCATCAGCTAATTTCAGCTGTGGGAAAAGCAGGTTACAGCAGCTTTTGAGGAAGTTCACACTGCTGTTGATGGAAAATGTGTTTCTGTCAGTTACTAGTCCTCCTCAGATCTCACAGCTGTTGTTTTTTACTTATTCTTTCAGTTTAATATGTTGAAGCTATGACAATTCGGGAATTGATCAAGTTTAACTTGTTGATAAGAGTATCCCTCAGGGATATAATTGCTCTTAATTCCATTCCATTGGTACCTAGCTTCCAATCAATGAATGGTTTGGGTTGGAAGGACCTTAAGACCTATCTAGTTCCAACCCCCTGCCATGGCTGGGGACACATTTCACTAGCCCAGGTTGCTCAGATGTCTATACAACCTGGCCTTGAACACTTCCAGAGATGAGGCATCCACAACTTCTCTGGTCAACCTGTTCCAGTGCTTCGCAACCCTCACAGGGAATATTTTTTTCCTAATATATAATCTAAACCTGCCCTCTTTCATTTTGAAGCCATTCTCCCTTGTTTTGTCACTAAATGCTCTTGTAAATAGCCTCTCTCTATCTTTTCTGTAGGCTCCCTTCAGTTACTGAAAGGCCACCCTGAAGCCTCCTCTTTTCCAGGCTGAATAAACTGATTCTCTCAGTCTTTCCTCCTAGGAGAGGTGCTTCATCCCTCTGATCAGCTTGCTGGGCCCCTCTGGACTTTCTCCAGCAGATCAAAGTACTTCCAGTGCTGGTAAAAGATCAGTGGATTCCAACCAAGCTGTTACATCTGTGTAGCTGATCACACCTTTGCAAAGATACAGATCCTTTCTTAAACAGTTCTTCTTCAGCAGAGCTAATTTGCTTTCAGAGTCCCTAAGGTTTAAAGTGATAAGTGTCAAGGCTGTCATTACACAACACTGCATTGAGCAGAGCTGATATATCCTAAGTAAACAGAACCCCATATTTAATACAATTTAATACAATATTTCAAAAACATGTTTGAAAGGTGATTTATGTTCATGCAAATTTGACTTGGTCATATAGGACGTATAGAATAAAAGATATGAATGCAACCAGACATTTCTTGGCATACCAATGTAGCAAACTCAATATTTGCTGGCTGTAATTTTGTGAAATACATATTTCTGTATTCATTGACATGCTATTATTTAGAATTTTGGTTACTGAAATGCATTTTATGTAAGAATCTTGAGTTTAAGTAATTCAGTGAGTCTTTTCACCTTTTGATAGCTAGGAAATGGAATGTGTCAGTCCTCACCAGTGATGTGTCATCTGCAGGAACAAGCTCAAAGGTTTATATTACATTGTATGGGGATCGTGGCAGTTTGGGTCCTATTTTTCTTGATGGAGAGAAGGGAAAATTATTTCAGAGAGGCAATGAAGACATTTTCACAGGAAGTAATGTATATTCATTGTGTTGCCCTCTTGCATCCTGCCAGATTGCATGACATTTCAAACTCTATGTGATGAAAAGGCAGGTTTTTGTGTGTTACACATATCTAGAAATGAGAAACAGGATTTAAATGTAGAGCTAAATTTAGTATCCTTTCCCACTCACTTATCCAAAGCTGATTTGATTCAGCATGTTTATTGTCTGTTGAAGAACTACTGTTTAATTTATGTTGTGCCCAAGAAAATACCAAGGAATATACAACATAATTGTTTAGTTTGCAAATTTGAAACAGGGATACAATATTAAAAATTAAATGAGGAAGTGAAGAATTTGGTTATGGAGTACAATTTTAACTTTGTTAAATACCTGCTGCTTTATTGAAATAGTGGCAAATTTTATACCTGTAATAAATCTGTCTATCTGAAACTGCTTCAGCTTCCCATTACACAAAAAATTCTTCCTCCATCATTCCTGTAATATGGTGATTTAGGTGAGCCAGAATAGGACCTTTATCAAAATCTGCATAGCTTGAGTGTGTATACAGGATTGTCAGGGGTTGTATATAGGTGTCTGCTATTGGGCCATATGACAAACAGGTGCTTCCATTATTAGTATCCAGCATAGCAACTCCCTTTCTGAGAAAAGGTGTTTAATGGGAGCATTGATGAAGAGCTCACCTTTTCCACAATAGCCCTGTAGATGTTTGGGATGCAGGAAGTGCAGTTCTTATCCCTCTTCAGCCTATGGAGTTTCTCAGAAGAATCCAGCACCCCTGATACAGAATGTCATTCTCCATCTTTGATATCAAAACCAGCCAGATTGAAAGGAGTGGATAAAACAAGTAAGCAGGTCCTGACAGATAAAAAGACCTTATTAACCATAGATGTTGTTGGTTGTTTCCTGTTGCCCTTATTGCAAATAATTTCACCTACAATTACTTTAAAATGAAAAATATGGAGGACAGTCCCATTCCCCTGTTAGGCCAGTATCCATAGCACTGAATACGATTAAGGAGAGACTACTCTGAAATGCAGCGAAAGAAAGAAGGCTCTCTGAGTGCACTGTATATGCACATAACTGTGGTCTGTGCTCACTGATCTGTCTCTTTTTTCTTTATAACACTGAGTTCAGGGAAGTTCATGATACAGGGAACTCAGTTCACACCCATCTGTACAATATCAATGAAAACAGGAAAATTAATTCTACAGAAAACAACAAAAGGACAGAAACCCAAGCCTATATTATAACAAAATAAATTATACAGTGAGGAGGGAAGACACTGATGGTGTGTCTCTAGTTCCTTTTAGATAAGCTTTCTATTTCTACACTTAAGTTCATACCAGTTGTTTGAATAACCTTCACACAAAGTCATTCTCTCAGCGCCCTGTTATCTGTACTGGACTTATTCATCCAGCCTGCCCAAAAGCTAATCTTTCAAATACAGCTGTTAAAGTTGATTTAATTGAAATGATTTGTAAAAAGAAGTATCAAAGCTGAACACAATTGTTTCCAATAAATTATAATGCATACTCTCCTGAAGGGGTAGGGAGAAACTCAGAGTTATGTGGGAGGCAAAAATAATTTTGGGGCAGGCCAGTGGTTTAGTGCTAAACTGAGACAGGCTTAAGGGTTAAGATAATTTTGCTTTTTACTTATACGTACAGATTGTATTCAACTCCCACTGAGGCCAAAATTCGGTAGGGATCTGCTATAGCAGCATCCTGAAGCTATTTAAATGGGATTGGCAGGCCAACAGGATTTTTGAGGGCTGTCCTTTAGAAGACTCAAAATGTAAGGATTACCTAAAGTAAAATAAGTTGGAAAGGCTTGTTTGAATGTCAGAATTTAATTCCTCTAATCAAAAGTCTCACCTTAGAGTTACTAAATGATTTTCTGTTGCACGTATTTTCTTTTTAACAGATGTTTTGTATTTCATTAGTTTTGTTTCTTTTACAAGTCAATACTAAAAATATAAGACATCTCTACAACATACACATTGTACATACAAATGCAGGAAACTCCCCTGCCTGGCACTGTGAGGAGGTAAAAGCAGGGAGAAAGAATTTAATCTGTCCAAAAGCACTAACTGTGACAGTGGATTCAAAATATGAGTAAGAAAAAAAATCCCTGGGATTACATTAGCCTCATCAAATGCTTTCACCTTCATTTAAGGGATTACTTATGAAGGAATATTTTTGTGTGGAATTAAAGGCAGCTTATGATGTCTTGGTTGGTGGTTTGCAATTGAATGAATTATGTTTCTTTAAAAATGTGTGGCTGGGCAGACAGGAAGACTGCTTAACTTAGCTGCTATAGTCTGAGTGTTCTACAGTCTTTGTATGTGTGGTGGTTTTACTTGGCCCAGTTTTTGCTAGTGGGTAGGGAGGGGCACAAAGATGGCTCCTGTGTGTCCTGTGTGAAGGTTCTGGGAGTTTTGCACCCTGTCCAGCAGAGCCACTCTCTGATGGCTCTGAAGATGATGGACATGCTGCTGGCCAAACCTGGGCCAATTAGAGATGTTTGTTATGCCTCTGTGAAAACATATTTAAGAAGAAATCAAAACAATGGGTGTACGCACTTCTTTGTAGCCAGAGGAAGAGGAGGAGAAGGTGAAAATATGTGAGGGAAAACAACATGGAGACACCAAGGTCAGTGGAGAAGGTGGGGGAGGAGGTGCTCCAGGTGCCGGAGCTGAAAACCCTCTGCTGGCCATGGTGAAGACCATGGGGGAGCAGGTGGTCCCCCTGCAGCCCATGGAGTCCAGGGGGGTGCAGAGATCCACCCACAGCCCGTGGGGAGGTGCCCACGCCAGAGGAGCAGGTGGATGCCTGGAGGAAGCTGTGATCCAGTGGGAGTCCCAGCAGAGACTGAGAGTTGCAAAGGCTGTGGACGAGAGAGAAAGGCCTTGGCCCCGGGATGGAAATGGCTCGGGAGCCTGCACCCCATGGACAAGCACTCGTGTTTGCAGCAGATTTCGGCCGGGCTGCTGCTCGTGAGATTGGACCCACGCCAAAGAAGTTCACACAGGACTGTCTCTCGTGGGAGGGACCCCATGGCTGAGTAGAGGACTCTTCTCCCTGGTGGACTGACCCTGACCAAAGGGAAACCCCCATACCCTGCCCCACCCCGGAGCTGTTGGTTGTGTGAAAGAGGGAGGGGGGTGAGCTGAGAAATGGTGTCTTAAGAGGGAGAGGGGTGAGCAGAGAAACAGTGTTTGTAGCAGAAGAATTGTGGTGATGGACTGACTAAGGAAAAACCCCATACCCTGCCCCCCACCCGGAGCTGCTGGTTGTTTGAAGGAAGGGAGGGGGTGAGCTGAGGAACAGTGTCTTGAGAGGGAAGGGGGGTGAGTAAAGAAATAGTGTCTTAAGAGCTTATTTTTACCTCTCATTTATCCTCCGACTCTGTTAGGTTAATAAATCACTTTGCAACTTAAGTTTCCCCACCTGTTTGCTCATGTTCTGGTGCATCCCCTCCCCATCACTGCCTCATCTCAACTCATGAGTTCAGTGTGTTTGTGTTAGTTTGATTCCTCTCCTCTGCGTAAATGCAGCAAGAGAAAGCATAAAAAGCAAACGTCGTAGGTCCCTGGCATTTGGCCAAGGTCAAACCACGACAGTATGCTAAAAAGTGTCTAGAGTTTGTTTAAACCCAGAAAGTCATTGAACAGTCTCCTGAAATCTGTGGCTGATGCTGGGTCCTTATGCACAGCACCGGAGCTACACTGCAAATGTTTCTCATTCTGTGTCTCTGAGGAGAAAAAGACAATAAGAGGTTCTTTTCCCTCCTTATGTAAGAAATATCTTTATGCAGGTAAAGCAAATATAATAAAAAGAATGAGCTAGTTCCATTTCAAGGTTCAGTTGGGAAGCATAGTATATAGGTTTCTGGACTTGAAATTAAAGGATCTGACTTTTATTATTAACGTCCAATATAATGTTCTCTGTGTACCAATTATATCCTATGTATGCCTGAAACCCTTCCATCTTTGTGCCAGAGTTTCTTATCTTTCAGCTAAAAGACTACACTTTATGAAGAGCTTTAGAAGCTGCTAGTAAACTCAATGTTAAAATTATATTTCATGGTATATCTAGACCTATCTAATGCAAAGTGTCCACTGAAGTCAAATATTCATTGATCAGTGCTCAAACTCTGTGGCTATTTGATGCTTGTTTTCACATGGGACTGTGACTCGGAAGGAAGACTGAGATCTGGGAAGTGTTAACTGAAATTTAGGCAGGATCCTGTGAGTTCATACCTCTAGCCAGTGCATGTCTACACTGAAATATCAATCACTCTAAGAGCTTTCATGATAGAATTATAGGGATTATATATCTTTCAATTCAGGTGATGATTGTCTGATTATAAAGCCTAGATATTTGTTTTCCAGCTGTAGTGTTTTGGGGACAGACATTTAGACTGAGAGACTAAGGAAGTCTGACAAAAAAAAAAATTAAAGAGAAAAATGTAAAGTTATTATTCCCCTTCTTTCCACTTAGGGTATATTAATTGAAATCAACAGTAAAAATTAAAAAAACCCAACACTTCAGTGTCATGCATTCATTATTTATTTATAAATTTTATTTGTCTCTTTATGGAATCTCGATCAATCAGACACAGTTTTTAGGGAGTGGTTTATCAGCCAGGGTTAGGACATTCCTTCTCTGCAACTTTGGTCAGAAATTCACAGAAAATAAAAGAAAAAACCCATATACATTCAGTTGATCAAACCCTACAGGTAGTGTTTTTATCATTCAGAGGCAAAGGAGTACAACCACTGATTTCTAGACTTCACAGGAGAGAAACAACCTACAGACAATTAGCATCATTGGTCCTTGGGAAACCTACATTTTTTTAGGAAGAACCAAAATTAAAAGACATTCTTCTACAACTGAAGAGCTTTTCTGATAGTTAGGCACACTAGTCCTCTGTCGGTGTCCCATGGTTTTTATGCCTGTATCTGTAGTGAGATGATATAAGACCAGGAAATTTCCATGAAGGTGCTGCTTTGTTAATCCAAGCTTCCCTTTCAGGTTTCGTCAGCAGATGTTGACAGGCCAAGATTTGCTAGGTTTTTCAGACCAGATGAACCTTTGTCTTCAAAGTTTAATATTCAAGAAGCAAAAGAGATAAAAATGTTTCCAGTAATTCTGAGTTTGTTCAATATTCAAATTAAGGAGATTAGATTCTGCAAAGCACAGAGTGAAACTCCAAAGTAGGAGTGTCTTTCCTTCTCTCTGCTGGTCCAAAATCTAGTGTAGATATGGGTATAAATTAGCATAATCAGGGACTATTAGAATATCCAGCAGCCTCTGAAGTGCTTACTAAGGAATACGTCGAAGTAAAAAATAACTCAACTGCCTTTCCTCCTTCAGCTGGTGTGCATATGGTCCTTTTGCTGTTACATGCTAGAAGCTGAGCACAGAAGAAAATAATGTAGGGCATTGTGTAAGCCTCAACTGCTGTTGGGGCTAGCACTTTCATGGTTTATTTATGTCACAACGAGTGCTGAAGAATCAAAACCTGTTCCTTTAATTCCTGTTCTGATAAGAATATACGGAGTAAAGATACAAGCATTGACAAGCTTCCTAGTGAGAAGTTCTGTCTTTGGTAAGCCATGCCACCTAGTGCCAGCCCCCATGGATGTATCAGCTGGAACGACAGCTGTGGTTTGTGGGAGTGCCCTGAGCTGACAAAAACCTGTTTCTCGGTTGCTCTTGAGTTACTCTGCCCTGAGCTTTCAAATATGACTGAGTGAAAAGTCAGATTTGGGCAGCTGGATCCAGGGAGAAGAAATGCTCCAAACCCATGGTTTTGTGGTCACCCACAGAGCTCTACCTGCACAGATTTCAACAGCATCCCACATATTTCATGCTCCGTTCCATCTGGTCTGAGATCAGCAAGTTAAGTTGGAATTCTCAGTGCTATTTAGGTGCGGTTGCTGAACCTTTCCTCAGGGGAGCAATTCTCTTTCCCTGTGTCAATGGCTGGCCAAGGACCAGGCTGATGGGGAAATATCTGTGGAGCTTTGTGTTTTACAGCAGGGTGAGCCTGTTCTTCCAGGTAAGCACAATACCACATCAGCAAAGTCAGATCACAGATTGATGTTGATAGAGGTAAGTTCATTGTTTTTCATCAGGCCCTCTACTACTTTTTGGCTGTTGCAACACATTTTCTGCTGTTGTTTCCTGTTGTTATTGTGCATACTCAGGTAAAAAGTTAAGATGCACTGGAAAAGAAAGGAGAGAGTGTTTAATGCTTTGAATTTCACAGATTCTTTAAGTGGACTCCTCATTTGGTAAGATTTTCAGCACTTGTGTTTGGTTCAAAATAAAGGCAATAGTAAAGACATGTCACATGTGTAACCATCATGAAGCCAGCATATGAGTCAGATCACAAACTCTGTTTTCAATAATTGAGGATTATAGCTCCAGTGTTACTATTGTAGCTGCTGTTTCAGTTTCTTTCTGGTAAGTGGCTCAGACTTCAAGAATACTTTTAATTTCTGGGTGTGGAATGAAACTTTCAGAATATATATTTCAGGAGGCTGTAAGTGTTAAAGTATCCATTATTCACATAAAGATTGTATTGTAATTCTAAAGGTGAATGATGCCAAATGATATGGACATTATTGGGTGGTGCTGCTGTTACACTGTTTTAGTGCCTGCTCTACCACACCAGTCCCTGTCACTCATGCTGGATGTTGTCACTATATGATTCCTCTGCTTGATCAGTGGAAAGGGGGTGGAAAGTCTGTGCTTGTTCTTCTCTCCAATTGGCTTTGTCTTTTCCTGGAAATTGTCTAAGAAAATTACAAGGGCATAGCAAGATCAGTTGTCCTAGGAGAGATGTGGGTGCAGGAGTAAGAATGCTGTGGCAGATTCCCATCTTATTGGGGTGTGATGCTAGAGGGGGAAAAGCCATAACACCACTCGTATTACTTGTGGTAGGACTTCACCAGGGTAAGATCCACCTGAGACATGTCCTCTTGTCCTCCCCCCAAAAATAGTATCAGTTGCAAAGGAAAAACTTAATGGGATGAGAGAAGCCTTCATTCTAAGTTCTCTAAAAACTATGGAACCCCTTTTCCAGAAGGTCTAACCATTTAGCAGTGCTTGGTGGTATGCTTATGGTCCCTTGTGTTGATCTTGCAAAATTGAAATTCTAACAAGTATCAGTGGTAACAGCTGTTGTGCATGCAGGCTAGAGGAAGAGGACATGTACTAATAAAATCAAGGGGCAGAAGTCAAGAAAATGGCCCATGGGTGTGGGGAAACATACCATGGGACAGTTACTCTTGTAATAAAGAGATGGGTGGCCTGGGGTTACATTTATGCCTCTCTGTGATGACTGGGCTTTGAGATTAAGAACCTGAGAAGAGCAGAAAAACCAGCTTGTGCCTCAAAAGCATGTTTTAAGAGAAAAAGAATAGCAGGAGATATTTCCCCCAGTGATGTACTTCGCAGCTGTAAATGGCTCATTAAATGCTCTAGAGAGAGACCCATCCACATTAACCACAATTATTTTTGATCTTGGGTGGTCATGATCTTCATGACATGAGAAGCCTCTGAGGCAGTCAGCCTGCGTCCTCTCAGGTTTGGTCTCTTTGGCCAGGAGACTAATACTGTTTGTATAGGGGAACATAAAATCACACTGGGATAAAAGTCAAGCACCTCCCTACCCCTTTGAATAAATGTTAATTAATGATAATTAACATATTATATTGAGTATGCTCCATTCCCCTATTTGAAGTATCTACTCTTCCCCAAACGTTCTCTTGTTTAAGTATTCTGAGATGCAGATCGCAACAGCCTCAGCTGGTTAGAACATGGTGCTAATAACGCCAAGGTTGTGGATTCAATCCCTGTGTGGGCCGTTCACTTAAGAATTGTACTCAATGATCCTTGAGGGTCCCTTCCAACTCAGAATATTCTGTAATTCTCTGAACCTCCTAATTTTCAGGCTCTTTCTGAGTAGCAAGTTTCCTTGTTTCTGATGGAAAGATACACTGAAAGATTTTTATTATCAAGTAATCTTCGTGCATGAAAAGCACAAAGGCACACTTACAACCAACCTCTCAATCTGCATTTTTTAGTTAACAATTTCTCCCTCACACAAGGGAGGAAGAAAAGAGCTTCTGTGCATTTCTGCCAGCTTCAGTGTAAAAGGGGTCATGCAGAAGGCTTTGGAGAAGGCAGTTTCATCTCCGAGTTAGTAATTGAAAGACAGCCTCTGTGCCTTTTTGCTAGTGCTGTATTTCTGCATGAGGCAGTGAAAAGGGAACACTGCTTTTAACTTCAGAGAAGATAGTTTGATAACAGAACAGTGAAGGGGTCTGGATTCCATGTGAAAGAGAGATGATGAGAGGCGCTTTAAAACCAAGTTCTGAATAAAAAGAGGCTGAAACACTCTGATTTAACATTCCTTTTAATTCAAAAGAAAAACATGGGAATTAAATGGTTAAGAGAGGCTTTGTTGCTATAATTCTGGAGGACTGAGGAGCATTCATCTGTCGTTTTATTCTCTACCATGCTACTTTTGTCCCTGTCTGGTCCTGGTTTATGACACAATCATTAATTACATCTTGGGAATAAATCAGGGTTGCACATTGTTATTAGCTGGTGGACCTTTGATTTTCTTTTTGCAGGAATTGGAAAGTAGGTAGTTATTGAAGAAGAAAATTGTAGCGATAGAGAGGATTGTTGTGGTCCTATGCATGGAATTGTTGGTCTAGAGAAATTAATTCTCTGCCTCTGCCATGGCCTGTTCATAGGGCATACGTTCATGTGGGTGCTGCAAAGAAAAATTTGGGCAAGTAAATAGATCAGGTGGTGACATGAAATTACATGGCTAAAATGCAGTACAAATTAACAATTCAAAAAGGAAAACTATTTTGATTATTGAGACCGATTTACTCTGGGAAAAATAGTGCCTGATTATGCTGCTAACTGAAGAGTTTCTAAAACTTCTGTGTGTGTTAAATGTGGCTGGCTTTTGCCCAAATAGTATCTGCTCTGAAAAAATATGTGTTTTACCTCCTTGTTCTATCTTTCATAATTTATAGGCATGGGTCAAAGAACTGAATTTTCTAAATAGTTTTAGACCCTTGCACTTTCTAATTTAAGAATGATACATTTACAAATGTAACATTCTAGCACTACAGAGAAAATGAGATGTAAAGAAAACAGTTCCTTTTCTTAATCTCTGTTCTGCATACTTTTCCATGCAATATCTGAAGGAAAGAATCATAGAATTGAGTGGATATGTCTAAGTACCTGTCAAGGTTTGACCCTGGCCAAATGCCAGGGACCTACGATGTCTGCTTTCTATGCTCTCTCCTGCCGCAGCTATGCAGAAGAGAGGAATCAAACT
>VZTX01026952.1:0-147355 GCA_013400915.1 Pardalotus punctatus | reverse complement strand
TCCTCTGGCTACAAAGAAGTGCGTGCACCCATTGTTTTGATTTCTTCTTAAATATGTTTTCACAGAGGCATAACAAACATCTCTAATTGGCCCAGGTTTGGCCAGCAGCATGTCCATCATTTTCAGAGCCATCAGAGAGTGGCTCTGCTGGACAGGGTGCAAAACTCCCAGAACCTTCGCACAGGACACACAGGAGCCATCTTTGTGCCCCTCCCTACCCACTAGCAAAAACTGGGCCAAGTAAAACCACCACAGTACCTCAGGTTGGAAGGGACCCATAAGGTCCATCTAGTCCAAATCCCTCCTCCTCACAATATAATCTAAGGCTGAATCATATGACTAAATTATTCAGCCACTTCTTGAACTCTGCTATTCCCACTTCCCTGGGGAGTCTGTTCCAGTGACGGATCACATTCCAGTGAAGAGCCTTTGTCCTAATGTTCAGTCTGAAATTCCCTTGACACTGCTTCATTCCATTAAGAGCACCACAATTTCCTAGAATAAGAATTGTAAGCTTTACAAATACTTATTATAAAGCTGAGATGATCCCTAGGCTTACAAGAGGTAAAAAGATGTGTAAAAAATTGTGAATATTGCTTGAAATTTTAAATTTTCACTTCTAAGGATTTATGCAAAATTTATTAATAACACATGTCTATGGTACAATACTTCAGAAGAATTCAGAGGCTCTCATCTCAAAATGAGTTAGCTCATGCCAGAAGCAAGCTACCACTATGTTCTGTGTGGGCACATTAAAATAACCTGCGCAGACTGTTTAGTGTTTTAGCCAAATTGTTACTGTTATCCAAACCAAATTCTTCAAAGACAGCTTCCTTAGTAACATGGACAAAAAATGCCAAATAAATGAGAGATAATCATAAAAAAAGTAAGGATAAAGGAAAAATTGTAACACTGACCAGACCCCTAGCATAATTGCAGATATGTACTGATGGTGAATAGATTTTCAGTGCTTATTAAAGGAACATGTTTGGCCATAAGAAGAGTAAGACATGGAAGCAACCTCCTTCAGAGAATTACAGCCAAGCTGCATAAAATGTTTCAAATAGAAACTGACAATTGAATGATGATAATGTTGATGTTGTTTCGAACCCAATGGTTCAGAAACTCTTTTCTGCTTGCAAGAGAGAGAAACACAAGGACACCGACACTTGGAAGAAAGCTTTGGTGCCAGAAAATGATGTTTTGTCTTCCTTTCATTGTCTCTGTACCTCACCTAATCTAGCAATATATTGTTAGTGTATGTTGGCATAAATTTTGCCTTTCTCGTGTTTATACTGAAGATTATGATTGCATGTTTTTATCTCAATTCTGAATTTTATGGTGTTCCTACATATGCCTTTTAAGGACCACTGTTCTATATTGGAAGATATTTTTATGTGTCATAGTCTTTACTTCAGTTTCATTAGATTTTAACTCAAATTTAGTTTTACTTGCATTATCCATTTTTATTAAGTAAATGATTTATTGGACTTAAGTCTTAGTTCTTCCCTCCTAAATTTACATCCTTTAAAGAATTTCCATATGGAATATAGAGAGGTGGTAGTTATGTATCCTTGGAAATGTTCAAGGCAAGGTTGGACAAGACTCTGAACAACCTGATGTAATTGAAGGTGTCCATGATCATGGCAGGGGAGTTGGGTTAGATGATCTTTAAAGGTGTCTTCTAAACCATTCTATGATTCTACCCTGTAGCATGAATTGTGAAAATAATAAAACAATGCAGTTTTCTGAGTTTTGAGGTCCAAGAAAACGAAAATTAAGGTGCTAGATTTTAGCCAGCTTGGTTAACCAGTGCATTCAAAATGTTAATTTCTCCCATTGCTTTTTATAGTTTTGATCCCACCACTTATGGTGACACTAATCTTGGATTTATGTTATTTACTTTTCAGCTTTTTTCTGATTTCAAGTGATGCTACAGGATCAAGATACACTATTGGGCATTTAAAATTGACTTCTGTTTGCTTTCCCCACAAGTGACAGCCTGGGACGCAATCATAAATGTAACAACCATAAAAAACATAAAAGCAACTTTGTGTATTATTTTATTGAAATAGATTTTAAAGTTTTTTTACCCTATCCTTGATGCAGAGATATTTGGACTCTACAGCCAGCTAGATGTTATTGTAACTTTAATAGTGCTTGTGGTATGAAAAGTTGTCATCTTTTATTGGCGGTGACTGTCTATGAAGTGCATGTGACAACAGGAGACCTGTGGAATGCTGGAACTGAGGCTGATGTTTATATTTCTCTCTATGGAGAAATCTATGGAGATACAGGATCAAGGCAGCTGCTCAGGTCTCAGAAATCCAAGAAATTTTTAAAAGGACAAGTAAGTGAAAGACAGGACATTTTTTGATAATGTTTGCTAGCTTTTGTCTCTCTAGTGGGTGGTAATTCCAAGAAAGGT
Organism: Pardalotus punctatus; assembly: GCA_013400915.1. Classification (NCBI taxonomy): domain Eukaryota; kingdom Metazoa; phylum Chordata; class Aves; order Passeriformes; family Pardalotidae; genus Pardalotus; species Pardalotus punctatus. The sequence continues at coordinate 144,927 of VZTX01026952.1, read as the reverse complement.
GCAATCAGAAAAGAGATAATTACTGCATTCCAATGGCTCCCCAAAATTCCCTAATTAAGCTCCAAATACTTTCTAAAGTTATACCAGTGCTTTTGGTAGTGGAAATTTAAATTTTTAAAAATAAGTAAGCTGTGTACTTTTGGTTTTCATTCTTCTAAAAATTTGATTTAATAACCAAAGGGGAAATGAAACTTCATTTTATATCTACATTTCTAATGTTGGAATCTGCTGTAACTTGCAATTGTTTATCCATTGAAGCTTTCAACCTGTTTCTCTTTTCTAACTCTGATCCCATTCATTTGAATGGAACTATTCCCATTAGCAAGGCTTACTTCTGTTTCAGGAAACCTGGCCTTCCTGTTTCGCTCTCCTTTTATCATTAGCTAATATTTCAAATGATAATGTTGACAAAAGAATTATAAGGGTTTATGGTTCTTCAGAATTTCGTCGCTGAAGAATGCTCTGCTTTTTAGATTTTTCTGAAATTTTGTTTGTTGATTACAGACTGACATATTTGCTGTTGAAGCTGTGCACCTTGGACATTTGTACAAGATTGTTATAAGACACAAATGGCTTGGATCAGGTCAGAAATCTCACTTTCACTATACTCTCACCCATTATCTTAAAGACACCATGTGAAAGTAATTTTTTACTAATCCCTGTGAAAAAATGTGACAAGGGGGAATGTTTGCATGTTAAGGCATTGATTGTGTCTTGTATTAAAGTTAAAATGAGCTATTATAATTTTAGATGGATTAGCATCATCAGTTGCACTGTAAAGATGCAATTGAAGATTTTTGTAACACTCTTGTCATCAGACTTCCAATTAATGGTGAAACTTGAAATGCTTGCAGTCACAAGCCCTATTTTTCAAGCTCTTGAGCCTAAATACTACAAACGTCACAACTTATTTTGAGCCATCGTAAGATGCTATGTAATTTTGTTGTTTTGATTGGCAAAACAACTAAGTCTCATGCAATGACAACGTTAAAGGAGGGAAGGATGTAACCAGGGAGAGAACAAGCAGCTTCCAGGCCTATAAGGAAGCTCTAGAGTACCTAGAGCAGGTGCTGTCTTCTTTCCAGCCATCAGGGTAGCTGTGACCCTAACAACCTGCCAGTGGAGCTGCAGATTTTGCAGTTCCAGTAGAGAAGACCAAGCTGTAGGAAGTCTGACATAATTAAATACATCAGTTTTTCTCTCGTGAACAAATGATTTTTTAATCTTTATTTCTTCTAAGGAAATGGATGGCTTCTGGACAAAGTTGTAATCAAGGATCCTATAACAGATTTGGATTATACTTTTCTTTGTCACAGGTTGGTGGTGTTTCATTTGGGTTAGATTTTTAATAAATATGTAACTACTCTTAGTTTTCCTCCTGAAATATCCTGTAAAGGGAAGTACGTGTTTGTTAAGAAGTGAGCTGAGATAGTCTGATGCTTTTTACAGCACTAAGAGTTGTATCTGCCCCACACAAACATCTGGTGCATTTGAACTAAGGAAAAAGCAATAAAAACTTCTGCCTGGGAACTTTCCATTCTTGCACCTTTTGAGTTGTTTAAGATAGGCTTCTTTTACACATTTCCCATATCCAACACCTTGTATCTGACACCAGCAGGTTCATCCGTTCTTCCATGTCATGCTATGCAAGGCTTTTCAGAAGTGGCTTGCTGTCTCTCTAGCAGACTGTTCCTGATTTACTGAGGTTAGTATGGAGATTAACTTGGGGTTCAATTAACTCAGGATCAGACTTTAAGATCCTGTGGAATGGCAATCGCAAATGCAGATATCTGACCACATCTCCTTTACTCATTTGCTTTGCAGTCTGTCACTGAGCTGCAACGTCACTTGAAGCCATCCTAACTTCCCTGCCTTCTCCCCTGCAGATGCTGCTGCTCTGAATCTTATGTTCTATAACTCATTTACAGTTTTATCTATACCTGATTAATTCTCAACATCTTGCGGAAAAATTTTAATCAATAAATATCAGTGCAAATATTAGGAATGGTAAAGTCCAGTCACGTAAGAGTCTAGCTGCATCTTGCCAGTGGCACCCCAATTCTATTTCCTCCTCTCACTTCTGTGAGTGAATAAATAACTGCCTGAGACAGCTCGGAGTGAGCGATGTGCACACTGAAACTGATTTATGTGTGAGTAAGGGCTTTCTGCCTATCAGATACAGCACCTCATCCTTGCCTGACCTAATTTTGAGTCTGTATTCTAGCTGAGATGAACAGCTATGAAGAGATCTATAATGCTGGCTTCATACATAATTTAGGGAGAGTTCAAATCCATTTCAGGCAGAAAAATACAAGGGTATGTGCTAGTTATTGTTAGAGCCTGATGCTATGCTTGCTATCTTGCTCTGAGTGTGCGAATACTTTTGACTCAAATGGAGTTAGACTTAACTTACGTAAGTAGGTGTGTACAAAGACATTGTGAAAGTATAGTTCAGACATGGTGAAAGTGTTCCCAGTGTTGGAGTCGCCTCTCTGTATAGGGATTTTCAGGGCATGGAAAAATTTGCATCTTGCTGTAACCTTCTTGCAGACAGGAAGAAAAAACATCATGACCACTGCACAATTCATTATTGATTTGGGATGATTTGTAATAATTAAGTTAGGCCCTTGTACTTCAGTCCAGGAAAGCATTTATTTATGTCTCACTGATAACAAGAAAGACAAACAATTTTTTGCCCATGTTAATCTCTTTTCACTAAAGCTGGATTTTTATATTGCTGTTTATCAGCCTTGAGACTTTAATGCATAGGAGAGTATCCAAGTATCCAAGTGCCATGCATATTTTGGAAATTGCCATTTAAGGTTATTACTGAAACAGGTTCTGGTTCTTAAGTGGCTGGACCAAAGACAGGATGATGGCCATATTGCTAGAGGACTGCTTGTGACAGATGCCAGCATGTTTCTGGGAAGTACGTGAAAACTGGGAGGAGAATGATTTCAAAGGGAATGAAGAAACTTTGTAAATTAATCACACTGTTTTTATCTGCGCAGGACAAGAGCTGGGACTCAAGAGAGAAGAAACTGTAAGAACATACCTTTTTATTTTAATTTAAACAATTTTAGATATGCTTTGAGAGAAATCAGGTCAGTTGGAAGCTTTGTATGACAAATTCCTGTGTATCGTCTTCTAATAACTCTTTTCTGTTTGTTGTTTACAAAGCTAGTGGGCTGCAGAAAAATGGAAGTTTCAGAAAGGCATTACACTTCAATTTTACAACAGGCTGACCCGTGGCTCATTCGCCTCTATGCAAATAGCAGAGTTGATGCTCTTGGTGACAATAAAAACAAATATGGTTAAGTATTTTCCATGTGGGACTTACACATAAAGGATACAAGAAAGGAGGACTTTAATATAGAGATTCCTAAAATGGATAAAAATATATCATTGTACTAAGCATTTTCCTTACTTAAAATATATGTATGTATTAATGATTATAAGGACTCAGAAGTTATATTCCTAGTTTACACACACATACATTTCTCATGTGGTGTCTTGTCACTGGCTTTTGTTCACCAAAGAGAATCTTCTTGTCATCTGCAATTTAGTGCTCTCACAGAACACACATGGCAAGGGCAGCTACAGTCTTTTGTAACTAGATCTATCTAAGATAACAAATTCAAATTTAGGTAGAGTTCATTAATAAGGAGTATGTGTGTGCGTGTGTACATATATATATGTATATGTATAAATTAATTTTATATTAGTTTTGGAACTGATTTTAATAGCAGTCTGCCAGTTCCATCCTTTATCAGCTTTCATCCTACTGCATTAGTAACACTTAACTCTAATACGTGTCATGTTAGGCATATATATTTTGTTCCTTTTGTAGTGATAGAGCTGCTCAGCCTTTCTGACATCTCACCAGGGACCTTACATAGATCTTTCTGGAAGTGATGGATTCTCTCAGGACACACCATAGAGTGTATCAGGACAGCACAGGATTCCTGCAGAGACAGTTGCATCTTACAAATAGGCATCATAATGGACTGGTAGGACAGTTGCTTAAAAAATCCCTGTTGTTCCTGAGAGCAATAAAGATGGCACAACTTTACCTTTCATCAGTATTTTGTAGCTATAAGAGTTAATTGTTTGGAAAATTGGCCAGATTTAACATTTCAGAAGCCATGAGCTATGCTGTAGGATTTGCTTTACAAATTCTAATATGGATATAGGGAAAATGAATTCTCTTTTCTTACCTGAGAGCTTTATGTTCCCTATATCATCTGTTATTTATCATCTAAATTCATTGCTAGAGCCCAGTTCATTATGCTGGAGTTCTCAGCTCCTTTTTATGGATTTTTTTAAACATATGTGCTGATAAAAAGAAATTTGTTCCTTACCATTACCTCTCAGGGTTTTTCTCCTCAAGGCAGCAAAATAGACAGTAGTCCCTAGATGCCCTTTCCTGAACAAATGAGAGAATTTATTGATCAGAGAGGTCAAACTGTTGAGTTAAACAATTAATTCTTTTCCCTTGAAAATGAGAAACCATCAATTATAATTAAATGCAAATATGAATTAGTATACTTTCTTACGTCTAATTTTTTTTCGTTTAACTCAGGTGTTTTTGATGTAAATGTCAAAAAGAGAAATATATGTATATTTAGCAGTCATCAGATGCCATCTCTTGCTCTTGCTCTTGTCAGTGGCCGTATAACTGGAAAGGTGGGAAATGCTGTTACTGATTTCTGCTTCATAATGGCATGTCATTGTCTGATTAAAAAAATAAAGTTTAAAAAATATGTCTAATAAATAATTGTATTTCCAATCAGATAAGGTGAAGAATTGCAGAGCTGAACCTAGGAAATTGCTAATAAATAGGTGAATTTAAACATCAAGTTTTGTTTTTTCACAATTTACTTTTTATTCTTTGGTAGGATTTTTTAAAAATTCAGAAATACCAAGCCATTCCAAGCTGTCATTAACATTGGTTTGCCACATGCTGACAAGCTACCTGGAATACCCTAATATCTCCTCTTTTTCAATAAGGAAAAATTATCTTGCTTGATTTTAAATGCCCCCTTTTCCTTTGTGTTTTTTTTTTTTTTAAAGTAACATGCCAGTCATAAAACAGCTAATATAATCCAGGGTTTGTTTTGAAGTGTTTTGATTTGTTTCAGCCCAGCTTCAAAGTCTTACTATGACCTTCCTTCCTCAGCACTTGCAGTATACGGGTAGGTAAATGGAGTTGTAGAAATCAGTTCCTTCTGATCATAGAATCATAGAATATCCTGAGTTGGAAGGGACCCACAAGGATCATATAAGTCTGGCTTCTGCTCTTCACAAGACATCCCCACGTGTCACACCATGTGCCTGAGTGTGTTCCAAACATTTTTGAGCTCCATCAGGCTTGATGCTGTGGTGACTTCCCTGAGGAGCCTGTTCCAGTGCTCAACCACCCTGGGTGAAGAACCTTCTCCTAATATCCAGCTGTTATGACCCATTCCAGGAGATGACAGTAATCCAGGTTCTTGTTAATAGATTCCTTGGGGTGGATTAGAGTGAAATGATACTGGATGGTCAATGTGTGTAAATATATGCATATATGTTTTATTTGAGAAGTGTAGGTGGGAATGTCCAGGTACCTCCCCTCATGGAGGGGAGCTTTCAGTCCTCTGGTGAAAGGCCTTAGAAATGAGTCTGAAGACACTTTGGGAATGTTTGATGGTTTGTGACACCTGTAAGACACAACAGCTCTCTCTCAGGCATTGGAGCAACAAAAAGGCAACACAAAATTGCATTTTACCTTATCATACATACTTAATTGTACTTTGAGGATGTGCTGACTCCCTTGTTTCACAGCTATTTCTAAAATCCACGCAATTTTTCCTTTACTTTTAAAGGTATATTGAATCTGATAGACAGTTTTTTAAAGCTTTTTCTTTAGAAGGTAGTGCCTTGAAAGTGAAGAATTTTCCTAGAAATATTGATTCTTTGTAGTCTTGAAAATTCTGAAAAAATATTGTATGATGTAAGTCAGAAGTATTTTCAATTATTAGAGGGATTTTTAGCAATTTACATGAATAAAAATCCCAGTTTTATTTAAATATGAGAATGATGATGGAGTTGATGAAAGTATTTAAATATGTATTAATATTTATTGATAAATTTATTGATAATATATTGTTATGTATTTTACACAATGGCATCATAGGGCCTGCAAACCTGAACAGACAAACATGGAGTAAATTATGTTGCTTTACCCTTTTATGAAAAGCTTTTGACTCTCTAAGGGTTTTTTGTGAGAAAATAGAAATGAATGAGGACAAACACAAAGGCAAGGTGGGCTGGTGGCCAAGAGTTGCCATGGTTCATTTCCTGTCTATGTCAATTTTATGCTTCTTTGCCATGTTTATAGGCTGTGACTCTAACTCTCTCCAGCTGAGGCACCCAGGTATCTTTCATGTTATTGCCAGATCTCTGTCTTCTTACAATGAACTGTTTCTGTCAAATTCCACAGAGTACACAATTTTAATCCTTAAGCAAATCTGAAAAATGGAAAGATATCTGTACTAGACTGGTAATATTGCGGGAACTCGATCAATACAGAAAGTGTACTGTGATACCCTCTGGTTTGGATTTTGCCTTATAGTTCATCTAATTTACTATTCTTTCTCTGCCTGTGTTAGAGCAAAGACAAGGCATGCTGTGAGCTCCGTGTTGACCTTCAACCAAGCAGTTGTGCCATTCTCAAGTCATCCAGCTACCCAGGTCACAGTATGGCTTTCAATCTCCGAGGCAAAATAGCTGATGAAACAACAGCATATGCTGGGATTTCCAAAGAATTTTTTGTGCATGTCCAGGTAAGGCGGGCCGAGAGAAATTAGGAAGACTCTTCTAAAAGTTGCTGTTATAAAGCAGATTGTATCTAATCGAGTGCCTGGGGTTGGCAGGCTGAAAGAGGGATCCTCTTCCACGAGGTGGAGCTCAACTACAGTTTAACAAGGAGGAGGCAGGGGACAAGGTTCCCTTTATTGTTCTCCCGGGGCAAGCGATGCCGGGATACTGCAGCTGGGACATGCAAATAGGGTGGGCTGTAACACGGGAGAGAAGAGACCCTAAACTTCATAGCAGACCTTCGAAAAATGGTACATGAGAGCTGCTGTTGAAAAGAGACAAGCGCCTTAATTTGCCACTCTCCATGTGCTCTGGATGTTGTACTATGCTGCTGAGCAAGAAAAAGCAGGGATGCTGCAGAGTAGGGAAGGATTTCCACTGGTCTGTTAGTGTCTGCACAGAAAGCAGCAAATATTCAAAGTCTGGGGGTATACTTGGATTACTTGGGACTGACTCCTTTATCTTTTATGCAAGGGCATGCGTGAGAAAGTGCTTAAAATATAACAGTAGGAGCAATATCAGTATTAAAGTTTAATGTAGAGAAAAGCTGTGCTGTTCACAAAGGACTTTTTGTCTCTGATCTAAAGGTGTGTTTCATCATGGTGCCATCATTCCACTCAACACAAGTCTCTGCCAGGCTCTGTCCCTTAGACCTGATGGGAGCTTCAGTGGAGCAGGTCAGCAGCAGCAGGAATCCTACTGGAAGGTGGAGAGAATCGGCTCTGGACTCTGCATGTTTGAAAGTATGAAAAAACCAAGAATGTATCTGAAGATCAAAGATGACCAATGTGATGTAACAGTAAGCAGTTCTTTTTTGTATTTTCCTCTACAAATAATTTGGGTGAATTATCAGTGATAGGAGATAATTTTTTTTTACTTGCTTGGATAAAAGCAGCATAAAACTTAGTTCAGATTTAAAACATTTCAGATCCTTTCATTCATTTGTGAAAGAAAAAATAGCAAAATGTAGCAAGAGAAGGTGTCATGTCAATTTAGCAGTTGATTGAATCAGTAAAAATCTGATTGTATTTTTAAACTATTGAGAATGTGGATGTAGTTAAAACTCACATGCTGCTAGAGAGATGATGAAGATAAAACCCATTAAACAATAACTAAGATGTAAGTAACTGTATACAGCACTGACTTTTAAAGTGTGATTCTGTTCATCTAAGTTAAAATTCTCATATTTATGTGAGAAATAGTCTTGCATAATTTTTATTTGGGTGTTTAAGACAACTGAATATGAAATAGAGCTGTGTAAGTACTCAAATGTGAGGTCCATGAGAGTTTTTTCATTGCCTCCAGTACACTTCCAGAGACTAAAATATTTGATCCATATTTTGAATATAGGCTTTGTGAGTATCTTATTTGCAGCAGTGCTCTCACCAATGGATCAGGAGGTCTGGACAAAAAGTGACATTGGGTAAAGGTTTTGAAATTAAAATTGTAAATGCTATTAAATTGAGGGAAAAAAGTTACGTCTATTTAATACATGTTATATTGTGTAGCATTAGCAAATCTGTGCTATGCATAAAATTTGTATAGAAATATCCTGAATGTTCTGAAATAAACATTTTCACATGCCTTAATAATCTGAAAATCATTTAAGTGGAATACTCCTTTGAATATATCTTAGCTTTTGCCAAAATCTTAACATAAATCAGAACGCTTTCACTAGGTCTTTCACTTACTTAACTTATGTGATTAGCCTTTCTGATCATAAAGAAATAACAGGGATTAGGTTCAGGTATATCTGTGTGTGTGTAGTAATGTAGTACGTTGTGAAGAATATAAAGTTAATCTGAAATATTATTGGAAAGTAGTAATTCTTAAGACTTTAAAAACATTCTCTAGTTACGTTAATTCAATTGTTGAATTCATGTTTCTGTTTTCTATTTCTTAGGGCATGGGTGATGAATACTGTCATTTTAAAATTGAGAAGAATTTGGAGACTGGATCTGTGAGTCTAGAATCAGTGCAAAATAAAGGAATATAGGTTGGTCTTCTGCCAGATGGCCAAACTAAACCAGTCATTGACACTGGAAAGAGAAATATTTTCTTCTACCCGCAGGTCATGAAATGTATACGGTTTCTCAATAGTCTATGGGGGTATTTAGTGTTTAGTCTTTCTAACTGACAAAATTCAAAGCAAAAGTGTAAAAGATACATAGACACAATTTCCCTTGGGTTTCAGTAGTTTGAAAAGAGGAAAGTTTATTGTATGCACACTTAATGTGTCCCACATATTCAGTTAACTTAATTCCTTTCTTTTAATAATAATAATAATGATACATAGATGTCCACTGTTTTACTACTAAGCTTTTGAAAATGAGAATTGAAACAGGGGACAAGATAAAGATGGCATTGAATTCCTGGGTGTATTCCCCGTTCTGGCCACAGATTTTAGAAGCTTAGGAGATGTTGTCTTGCTGCCAGTGCTACCATAGCTTTTCCTGATTTTATAGGGGAATTAGTAGACTTTCAAAAGTGCCTTCTTGGCCCAGTATGTTAGTTATGTTATTCTTCTGTCCCATAGTCAGATTTGAGAGCTATTGTAGTCAAAATGTTTCCTCAGTTGAGGGCTGACCTAGTCAGCTAGCCAGGACTCAGAAATTAGTTCTCAGCACACTCAGGATGCACTGTTGCTGAATTGCCTGCTTGTCTTTTCTCCTTCAGGAGAATTAAATTTTTAATTTGGTGAAAAACTGGTTACCAAAGACAGCCAGCTGACTTAGATGATAACTGCATGAAACAGGATTTTACAGGAAATGTATTCTTGTCTGGTGGACGTGACTACAGAGGTCAGGAAACCAAAGAATACATGAAAAGGCTGAACTGGACATCAGTTTTCAATGGAGAAGGTGGTCAGATGTTTTCTAAACATAGGCAGAACAAACTTATCTTGAATTATTTCACCAGCAAAAAGAAAGTATCAAAACATACAGCCAGTCTTACTAATTTTTCCATGTATATTGTGATCAAAGCGTTATGAAAGACACTGTAATAACATCCCTACTGTTCTGTCCCTGTCTGCTGCAAGGTGAAAAGAATATTTTGATCACTGTGTCCTTGTAGAAATGAGGAAATTATTTTCCTTTATTACCTTTTGGAAGAGCAGTGTTTTCAATAGAAATTCTCAAGAAGGCAGTGCTTACTGTCATTAAATAAAGCTAAATGTTACTTTGTCACAGGCTTCAGCCCTCCTGAATCCATGTTGCTCACTGAAAGGAATATAAAAAGGAGTTAATATTTTCTATACAAGCAATAAATATGGTCTATTTGACATGTTCATATTAACAATACCAATTTGCTTTATATTATTCAAATGGCCTCCAGCAATTTTCATTTCAGTATTCCTGCTCCTAAGAAAGGAAACATTTTGGGTGTGGAGAAGCTTATTTTTGGGAAAGCTACATTTTAACAAGTCATTTTATTCCTACTTCAATGTTAAATTTTTGCTTAGATTTTTAAAGGTTTGAATGGACTTTAATTGGTTTGTCAGGTTTTTTCCATTTTTTGTGGCATTCTGTGAACAATAAAATCCTATTGCTAGTAGTTGTGTAATACATAGAGAAAAGACTTTGATTTCTACTGTGTGGAACAACTGTGAGATCTGTTATTAGCTTCTGAGCAAAAAAAAGCAAATGGCTTGTAGCTACTGACAGACTTTACGTTTCATTGTTTTAGTTGGCTGGGAAAAGCCTATGGGAACATCTGCAACACCCAAACAAGAGAAGAAAGAATTCAGAGAATCTCAATTCCAGCCAGCAAAAGCCCCAGAGTCAGTACCTCAAAGGCCTTCAATTCCTTCATCCTCAAGTAAGTGACAGTTCACAAACCAGCTGTGGTACAGCTTGTTTTATGCTTGTCCTCTGTGCATGTTTGCAGACTTACCTCAGGAAGGACAAGGAATGGCTTTTCTAGATTATTGAATTATGCACACAAACATACAACATAAAACACATTGCCAGTTACTCCTTTTCTAAAAGGGGCATTGGAATTTGGTTTATTGATAAGGCAACAATCAGGAGATAATTCTTGAATAACTTCACATTTAAAAAAAAAAAGCTAGTAATGTATAGAAGGACTATTTCTGTAGAAATTCAGACGTTGATATGGTGCAGAGCCCAATCTAATGCTCACTGAAAGTAATAGAATATTTCTCATTTATGCTCTCACACTCATATTTTCTGCTTTTAGGATTTTTGCGTGCTAGATTTATACCTATGTTTTGGCAGGTAAGAATAGATAAACAATGTTCTGGTTGTGGTTCTGGAGTCATGGTCTAGCAAATGTGTTTTTCTAGAATAAAATGCTTTCTCTTTAGCTACAGAAATTGTATAAATGGCCTAAGACAATAATTTTTGGAACATTCAGCATCCTAGTAACCAATCTAAGGAACTAGACAGCTAAACAAAACAGGGACTGATACATCACTTAAAGAGTGGGGAAGATCGTGTTTGCTTCCTCCATCACTTATTTCAATATACTCAAAGGCTGACAGTCTGAATTGTGTCATATCACCATAAAAAGCAAGTGAGGTAAATGGAAAATCCTAAGTTTCACACAGCACTGTGAGGCACATTCATATGGCGGAAAAATATCTGTTATCTTGAAGGAGCTTGAAAGACAAGATTATATTGGAGCTTCCACTTTGGGAGACATGATTATTCAGCTACAGGTAGTCTCAAAGGCATTCATGTAGCAAATAATTCAGGTGGGTTGGTGATTTGGGTTTGAACTCAGCCCTCAGACTGCTGTTTCAAAGTGTACATGAAAAGTCTGGCTGTCTGAGCAAGACATCAAATATGGCATACTTGTTTCTTGGGCATAACGTGAAGTATCAGTCAGGATTTTAATTAAATTCAGTTGAACCAAAGTATCCTGGTTAAATTCCAAACATAGGTATGAATCGTTATTAATGCTTAATTATTTCTGGCAATATCTTTCCATTTTAACTCAAAACACCCAATTTCTAATCTATCTGACTAAATCTTGTATCATTGTGTCACAAAGCCTTCCCAAAGTGTGGTGGGCTGTCAGCAGATGTGCTGTGTCTGAAACCCATGGCAACAATACACAAGCCATCAAACCTGTTTTCAAAGAAGCTGGATGTTTTTAGGGTTGGATACAAAGGATCCTTTTATAGAAGCAATATCTGCCATGAAATTGGTTACAGAGAGTCTATAACACTTTGTAAGTAGTTTTTCTGGCATTCATAAATATAGTTTCTGCTTGTGGAAAATGAATAGAAATGTCAAAGTTACTCTGTCTTTCAAATAAAATGGTCATTTTTTAGTAAGATACTTTCACTCAACATGTGTCTTTTGATATGTACAGGTGAGCCTTGAGTTTTAAACTGATATTCATTAAATACTCATTTGCTTTTTTCATTCCCAGTCAATATTTGGAAAAGGATGATGTTTGAACTGAGTATACAATCCAGCAGTAGGCTTAGCAGGCAAACTCAGAGCAGATTAACTCTTAGGCTGACCCGACCCTCATTTTTATGTCTGTGTCTGCTAACTGGTAGATGTGTTTTGGTTTCTGTTTTCACAAATAATAATTGATTTAGTAGTCATTAAACTGAAAACCATGCCACAGCAGTTGGGGCTTCTCCTGTTGCAGTGTGAGTTCAGTGTTCCCCAAAAAACTTTCACTGTACAGAGATGATGTCAGGTCTGAGCTTCTACTTAGCATCTCAGATGTCATTAGCTTCCATGACACAAATGCAGTCTGTGACCTTGAGAACATCTTTGTGGTTTGGTTTTAACAAAGTGTATCTCTTAGAAATGCTCTCTACATCCTCCACATTCTTTCCCTGTATGTCTGGTATTATTAGTTGCTATTAATTTTTTAATACATTTTACTTATAAGATACAAATAAAATCTGATCTCATTTCCACTCAGTTAACATTGGAAATGATGATGCACACAGGTGTAATAAAAATACATCAACTTTATTGCCCAAACTTCTGCTCCAGAGATTAATTTTTCTGATGGTTCATTTTAAAAGTGTCACTCAATCATATGGTCTTCTGAGACAAGATAATAATCTTCTTTTTGTGTTACATTTAGGTTAAGTAAGTAAATTTTAGAAAAAGTTATTTCTATGAAATTGTGTAAAGGGTTGTGACTTCATCATTCTCATGCAGGCCTATTAGAATTAATTTTTGTCAAAATAGATTTACAGCATGGTGTCATGAAGTGGTTAAAATCCCATGAGCAATGCAGGGCAACCATCAAATCCTCTTTTCAGACTGGAATATTTTTAGCCTGTAGCAAATCAATGCTACCGATTTCCATTTGTAAGAAGACCTAGTAATTTAAGATACAAAAACACTCCAAGCCTGTGAATTGTTTGTGCCTAATAATTGCTCCAAGAGGTAGATGTTTGAGGTTGCAGTAACTACTTTGGGTAGCAACTGCCCAAGTATGGAATTCTTGTCCTAAGCACACAGAGCAGTGTGGGACTCCTTTTGTTTCTTGAATACCTGTGAGTTTTATGAACATTTTCATCTCTTTGCTGTGAGAAAGATGTGGTTTTAGATAGCTGGAAGGAACTCTAGAGTTTCAGAGTTACAGGTGAGAAGGTAGGTAACCACAATCACAGAAAATTATATAGTCAACTTCTCAAAAATATTTATCATTCCAAAGCAATTACTTTGCTATAGTTGTGTCATTTCAGGCACTGCAAGGCAAGTGTAATTAAGTTTTTATTCAGGTAAACATGAGATGTTGGCCTCCTGCTTTAATTTTGCTGTGTGGATATTCTTTCTCCTTTCAGAATAACTTGCTGTCAATAATGATGAATACAATAAAAACGGCCATTATTATGACAGTAATGCCTATTCTAAATCCCTGTGACCATTCCAAAGTCATACTACTGCTCTTAGAGGCACTGCTCTAAAAGTCATACTACTACAGTTCTGAATTTCTTAAAAATTGATTAACCAAATATTAGACTCTTTACCAGTGCTAAATTTCCTGTAATTCCAGCAGTCAGTCCTTATTTATTATAGGATTTTGTTCTGGATTGTAAGTTCTTTGCAATTCCTTGTTCAAATATTTTGCATTAGTTAAAATATAGGTGCCAATGGATCATAATTCAGTTTTGGTGCTTTAATTATCATGTTGAATTAAATATAGGACAATCTGATGATCCAAGCAACTGTATAATTCCTTTTGAGTACAACTTTTTAGAAAAAAGTGCAGCTGGTGATGAGTGACATCTTTTGCGTCACTTGTTTTTCTGTCTGCTTTTGGTTTGATTTTGTTTGGTTGGGTGTTTGTTTGTTTTTTTCCTTTGATGTAAGGACAGTGTAATAAGTGAAGGGAAAAACCTCCATCCAGAGAAACCCAGTATAGTATTTTAATCAGGCAAATATAAAAGCAAAGTATTCTAATACCACTACATAACTTATGTCGTGCAGCAGAAGCATCCACATTGATACATTGGGAATTCATCAACAAATTCATGTTTGGTGGCTTATTAAAAAGTCTCTTTGCAGTCCCATGGAAAGGGCTCATGTGAACATTTTGGGAACCCCTGGAGGACACAGTATACTGGCAATATGCAGGGTCATCTTTTCAAATTTGGGGTTTATAACAGTCTCCTGTGTCAGAGAAGAGTATAATTCTTGGCAGCAAGGATTCCCTCTTTTGGAGAGGGCTCCATGGTCAGTGGCCCCAGTATTGAAAAGTAGTGTTCCAGACATCTGGTGTTTGTAAATGCCACTTTGATTAGATTACTCAAAAAAAAATTCCTTTATCATAACAGCCTGGTTTTTCCATATGTCGTGCAGAGGTGTTGTTCGACATCTCTGCGTATATGTATATTTCTCTGAAGGGCAGATGGTAGATCATTAGGTGCTATCTAAAGTGAAGACTATGTTTTACATAATTATACTTTCTCAGCCATTAGAATTGTGAAATTTATTCATAAAGTGCTACTGTGCTGCTATTGTTTCATTCATGCAGAGCATGCCTTAACCCAAATGCTTCCACTGCATAAGTATGGTTGGGCAAGGCTATATTAAGCTCTTTTTCAATTTTTTATTTTACAGTATTTAGTTGATATTTAAATTGAAGACTTTTAATTTCCTTTTTTGTTTTTTTTTTTTTAATTTGAAATTAAAATTGTCTCTATTCTCAGACACATGACTCTGCTAATGATGTCCCAACACAAGGCATTAGAGGAGTAATTCTACTTATTTCTAGATGTCAGACTAAGGTGCCAGAAATGTCAATTTAATGGTTATAGTTCTGCACCATAACATCCTTACTCTACTCCAGAATGTGTATCAAGAATATGATGATAGCATGTGCTTGAGATAACTTGTTCTTTTCCAGCTGTTTCTTGTCGCTCAACTAATCAGTACATTTTGGTCTAGACAAGAAACATGAATCAATCTTTTCAGACTATCTCACTTGCCATGAAAAAATACAATCCCCCCGCCGTTATGGCCTCCTCATGCGCTGAAGTTACAACAGTGACTGGCAGTTTCATGTCAATTTTCATCTCCCTCTAATGTTCTGTATTTCACAGAGGAAATGAGAAATCCCCAAGGTGGTGAGTGTCTCCTTCCTTCAGATGAAGAATGGAAAGTGTCAATACTGACAGGAAATGCAGGAACTGAAGCAAGTGTCACTCTGGATATATGGAGACAGAGGATTAGACGGACCAATAACTCTTGGCAAGGACAACAGGAAGCAGCTGTTTTTTCCCAGGCAGGAAGATGAATTTCAGGTAGCTAATGAAGGCTAAGAACATTATTTTAGTATGTACCTTTCCAAGGATTATTCTGTCATGTGAAAAGAAAAAATGTTTTTCTCCTATATTTACCACATAAAATAAATCTGTATCTGATCTCCATGAATTCTGTGTTAAATCAGCTTGTTATTTATAGTAAGCAATGGAAGAAATAATCTTTCTTTTAAACTCCCTCTCTCATATAGTAGACCAAATGGGACAACAGCAGAAGTAAATTGATTTCTTTAAGGCAATTGATCTGAAACTAGCTTTAAAACTATTCATTCTGAAACAAACCATGTCTGATATAAGACTTGTTTAGGGATCTTTAGTAATTAAATTTTCAGGCATACAGTTTTCAAAGTGTACTATGAAATGTATGCTGTGGAACTGGTTCAATTAAAGAAGAAAACCCCTTTTAGAGCTGCCATGTTATAAATGACTGAAATGCC
Organism: Pardalotus punctatus; assembly: GCA_013400915.1. Lineage (NCBI taxonomy): Eukaryota > Metazoa > Chordata > Aves > Passeriformes > Pardalotidae > Pardalotus > Pardalotus punctatus. The sequence goes on along the minus strand of VZTX01026952.1, from coordinate 128,865 downwards.
AGAATGTATACCTATGGAATGAGTAAAAGTCCAATAAAATCCATGTATTACCATGTTGTGAAAACACAGGGTTTCTACTCTTATTTAAGAATAACCCCACCTCTATTGTAATAAGGAAATGACGTCTAGGTAGGCTGAGAGGAAATTACCGAAGGAGCTAAAATTCCTGTTTTGCTTAAATCTCTGTCTGAGGTGCATATAACATTGCTGTCTTCAGCTAGATAAATCAGAAGTTATATGTTTCATGTTTTGTTTCTGCACTCGTCAACTTTTCTAATACAATCTTAGCACAATCCAAGATTGTTACTGTCAATGATATTAATAATAATACTGTCTATGAATAGGGCATAGGCAGGGAGATAACCTACCATAATGTTCATCTTCTAAGCATATAAGGCTATATATTATGATCCACAGGGAATCCTGTTCTCCTAATTGGTGAATAATTTATAAGCCGTATTGGATAATGGCATGTTTGCAAAGTTAATCCATATGTTCAAAAGAGATGGACCAATTTTTCTTCTCTAAAATAGATATGGCCCATTATGGCTGTGTTCTGCAGGTATTGATCTTGTGAGAGAGAAGAATCTTTCTCTCAGCACCTGGGGCTACTACTATGATTCTTTACATCCCATTGACACTATTGCTTTCAGGCATGAAACAGAAAATGTCACTGAAGTGCTTCTCGCTCTTTAGTCTGCAGTAGATAAATTCACAAAAAAAAAAAAGGCCTATGAGTAAGAGCTCTTTTTTCTCCCTTTCCCTTTAAACTTTATCCTGTACTTTTTCAACAGGATAGGTCTTGAAATGAGGATAGGAATGTAAGACATAGAAATAATTACATCTTCTTCTTAACATTTCTGTCTTTGAACTTTTATATTTTCACTGGCATATTTTAGAGCAGAGGATACCCAGTTTTATTTTTAAAGTAATCAACTTGATGATAGCTCTGGCCAGGAGTTCTAGGAAGAAAGCAGCTTCTGAAAGGCTGTGACAATCCAGCAATTAAGAATCAGTTTAAAGTTCTTTAACGTTTCTCTTTATCAACAACATGTAAAACCATGAAAAATTTGAGTAGAACTAACCTAAGAATTGAAAACCGTTTCTATGTGGCCATTCACATGTGGCCTTCCCTTTCTTACCTTACCCCTGTGAATTTTCATTGCCTGTTTAATACTTCCTGAGACTGTGTGTGAGAAAAATCAAGTCTACCAGAGTGTTTCTTCTGGAAGGCCTATACTTGTTTTAGGCAGAAGTCACTCTGCGTTCTAACTTAGTCCATTACATTTTGTTTTGTGTTGTGTTGATATGCGAAATTATCCTGCAACCTTTTTTCTTTGTTAACCAAAAGTCTGAAGATGGATTTGTTAGAATAAACAGACAACACAATAGCCTGCAATAGCCTTGTATATTCAGTGAACAGCAGCTCTGTGAATGAGAAGACCATATCCCATATTACTTGAGAAGTAGGTTAGTTTGTTTGTGAAATGGAGGGAAAGACAATTGCTGGTTTTTTCATTCAAGCTGAGTATATGCCCATAATTTAGTACTACTTCCCAAAGTCTCCAGGTTACCTCTAATAAGACTACTTTTAGAGAGGAATACTATGCAGCATAAGCAAGGATATCAGGATCTGACTCGGCAGAGAAAAGCAAAGCTATTTTCTTAAACCAATGGTAAAGACAGGTACTATATTGCCATGTCAGTGTTGCAAGCCTGGTGTTCCCATTAATTTGGTTAATGGATTCAGGTTGATGTAACAAGTATACCAATACAAACAAGAGGTGTGAAACCCACAGATTCATACTCAAACAACCATGGTGAAATTCAATGTGCATTTCGATGTTCAGGAAATCCAGAGTTAAACTTTTTTGCTTGTAGAAATCTTTGATTGAAGCATGGCAATGCTGTGAATATAACATAAAAGTTTCTTGTACAAAAGTGCAAATAACCAAAAACTGATATAGGAAATGAGGTAATTCTGACCTCTGAAGTGAGAAGAGTACTTTTTATTAAGGTAAAGGATGAGTGGGTAATATACCTGTAGGTGTTTCTAAGAGAATGAAAATAATTTTTGTACAGTGTAAATAGCTCTTTGGATGTAAATGATGGAGAGGAATAGGCTGTTACCAATCTTTTATTAATAGAATTATTATTTGAGAAATAGCATAACACACTTTTCCTTTCCTAAAGGTACATTACAAACAATCTAAAACTATTTATGCTTGCCTTAAATAGTGGTTAAACTTCAAATGAACCCTAGATAAGTGAGGGTTCATTTGAAGTTTTGAAGATAGGGTTGAATAGAGTAGTTTTCACAAGAACACATATAATGCTTGAAAGTGCAGAGAAATTGCAAACGAATGCAAATCACAGTCAGAAAGCAAAGCTAGTATCAGTGACTTCTGAAGTTTTGCAGATGTTCTGCCAGCTTTTCGGAGCTATTCTTTAAGTCTCCAGAAATTTTATATCCTTCATGTTGACATACTAGGGTTTATAGTCATGTAACTGTGCAATTTGTGACTTCGTGTTTAGAGGATGTAATTTTGTATTCCTCATTGCTGTCATGAACAACTCTCACCAACTTTTTTACTTTTGAAACTTTGAAGTGTTCAAATACCTGCCAAATCATTTCCCTGGCAAGCACTAGGCTCTAATCTGGCCAAACTGGGCCTCAGACAGAAATCTGCTTAGACAAAACATAGGCAGTCTGCTTTCTAATCCTATAACCTCAAAACTGCCAATCAAATGTTATCCATTTTTCCTGAAAAATCAGATACTACAATGGTTCAAATAAATCTAGAATCAATTGCAAAGATAAAGATGTAATTTTATGTAGTTATATATTGTATTGTTCTGACTTTATTCAGGTTAAAATAAATAGCATTGGGAATATCTACAAGGTAAGAATTGAACTTGATGGATTACCAAATGAACAACCCGAGTGGATCTTATAAAGGGTGACTTTTATGGTGATTTTGTTCCCATTTTATTAATTTTTATGTGAACTAAAGGCCTGTCTTTTCATAAAGACATAGCTTCATGAGTCAATAAATACTGATTAGGATAAGTTCTTATTGCTTTGTGTTCTTAGACTGCTGTAGAGATGGCAAAAACACGGATACAGTTCATGTCCTAAGGGATGGAAATATGCAGGATTATTTTGTAATTATTCCTAATTCCTGCAGATGGCAATTTTCTTGTATTGATGTGTTCTACCAAGTTTTGCTTTCTGAAAGTTTGCCATACTCTTCAGTGTTTCTGAACTCTTCAGTGTGTGTTAGGGAGATTCTAGCTATAAATTCCAGCTCTGAAAAACTGAAAATGATGGAGCAGCAATCATTCCCTGACAACTACATGTAAGGAATGAACAAAGTTTGCTGAAAGGTAGGCTAAGTAAGTTTTAATGGGCCCCACCATACCTCATAATTATGAACATTTTCAGGGAAAAAGAATCTGCTAGGTTTTTTCAATTTGGTACATTAATTTTTCTTCTTTGTTCCATTTTTACTCTATTTTTCTTATGATATTTAGGGATGTTCACCATGTTAAATTTATTCTAAATGCTTGCTAACACTGACACCCATGTAAAATTTATTTCAGAACAGGGATAAGTATTTTTTTTCTGTTTCTTTCATTGAATTTGCAAAGGAAACAAGTTTATTTTTTTAATTTGGGTAATCTTAAAAAGCTTGATTTAGACAATCAGAATTAGGCAATAATAACAGATTTGTACATTAACCCACAGACCCTAATTGAAACTGTAGTAGAACTGAATATAAGTATAAATATTTCAGTTGCTCAGGTGATTGCAGGAATATCACTTTCCAGTCTGGTTGTTACAAAATATTTTTTTAACATTTTGTTCCAAATTCCATAGGGTAACCCTGGCATTTCAAACACTTCTTTTCACGTCAAGAAATAAATCATGTTGAAAGCTGTGTTTTTCTGAAAAAGCCGTAAATATATGCAATTGTTATGAATCAGCAGGGGGGTTCTGCCAATAAATATTAGAGATTAGGAATCAGTGCTGCCAAAGTATTTCATGTTAGAATAAATACATGTTTTGGTATTAAAAGCAGTGTTCATTTTGCGTTAAATAATATTTTATTGGAAAAGTGAGATAAAGACATCTATTGCCCTGATTCCCTAAGTGTTAGAATTTGGATGTGAGTACTTGTTTTCATAATTTTGTTTGCAAGGCTTATGCGTATTACATACACACTCAAAAACACAAATGCAGAAAGATAATTTTTGATTTCCTTAGGCTAGTCAAGACCTCTGGAAAACCCCTGTAGTAAGTATGCAATTCAAGACCAATAAAAAACTGTTTTCATAAAAGAGAATAAAGGGTGCTGTAATTATGGAAAACAAGGCAGCTATCTTACTGTACAGCAGCAAATAACTTGAGACTTTGACTTCTAACCATCTTAGGAGGAATATACAGATGGTGGCGGTACACAGGTTGTCTTTTGTTCTGCTGTAGAAGAGCCAAATATAATACAAATTGATTTAAGATTCCAGTGTACCCTCTACTTGCCAAAGTTCAGAAGGATGTAGATGATGAGTTTCATCCTGTTTTCATTCTAAAATAAAAAATGTGTGTCCATCTTTCCACATCTTCCAAAAGCTCAGTCTCATGAAACAGCAGCTATCAGAAGGTTTTCAGTCTTCAGTCCTCCACGCAGTGTTACACAGAGGTGTTTTGCTGACCGAAATCAGACTTGGTGACATTTCTAATGGCAAACCCAGAAATTTCAACTATAGATTTGTCTGTTGCATGGTAGTGGCCAAAATAAAAACATTTTCATACTGCAATTTTGTATGTCATATTTACTGATTGTGTTACTGTTTTCTGAGATAGAAAAAAAGATTACAAAAATGTTTTGCTACTGAGAAGCAAAGCACTAGAAAGAGAGAACTGAGTCATAGCTGGAATTGCTTCTCCTTCAGGTGATACTGCAATGCCTAAAGCACAAGAAAACACTGAATTTTTCAGCAAACACATGGTTATCAAAGAATCATCATGATAGAGAATTCCTGTGTGAACCTCCAGTAGTGGAAGCTGGAAAACCTATCTATCCAAATATGTGTGTTCAGTCATGTATGTATAGGTTACCTGGTTTTCAGTATTTATGTCATCTGAATTGTGGTGCTAGCAGTCTTAAAAGCAAATAGTTTGACTGATTTATGGAAAGTATCTTCCAGGAAATTAATTGTAAATCAGACTTGTTGTCATTGTTATCATTAAGCTGTAAAAGTGAGTAAAATTAATTGTGATTACATATAACTTGCATTTTCTTATTTTGGTTATTTTTGTAAATTTTTTATACCATGTTTATGTCCACACTGGTGACTTGGAGTAAACTGACTCAGATTTTGCAATTTATTTGTGTATCTATTGAAAAAGAGGAGATTCTGGTCTAAGACTTCTGCATAAAACTTGTATACCAGTGAGATTTCAGAGAGGAATGGTAAGTCTGAAAAACAATTTGCTTAGCCATATGAATATAATTAAGTAACTTATACAGGTATAATAAAGAAAAAAAACCAAACCAACACACCACAGAAATTTAGCTAAATAAGTTCTAAGAACTAAGGAAAATAGTTTTCTATTGACCCAGCAATTAATAGAATGAGTGAAAAAATAGGCAGGAAAAAGGGAAAAAATTATTTGAGGACCCCACCCTCAGATGATAAGAATGGCCCATGAATTTAAAACATAACTTTTCAAAGTATGATGAATTACAGCTGGCTTTAAATAAGTGTACAGAAATTGTTCCATGATTTCAGATCTTAGTAGGTCTGTTTGTTATGTACTTATTTTAATGTATAATAGTACAATATTGTGATTAAGACAGGAGATACTTAAAGTAATTTTTCTTTCAATTTATTACCTCCTAGCTCTTCCATAAGTAAAATATACATCATCCTGATTTTATGCAGTATGGTTGAATTTCAGGAACTGCTGAATTTAATGCTAACTCTGCCACTAGCCTTCTTGTGACCTTCTATCGAGCCTGTTTCTTCCTTTGTAATCTATTGAGGATTAACACTTGTATGTGTAACCACTGGTATCAAGCGGTTAGTTGAACACTTAATTACAAAATAAAACACAGTATCTAAAATGCTAAAAATAGCAATAACCCACTGGGAAACTTTAAGCATATTTATACTATTTTAAAATATGTACTTTATACCATTACTAATGTATGAGAGATAAAGTTCTATTAAAATTAAAATTCAGAATTTAAGTGGAATTTTCTGGGGGGCATCATTCTAGCCAGATTGATAGTAAATTCAGCATATTATTTATACAGGGGCTAAGGGAAATGGTTCAAAGTGCACTTTGTTATGGAAATGGGTGAATGAGACAATGGGTTGTTTGGAGCAGCAGAGCAGGGACTGAGATTCATCCTTTTATGGCAAAGGGAGTGGAGTGCTGACCTGAACAACTTGATTTCATCCTTGCCACAGATATTCTGCAATATATAGGCAAATTTCTTAAAATCAAGATTCCTTGGGTGACCACCTTTTTCATGCTTATATGCTGCTGCATAACCAGTTCAACTTTTCTGAACAACCATAGCTGTAACTGTGTTCAAATAGAATTCTTCTCTGCACCTAGTAAGCTTTTTGAAATGCTAAATATACCGTAAATTAACCCCTCTGTTTTTCAGTTGAGCACCCACACCACTTTGCATCTGTGACAGCTTTTGGCAATAAACTCCGTGCTTCAACTATGTAGGTAAATTGAAATATTATGCAGATGGCCTTTCGGAAAAGAGATGAAGCAGTTGCAGAAAACCAGGGTGCTGAGGAAGAAGTGCAAAGGTGAAGTCATTGGGGAAATCAGTTCTATTTCACTGAGCTCTTTGGCTGGTTGCAGTAAATAATGCATGGAGTCATAAAGATAATGAAGATAAAAAGAGATACTGAAAATCTGCCATCCTCCTGAGCACACTTTGAGGCAGGAATCTTTCAGAGAGACTAGCTTGTGATCATATATTATCTATACACAAGGGATAAGTAATCTTGCACAGGCAGTCTCAATTCTGCCATTTGCTGAGGACTGAGAACTTCACAGATATGAATTTTCCAGTGTATTTCTTTCCTTCATTTCCTTTTTACTGAGAAGAATGATCTGAGCCATTGCATTTAAAGTGAGAAAGCCGTATGCTTTTTACTGTGACAGAAAATTATCAACCTGAACCTGATCAGCTTCATGCTCCTGTGAAAACAATCTTTTCCAACTATAAGCACAAGCCTAAATGAATAACAAGGGGAAAATGGCATGTCAGATTTCAGTTTCTTTCAGAAGACTAAAATGTAAATGGAGGTGAAACCAAAAAGAGAAAATTATGAGAAAGTCTGTTTTAAAATAATATCAACAAAGGAAATAACAACTTTAACTCTTTCTTTCCTAGAAAAGAATAATGTAAACGGCCAGGCATTGAAAGAATACTGAAGATTTGTGTGCAGCATTTTGGATGACGGCTATAAGAGCCCAATTTATTTGGGATTATTACTGCATCCTGATTTTGGTTGTGCTTTCTTATCTACTCTGACAATATCAAAAGACACTATTCAGATCCAAGCTCTTTGAATACAGTCCAGGTGTAATTAAAACCAATTGAAATCATTGTACATTGTGGGACCTGATCAAGCTTTTAACACACTTCAGTTTTTGGACTGCCTTAGTGGTGGCAAATTGCAGAGTGCTGTCTCCTCTGTCTTCCAGGTCAGCGTTTTTGAAGTGGAAGCTGTATCTCTAGGGAAGCTGCAGAAGGTGCTGTTGCGCTGTGAGGCCAACATCGAGTCCCAGCATTGGTACTGTGATAAAGTCATTGTCAGAGAATCCAAGAACAACTCAGAATATGTTTTCAATTGTGAAAGGTATTTTTTCAACAATATTCTTATATATTCTTCAATATGTATCACTAAAAGGATTATGTCAAGCAATGTACTTAATATGAGTTTTTCAGGCAAAGACATATTTGGATTATTTTGCATTTTCATAAAATCTACAAAATGTGTTGTTCCAAAACAGATTGCTTGAGTTAATGTTCTGTATGGTCCATACCAAAGGTTAAACACTTCTATTGAGTCTATGTTACTAGATTTTAGAGTACAGTCTTGTCTTACAGGATCAGTGCTGAAAGTGTGACTTACCTTGTAGGAAGGAAAGATAAAACACCCAAAATATTCTAAATTAAGTGTATTTCTAAATGGAAGGAAAACAGGTTTTCTATTCAGAAGTAACATTCACTCTCTTTATGAACAACAACATGGCTAGAGAGACAAATGTGATGCCCAGAACTATTTTGTGGTTATTCTGTTTAAGTCATTAAGTGAGCATCTTAAAAGTCAATTGATAAATACTGCATTTTGTGTGTTTAGAAAAATATGGTAATCCCACACTTGGAATTTCCAGTTTGCAGTCTATTTCATGGGTATGTGCATGACTCAAGTGAAATAAAGAGAGTGAAGAGAAGCAATATGACTATTTGACAAGGCACTGGAATAAATAATATTTAATTAATAATATTTAATAAATGCAGGTTGCTTAGTTATTTTGTCTGGATTTTAAGGAATTTGTTACATAACCTTGAACAGCGTCTTGCAATTCTTGGTGTCACATCCTCAAAAACAGGAATAAAGATGTTCTTCTGCCTTCATCAAACTCTCTAAAACTGAGATTTTTCTTCAACCAATAAGATGTTTATAAATAGCAGTATAAGACTGAAGATTTCTCTGAGTAGATTTGGATGTGGACCAGCTGTTGTTGCTACCTGTAGTTGCTACATTTCTAAAATATTATATAGGTGAATTTTCCTGTGTGTCATAGCTATCTCTAGTGAGTAACATGGCTTAGGAATGATGAATGGGAGGGCACTTTGCTGTATTAATTCTGTGACAATTAAGACCAGATATTGATCAGAAAATTTGTTTTTTAGTAGATGGTGTTAAAGAGAAAGAAGAGTTTCTCTTTTAATGTTCAACTTTTCTACAAGGAAACCCTTCCACTGAAAAGTCGGTGGTGGGGGTCAAGTGTAGCTTCCATGTTGGCCAAAATGTATTTATGCTCTATTCAAGGAGGGAGAAGGCTTTTGCTTTTCAGAAATCTAATCTAGTAATCTTCAGCCTCACATTTATTATATTTTACATTGATATTTTATGATCCAGGACATTAAAAAATGTTGTTATTGTTCTCATTTTGCCAAGAGAACATAAGCATTTTGCCTGTCTTAAAAACCTGATATTAGTTTCTGAACATCTAACAGCTTTTACTTGATTTCAATTATACAGTATTTACTAGTTACTGATATCTTTTAGCAGTTGGGACTGCAGAAAATACATGTGCCATCAGTTTTCAGCAAAATGATAGAAATAAGTAGTTGTATAGTAAAGAAAACTTTATTTCTTAGGGACTAGCTCTTATAGGAATTGGCCACCTAATGTTTTCAAGACAAAAAATAAGGAACCTTCGTAAGTTCCTCTGGACTTTTCTTGCCCAGCTTGTACTGGAATCCAACAGGCTTCATAGGAGACAAAACAATTTAGGTCATTCCTGGAGAGTCCATGGGAATGGACTGAGGAAATAAAAAAGCAGCCCAGAAGATTGCGGCATTTCTTTTCTGGAAAAAGGAGCTGAATGTTACCAAGAAAGAGGAAACAAAAACTGGCGATAATTCAAGTTCTGAATGAAAAGGTTTAAAAATTATACATAGCCTAGAGTAACATGACTAAGAAACTTAACCAAATTTGCCTTGATTTGTCCTTTTTCAGACCCATCTACCTGTCCTCAATTTATAGGAGGAATAAGAAGGAGCAGTATTTGGCTCCATCTTTATTTTTAACACTGAACTGTGATTTTAAGAAATATTGCAATAGATACATAGAAATTATAGTTGCCTCTCAATCCATGGTACTGAAAAAATGTTCTGTGCTATGTTCTTCTGTTTAGCTATAGAAACAAGTACAGTAATGCCATGTGAGTCTCTTAATCTGATGCAAGTGTATTTTACACCTACATAACTCTTACTTTTGCACAAATGAAGTACTTTGTTGAGACAAATAATTTCTACTTTAACATGTATCAAATCCAATACTTAAATTTTAGGAGCAGAGACCATTTGCAGTAAGGTGCAATCAATATAAAAATCAGATATGGATCATTCAGTTATATGGTAATATAAATAAAAATTTATTCCAACCTGCTTTCTGATTTTTTTTCTTATTCTTTAGGTTGTTTCCATTTAGGTTCCAAGGTATAATCCATTCAAAAATTGGGCTGTACCCTCAAGGTAAGATTTATTTTAACTTTATGGATGTAAGAACTATAATTTGTAATTATTTTCCTCTGAAGAAATCTGGGCAGATTTTACACTGTAAATATCAGAGTTAACAATTTTACATCCTCCTTTGCTATATCTCTGAGATAGCATGATTTATATAATTGCTGTAGGTGATTGTGAGAAAGTAATGAGGGAATGAATGAGAAAGAGTTTTCCTGTATTGGCTAGAAACACCAAATGCATTTTCAATCTCTTCTTTCAAACCTTTTACGCAATGTTAAAGGATAGATCCTTTATTAATGGATTTTTTTTTCTGGCAGAGTTTAAAAAAAGTCAGCAGCTGAAAATGCAAGAAGCAAATGGTAAATGCTGCTCTTGTTTTCTACTTTTAATGAAGACTGTTTCTGTTTCAGAACTAATTGCTTTACACATTTTTTGCCATTTGTATTTATTTTAAATTAATTATAGCCACTATTCAAACATTTTAGTAAACTCTGAACTTCACATTTTAATTTAAACAATAAATAACTTTGTTTATGCTTTCTTTCTAGTCTCTCATTTTCTTTCCTTAATATTATTTTTCTCTCCGCTTCTTTGAAAAATTCTTATTCTTCTAGTACCTATAGGTCATCTGTCTTGATTTCAGTTTTTTATAGTTAACATTTTAAAACATGATTCTTTTTCCTGGCCTGTATGTAATTTTGTTCTCAACAATAGCTTTTCATTTTCTATTTTACCTGTGATTTCATATTTGTTCAGGCTGACTTTTCTGTCCTTGCAACCAGAGCAGATTAGATTAAATTTCTTAATAACATATTAGGTTGAATAATGATCAAGAAAGTGTTGCGAGAAAATTTGAAAATGTTTATTCAAAATTTATTGTATCACTCAAAATATCTGTGAAGACCCAAATACCTTGTCCTATATGGCAAGTCATTAATGATAATTTTTTTGCCCAGTTATTTTGCAAATTATATTAAAATCCCACTGTGTTATAGTCTTTATTTTGAATGACAAGTATCTTTTTCCTTCCTCCTTTCTATGCTTTTTTCTGAAAGCACTAATTTGCTCTCTGTTTGCCACTCTTTATGCTTTAGCTATTCTGTACACCTCACTTTCGCATGGCCTGCCCTGAGAGATCCTCTTTTCCATAATTCAAATCAGTCTGCTTGGTCCTTTCTGCACCTACAGCTGGGTCTCTGGGCTGTGTGAATTAAGTTGTGCAAATGTCTCAATCAAAGTCAGGCAGTCAAAAATGTATGAAACAAGTAGCCTCTTGTTTGGGACACTTGATAAAGCATGGATCACTGGGAAAGACTTGAAGTTGTGTATCTTGTACCTAGAGGGAGTTCTCCAATTCCTGGTTTAGTGGTTGATCTGAGATTTTGTTTACTAATATTGTTTTCCCATGAGCTTTTGAATATATCTCATTTTCATTCTGTATCGCTTTTTTATTTTTTTTAAAACAAAATTATTTTTTCCAGGCAGTAGGACTTTCTAGTGTATTATAATGTTTCTAATAATCTTGGAAATAAAAGAAAAAAAACCCTAGAAAGTCATCTGTAGCAAGATACCACTTTTTGGTATCTCTAGGGATGTACCTGGTGATAAGTTGCACTTTTCCTCTATGTATGCTAAATGAAACTCATGTCATAACATATTTATCTGTATTATTTTCCCCTCAGTGTGTGCTTCTCTTCAGTCATTAAGGAACTATTGGTACTCTACCTCATCAGAAAAACCCCAGCTTTTTATGCCAACACGAATTCTGGTTTTGTAATACTTTTTCCAGTTTCTATTTGGAAGCATGCAATGCAATGCAATGAGGATTTCTGGCATCAAAGAGATTAGAAATTTAAGGATTCGTTTTCCTGTACCCACATTGTCATTCAAATACAAGTCCATTTTATTTCCAGAAAAAAGGAACAAGCCTCAGAGTCATTAAGAGGTATTCAAAACAAAACCCATCTTAATTATGTTTTTGGGGAAGTTTGTTTCCCTTTTTTTCCTTCAGAGGGGTAGTTGTGTGAAAAATAATTTATAGATAATAGGCTTATTCTTGGGAGGTAGGAGTTGAACTAGGTAGAATATATAGCCTCAAGAGTAGAAACTGCATCCTTTCAAAACCCCATTGCTTAACAAAAGATAGATTTTGAGAGGGTAATGCAGTGGAAAAGGCCATCAAAGACACTTGAGGCACAATTAATCTATGAACATGTCCAAAAGAAAATATGTTTTACTGGCTTTGAAATGAATATTTGTATCTGAATGGTGTTTGAAATTTTAGGAGGACTAGTGGGTCATATTTTACCCCTTGCCTGCACCTTTCTTTGTAGGTCCTTGTAAATGGAATTGTCCTAATTTTCCAGTCAAATGGTTCAAAGAAACTTTGTCTTTAGGAAATTAATATTACATTGTTTGAAAATGGAAAAGGCTGAATTTTTCTGTAAACAAGCTCTTTTTCTATGGGGTGGGGAACCCTTGCCTTATGCTCTTTGTTTCCACCATCAGAGTATAGAGGCTTTTTGCTCTTCTAGTTGATGTTTATCCTTTTGTTTTCTGGTGCTATGGTTCATTAATCAAGAAAGTGAGCCTGTGGAGAAAAGTGTAAGGATGCAGATTTTCAAAGGCACAAAAATGTTTCTTACAAACTGGAGTCTGACAATTTTTAATGAAAATTGGATAGTTCACTTCCTTTATAGAATTGTAGAATGGTTTGGGTTGGAAGAAATCTTTAAAGATCTCTAGTAGAGCCCCTGGCACAGACAGGGACATCTACTAGACCAGGTTTCTCAAAGCCCTATCCAACCTGGCTTCAAAGACTTCCAGAGATGGAACATCCATAACTTCTTTGGACAACTTCTTCAGGTGTCATACAATCCTTACAGTAAAAACAATATATTCTTCATGTCTTATCTACATCTACCCTCTTTCACTTTGTAACTATTCCCCCATGTCATATCACTCTATGCCCTTGTAAAAAGTCTTTGGTTTTCTTTTAAGCCCCTTAATATATTGAAAGGCAGCCAATAAGCTCTGCCTGGAACCTTCTCTTCTCCAAGCTGAATAATACCCTTTCGTCACAAGAGCGGTGCTCCAGCCCCAATCATTTTCACAGCCCTTTTCTGGTCCTGTTTCAACAGGTCCACATCCTTCTTATGTTGGGGGCCCCAGAGCTGTGTACAATATCTGAGGTGGGCTCTCATCAGGGGGAGAATTCCTTCCCTCAGTCTGTGGGCCGGGTTTGATTGGTCAGACCAAATGAGCTGTTGCTGCCTTCTAAATTCCCAGCTGTGTATTTATGTGTATTTAAAATTCTATCAGCTTCCCAAAACAGACATCAGCCAGACCTTTACAAACTTGGAAAGCAGGAAATCAAACTTCCTACTCCAATTCAATTTTTTTTGTGGGAGAAATTACAGAGTGATAATGAGGCTGGCCCAAGATGAATACTTCTGTCAGACAACAGGTTTAAATCATGCAGGCACTACCAGACAGCTTTCTACTAAGGAAACAGCAGCATACGCGATGGCATTTATTTATAAGATGACTGTGGGCTGGTATTTCATTTGTTGTTTGCCTTGCACAGAATGAATTTAAGTAGCTAAGTGGAACTTGTTTCACACAGACAAAAGCTGCAATCAATGAGGGGTGGAGAAGCATGCAATCCCAGCTTTTCAGACATAGAAATGCATTTTACAATTATGAATTGTTCTTTTTTAAAATAAGATTTATATTAAGCTGCTTTTGAATATTTAAATAAGTTGTGTACGTTGTATGGGAGCAGAGATGACATTTTAGTGTCAGGGAGCTTTACATAAAATGATTTCCTAATGAGTCCTAATCTAGTTCAAAATTTTCCACAAAACCTGATTTTTTTTCGCTCTGATTTCAATATCATGCCTCCATCCAGGCAAATTTTAGGTTGATATGTCACATCAACCTAAAATGAGAGGAAATTGTACTTAATTAGGATGCTTTGACATTTTTCCTGTTGCTTTTCTTGCTTATATTGTTGCCAAAATCCAAATTCTGGATGTCGGTCTTCTGTGTTAACCGTCAGGGTTATCTCTAGAAATATCACTAAGCTCTGTGTTCATATTTCTGGCTTTAGTGCACAGCAAAACTCCTCGATCCTTGATCCATAACTTGCTTAAGATGAGTTTGAATGATGTAGTGTTTGGCCAATCCTCTGTTGACTCTCCCAGCCTCACTACCTTTTAGGTGCTTTGTAATCACAGTCCTTGGGCCAAACTATGCTTTCATTTATCTTTCAAGTAAACTGCTTCATGTAAGTAAAATTTTTAAAAGCATTTTGATTTTCTTTTACAGAAGGAGACTAGAAGATAACTGTAGTCATCAGGGATTTTGAAACAGCTGGCATAACAGCAATAGTATCCCTTTACACTTATGGAGAAAACAAAGCTTCTGGTCCTATTATTTTGGGATCTGGGAAACAGCAGCTGTTTAATCCCAACAGTGAAGATACATTTAAGGTATAATATGGCTATTATATAAACACCAGAGAATTCAAAACGTATGCAAAATAGCTTTTCTCAAAACTAGATAACAGGGGTAATAAAAAATACACAAAGAAAGATGTAAGGACCATTAAGTATTTCTGAGGGAGCAGCTGACTTATGACCATGAGTTTTAAATCAGGAAATGGGCTCAGAACTGCATCAGGCAGATGTCTCTCAGAATCTGCTTCATACTTGCACCTTCTTGATGTACTAGTTTCTAGTAGATGTTAATTTGAAGAGCTAAAAGGAACTTTGCTTTTGTGTATTAAGATAGTCCTGGTTATGACTTGTGTTTCATATCCATCTTTAGAAGGGTCCACTGTAAATTCTTCCATGAGCTTCCTCAGACTTCCACTGAAGCACACTGTTGCGTGAACTTTTTCTTGGAGAAGGTAAGAAGGAAAGGGAGGATGGCTAGAAACTAGAGGTAAATCACATAGATTAATTCGTTGTGATTTAAACTAGTGTTGTCCTGCTTCTCCAAGGAAATGGAGACATTTTCCTCTACTGACAGATCTATGAGATTTGCTTCAGAAACATGACATTTCTCAGGACTTCTACAAGATCCTGTAATTCCTGCCATTTCCTCTAGTTCGTGCAGTTCCTCAGGCAGGACTGTACCTGTTACAGCAGTTAAATCTGTGATATGTCACTTAGGTTTAAATAATTTATGCAAAATAAACAGGTGACAGGGAATCAGTGACAGATGGGACAAAAAGGTTCTTTTCATACCAAAATTGGCCATGCAGAAACTTTCTAGCACATTTTTTTTAAAAGCAAGTGTTAACTGATGCAGGAAGCTGCAAGAGCTCAGCATAATATAATGGAAACAAAATCATGCCTCACAAAAACATCAAAATACCATATAATTTTAAAATCCCTTTCCGTCACACATACAGTGATAAGAAATGACAGAGAAATGGCCCACAAAAAGAGAATGACACTAAACTCTACTGGATTGTCTTGATAAAAATCAAGAATAGTAGTCTGGTAAAAAGCACAGTTAACTGCATAGTAAGTTGGATGCCTAAAAGTACACAATGAATATTCAGTAAAGTTAAAAATAATGAAAAAAGAAAGTTATTAAAACTTGTGTAAATCAACTGGTGCTCCTTTATACCCTCCTGAGATTTCATTGCTCATGTAGAACTTGATTTTAGTGTTGTTCGTATTGCTATATAGAGCCAGTGTAACTTCATTAACCTTGGTGATCTCTGATTACAGTTTGTGTAAATGAAATTAAAAACTGGCTAAACTCCATTGTAAGGCAGGTATAATGTAACAAGGCTATTACCCTTGGAGACTTCCATATGATGGCAGTACATGAAATTCACTGGAGATTATTTACAATTTCTGTGTGATGGGAAGAGTTCTGGTTTCTGATGGGAGTCCTGGGTTCTAGGTTTCCACAAGAGAGTCATATATACTCTGCACAACATTTGCCCTTGTAGCTTACCTTTTTTTCCTACCAGATGGGTATGTCAAGGATAAACAATATGGGAACAGGAAAAAAAGGGAATTTAAATTTGATGGATTTCCCTTTCTGCTCTGCAATTGTTCCTGTGTGTTCAGAGAAACTACTTCTGGGCTATGGTTTCTGGTTCTGTTACCATTCAGGCATAGTTTTTAGGGCATAATTTTTCTGTTGAGAGTCATTCCTCCTCCAGTAGAGGGATATCAATCCACCATAAGTTACAGCTTTCATCACAACTCTGATCTCTTTTCTGCATTTTCCTCTGGTGTCATCACAGTCCCTGAATATTTCTCAGTATTTCAAAAATACTGATTTTGGCAGAACGCTGAGTTGCTCAAGACACTGGAGCTTTAATTATATTGTAAATTATATTCTCTGGAGCCCTGTATTCTGCATCATCATTCTTTGAAACATGGCGAATTATCTCTTATGAGTGTACACACTGTTTGATAAAGAAATTATTTTAAAAAGTATTCTTTTAATGTTTGGTCATGCCAAATATTCCGTTCTGTGTCAAAGAGAACTAAGCAGAAGACTGTAAGCCTATTATCGTCTGTAAAAGCGAGCTGCAATCTCTCAATTTTTATTACTTCCATACACAATAATTCCATACCTTTGGGTACAAATTCTGATTTTCTGGTAATAATGAAGTCAGTAATAGCACTGACTGGTTCAGTAGATATGCTTTCAAAATACTGTTCACCTTAGTGATAGTGGCAGGACCTAGCATTTCCTTAACAAGACTTTTTTCATTATTTGCTTTGTGAGTTTGCTTCACTATCAGCTCTTCAGTCTCTTTAGGGCAGTGTCAGTCTTACAAATCTCTACATGTCAATTTTATCTTAACACTACATTAACCTACTAAAAGTGATGGAATTTTTCCTAAGAAATCTTCAAAATCTTCGGGTTAACCTTTTATTTTGTGGTTGGTGGCTGTCTTTGTAAGGAAGATAGCTGTTCCATGTTTGCAAGTACAGAACATGAAGTATGCATGATATTTTAGGAGCATTGGAAACTGAAATCCATCCCTAGTGTGAATTTTGCTGCATGAGCTCATTTTTCAAACTTCTAAAGCTGATGCCACATCCATTTACATGATTTAGAATTTATTCATCTGCATAAACAATCCTTTAAACACTCCTAGGGTCTAGGGCAAACACCAGAAAGTAATATAGGGAGATGAAAAGCAAGTGTCCTACTAATATTTGTAGAGATACTTAATATCATAAAACTTATAAATAGTGCTCCTATGATGAGACTGTTAAAGTGTTAAATCCAGCCTTTTTCCTTCCAGTTTCACTTTACTTTTTTTGTAAAGAATTGTGTTCATCAGGTGCACCTTTTTGCTGTTCTGAATCTCAGGAATGTGTTACATATACACTTAGAACTTTATCTGTTGTTTTTCATTTTGGTTTCCTGATAATAAAATTATCAGTAGTTTTAAATAACCTACACATGAATAATTAAAGCTCCTTTCTTTAGAATCAACCCTACAGACTAAGAATCTGTTGTGTTTCACTGTCTTTTGTTCCTGTCCACTAGATCCATAGTCGTTCTTTCATCAGTCAAAACTGAGATCTCCAAAGTAAAATGAGAAGCAGTGAGAAGAAAACTAAATATTGTGAAAATAGGTTGAAACAAATCCATTTTCATGCTTTTGCTTAGGATGTTCAAATAAAAGGGGCTGAAATGAGCTCTTTTTGAATCCTTCCAGAGTGGGAAGATTGCAAAAGTGAATATAAGCACTAATGCAGCTATCCACTCTCTTAACCATGAGACTGACAATGCCTAAAAGCTGGACATCACTTGTGTCCTGCTATTTTCCAGCTGTCTCTGTTTTCCATAATGACCATTTAGGTCCAGAAATTGTTGAATGAAACTTAGAGAAGCCGAGGCTTTAGTCAGATATGCATAAGGCAGCATAAAACAGTCATACTCATGACTGTTAACTTCACTTGAAACTGTCGCTGTCTGTGAAATGCATATAACAAGATACACCTCATTCCTTACTAGGATAAAAGGGAGAAATATGTAAAATGATCTTCATCAGCTACAGGCTGGGCATTAAACAAAATTCATCTTGTTCCAAGAAACAACACAGAAGGATTGTAAAGAGCTCACAAAAAGTCTTGGATAAAAAAAAACAACTCATCTCTTCCTCAAGAAATTTGAGTGGGGAACGTGGTGCCACTTTTTGAGTAATTAGGCAGTATGTACTGCAGTATCAAGTGTGTGTATATATATATGTACATATGTACTTGCTGTTGGTATAATTTATTTAAATCCTCAGTAAAAGGAAAGTTCTTTCAGAGCTTGAGTGGACTGGAAAAGAAAGTGTTTAAAAGTCACAGTGTAATGACCAGTATTTGTTTACCCAGTGCATTTTTGTGACCAAAGCAAGTATGAAGTAGGAAAAAATAATGCTGGTATTTGTGTGGTCTTTAATCCCATTCCTTGCATGTCAATATCCACCCTTTTTCATGACACTGTTATGTTTCTGTGTGAGCACCTGTGACATACACTAATTCTTGAGTTAGTATGTAACTGTGCCAAGTTTGTTTGGCATAATTAACAAATTGGCTGAATTCAAACATCTGGAAGAAGGAAGTGTCATGGATGGACCCTGGGTACTGTTCTGATACAATAGTTATTGTATTTTTGGCAACAGTTATTTGCTGCATATTCACAATAAAAAAATATCATCTACTTCGAAAGATTTTTCTATTATATGCCAATGCTGTAGAAGTTAAACTAATGTAGTCAACGATTTTTCTTTCTTTTGGGAATCCAACTGCTGTACATGATTTCTCTGAAATTCTGTTTATGAAGTGGCCTTACACGAAATTAATAACTGTCTGTCAAGCATGTTCTCTGGTGGGGGTGTTAGACATTGAGATTTTGGTGCAGCTGCCTCTGAAGTGTGGATTTATCCAAATGATTTTCATACTAACCTGAGTTTATCTCAGATTGCAGGACGCTTTCTGCACAACAGGAAAACAGTGATATTATTTTGCTTATTCTAGTATATAAAAGAGAAATGGAGTCATTACATATATTCTTTCCATCATTTTGTTGATGTATCTTTCCACGGAACCCTTTCTTGTTCAGACAAGGAACTTCACTTTTCACTTAGATAAACATCTTAAGTATATGAATATAGGTCATACTGACTCCACTCAAAATATCACAGGTATGCTGGGGACCAAAAAGTGTATTTGCATAGCTCATTTAGAAATCGAATTAAAATGTAGTCCTTGCATCCTCTTTAGGAAGAACTTCTTGATGACAAACCCAGATTTCAATTTATGCTTAGAGAAAAATTGTAAAATATGAACTTTGTTAAACTTCAATTTCAAAAAGTAAGGCCAAGTTGTCTAATGCATGATTTAATGAAAATGTTCCCATTGCCTTTGGTAAGAAGATAATTTAGTCCTCTGCTTGTACAAAAAATAAATAGTAGCAATGACCAGTACATACAGGTGTTTTGATTGACAGGTCAGTCTAGTTCAACTGCTTGCAAACATTTAGAATATAACTAAAGCAAAGATACTGTGTGTGAAAATGTGGCCCTTTTGAAGGTGATGGACAGTTTTTTCAATAATTTGTACTGGTATTTGTACTATGAAATATGATGTGTTGATATTATTTTCTATAACAGTGAAGAAAAATGCTGCAAAGGCAATAAAATTGCCACCCTCATTGTAGTCACAGTGGCATTTTTAAGGTTATTAAGTGCTGGTAGTCTGTCACATAAGCAAGGTCTATATGAAGCCCATCCCCTTTAGAACTTATTACAGAACTTAACACAAATTGGTTGATGCATCAGAAGGAATTTCACAATCAACCAACAAGTTAACTGTACATGATGATTCAGGTGTTTTGTAAAATATTTTCCTGGGAAGAGGTTGGCATTTGTAAATTTCTCTAACAGGACATTACTAAGAAGATCACCATACCTGGTGTTTGTAGAGTCTAGATGCCTTTATCTCAATCTGTTTTTCCATGCCCTTGTTTGTTACCTCTGCAATTTAGATCTTATTTATGTTCCACAGGTGGCTGACGCAAGCCACATCATAATGGAATTGGAATTTCCCTCCATGTCCAAACTCTACTAAGTCATTGCAATTTATAACTTCTGATCTCTCAATTGTAAAAAAAAATAGCAACTAACCCAAAATAAGCAGAAAATTTTAGAAAAAAATACAGGATTTCAGAGTTGTACCTTTTTCTGAGAATCTCAAAATTTATGAAGAGAGTTTTGCAATGCCCCTGTAAGAGACATCTAAATGTTGTCCTTGTTGTATAGTTGACAAAGTGAAGCAAAAACGGCTTGTGAATTAGGTAAAGTTTCTTAGGAAGCCTAAAGCAGATCCAGGACTAGAATCTAGCTACCTGATTTTCAGAGCAATGCTTTACTCCAGGGACTAAAAACTTTCCTCTTTGGACACTTACTGCAGGTCTATCAGGATGGCAGTTTCCATATAAAAAAGGAATGCTACTTTTGCAGCTGTAGTGCTGGAACACAGAACAGCTACACTATGGTTTTTGTAAGAATGTTGTTTATAAGGGCAATATAAGTGAAGTTTATTCTACAACTTTTACAGAACATTCTGGCTGTGAAAGTAGATTTCTAAATGCCAGGTTGTGTTCAAGTCATGCAGAAGTTCAAGGCAATTTATTCAACACAGGAAAGGAAGAAGCAACCTCAAGACATTGTTTATGTTGTCAAAAGAATATCGTTAGCTCTGCTGTGTTATGAGAATATTTTCCTTTGCATTTCACTACAAGAGCAGCATTTGACATACATTTGACAGGATTCCAATTGACAAAAACTAACGTGTTAGCAAGTCAATACCACTGAGAGACCAATGTGATATCTGATCTGACATCAAGATGAATTGTTTCGAAGCCCCAAAAATGCAACTGGTACTGAAACTAAATTTGTAATTGTATTATACATCTCTCAGAGCATCATATACTGTTGATTTTGCCTCTGCCATTGCCTTAATTTCCACCCAAGAATAAACATTATTTTTTCCCTCCAAGATCATCCATAAACAATTATTCAGAAACAGAATATTATGCAAAAATATTAAGCATATTACTAAGCATGTTATCAGATGGGCAGTGTTCTGTGTTTTGAATTATTTTGGAGACTTTTCAGACTCAGAAATATGCCATTACCTGTAAGTCCAGCATAGTTCATCATTCCAAAAAACTCTTAATTTCTGAGTCAAATAAACAAGAATGCTTTATACTCTTTCTCCCTTTAGTTGAAAGCAAACAAATATATTTGACTTGAAACTTTGGGAAAATTCCCCTTTAGCACATGGTCATAACTTCCTTAATTTGGTTATATCACAGCTGCTTTTAGAGTGTCAATGTTAGGGAAGGATAGGAAGCACAGAAAGACACAAGGACATGCATGTTTAGAGATGCTAAACAGGAGTTCAGTGAATCTAATTGAACTAGTTGCAACTAGATGCATCTTCTGGAGAAACCTAATGGTCTGGACAGAGATTTCCATTCTCTACCGATTTTGCTTGAAACTTCATTTGCTTAGGTTTGATGGATTGCTCTGTTTCTTATCCAGTAACAGGAAGTCCCTGCATGCTGATATGGTGATGAATGGGCTTCATCATTTCCCTCTCCTTTTTCAAATTGCCCCCCCTTTTTTTTTTTTTTCCCTTTTCCCCCTCTTTTTTGGTCAGCTCTCCTACATGTTCTTATTTTTGTGATGTTTTCTCCAGTTGTACCAGTGGTCTGCCAAACATCATCTATTATGTGGTCAGCAGGTTGGTGGAGGTGATTCTGCCCCTCTATTCTGCTCTTGTGAGACTCCACCTGGAGTGCTGCCCCCAACGTCAGAAGGAAGTGGATCTGCTGGAGCACAGTAAGAGGAGAAGAACCAGAAGGACATGTCCATGGTTTTTGTAGGGAAATTCAACTGGAAACATATCTCCCATCTTAGACCTCCTTCTGAAAAAAAAATCAAATCCACTTTTTATATCATAAATAACCAACTCATATGATGTATATACTACAGATACGCAGGATTTGCTTTAAAAATGTTCATTTTGTTCATAGCCAAATGACTGATTAGGTGCTTCAAAGTTGAAAGATGCTCTTTGACAGTTTCCTGATCCTGACCGCAGATCATGGTAATGATTATTGTATACAGTAATTTGCAGTGGCTGTGATACTTCTCTTTTAACAAAAGTTAAGCCAGAATTTAATCATGGACACAAGATCACAAGATATCAGTGTTTTATTTACTAAATTACCCTTTAATGCTTCTGCACTACAAAATGCAGTGAGTGCCTACATCTCAGGAGAGCACCCCCTTTGTTGTTCACCAGTACCATACTCTACTCAGTTTGCAATAAAAGTTGAGAGTTCTAATACATTTTTATATTTATTTACAAGGCAACCTTAGCAGTCCCTTGCCCACTGCAGAGGTCTCTGTTTTGCAGCTGTGTGGCAGGTTTATTAGGGCAACTTAGCCTATGTCTTGGCAACATTTGTGGCTAGTTTCAGAGTGCATTTTATCTGTTGCTGTAATTCTCCTGTGAGTGTTAGGAGCATATTTTTGATGTACGTGGTTTTATTGCTTTAATGCTATAATTGTGTCTTCATTTAGCACATTTTACTTTAACATACTGTTTTAATATAGCAAAACCTACTACAGTGGTCGTAAGTGTGACTCTATTCAGACTTTTTACTAACAGAATATGTACCCTGCTCTCACCTTACAAGACTGAGTTGTGCCAGGCTTGCCTCAAGGATGTTTGTTTCTTTTTTGTTTCAATGTGAAACAGTACAAAATTGCTATAATATTAAAAGAAACAACTACTGTTTTTTCTTTTTTACTTAGTGATTTTTTTCCCAATTACTATGACCTTTCAAACACAATACTGATAAGTTTAAAAAAAAAATCATTGGAAGTGGTTAACCCTGCTTTTGTGCTTAGGTTCCTGCCATCAGAATTGCTAAAAAAACTTCTGCAACCCCAGACATAGTGGCTCTTATTCCAAGGCTGCAGTATTCCATGTGACATAGTCATGTTTTTTTGTTTAAACTTGCTGCAGTGTGGCATCAGCACTTACAGAAACAGTTAACCCTGACACCAGTGCACATAAAAATAGGAGTCAAAGAGAAAAGTAGCAGATTCATAAATGGTAGGAATAGTTAATAGGGCTTTGCTGATGGTAACTCTATGGACTCCAAATGTACTATTTTGTGTAGCAATGAATGAACTTATTTCTGCTTGTTAAAGTATTTGTCTAGAAATAAAGATTTACATTTTAACACTAGAAACTGGATTCTGTGAAGGTCTAGAAACAGACGTTGTCTAAGACCTTTCGTTACTTTAAATAATATGGTACTGAAGTCAATAAAATTACACTTGCAGACTACTCCATCTGCTCTTGCTCTATTTCTCTGGGATTCATTGTATATTAAGGCTTAGTTTTCTAACAAAACCCATTACTCTTGGCTGTGTTAGCTGCACATTTAGCTTGTATGCCCAGTATAAGAAGGATGGCTAAAAGACAACATTGTAATCTTTTATTAAAATCTGGATTTTTCTTTTTTTCAGTACAGATTAATCTCAGAGACCTTGGGCAGCTATATAAAATCCACATAGGCCACAACAACACTGGAAATGATCCTGGTTGGTACCTGGAGGAAGTCAGACTTGAAGTCCTCTTTCTGATGAAGAGATTTGTCTCCCCATAGAGAGCTGGCTTGTGGAAGACAAGGATGAAGGTGATATGTGGACAGAAGTGGCAATAAGAAACCATGCAGAGGAGCTTTTGCCATGTACATGCTCAGTGTTTCAGATCATGTGTTCACTAACCATATCCTGTGAGTATATGACAGCTTTTCATGTTTCCTCCAGGACAGCCTGCCCAAAAGCCAGCATAACCATGAAGAAATCCCTTCCAGGTACTTCCTAGTTCCACAGGAGAGGGAAGTGATCATTTATCCTCGCTCCTTCCCAAAATCAGAATAATAACTGTGGCCAGAGTATCTTACTCTATAAAATGTTTGATTTCTCAGAGTGCCCATACATCACCGGTTAATACTGCCCTTTAGAGGAAGGCATCAGGCAGCAAATCAAGGCATATCAAGGTATGTAATGTCATGCAACATCCAGTTCCTTCTAGCAAGTTTGAGAACTGCCTTTCTTGTCCTGCATAAAACATACTTTACCAGAAATCCATGATCTGAATCATAACACATGTGTTTTTCAAATCAGGCTTGAGTCACAGCCATTCACATAGAAATTGCTAGCTGCAGGGTGACACTTTGGTGCTTCAAAGTTTCTGCCAGCTTTGATGCCCTTTGTTCTCTCCAAGGGAAGTGGGAAATAACCCATCACACAAGGTTATTATTTAATAAGTCCTGGGCCTTTATAGAGGACTAAGGATCCAGTAAAATCAGTATGTGTATTTATTTTTTCTTTTAATAGTTTCTCTTTACATTAATAGAATGACAACAATGCAGCTGATGGCCAGTAATGTCTGACAGTGGTAGGTCTTACATAGATAGGTGCTACTGCTTACCAAATTGGATTCAAACTGATGCAGTGAGTTTTGCAGGGTGTCAGGGATTCAACATAAAAAAATATTATCGTGCATTTAGTGACAATCAAATAATTTCAGAAGAAAATATCAAAGAAGTTAAAACCTTTAAGTCAAAAGTATATAATTTTCTGAAGAAAATATTAAGACTTTGATATGTGAATGTTTTGTTACAGAGGCCAGAAGATGATGAGAAACATGTATGCAGCAGCTCACATTTCCCTTTTGCTCTTTTTTCTCTTTAATTATACTGCAGAATAGTTACTGACTTCAATAAGAGATTTCAAAAAATGGGGCTGATCAGGATGAACCAAGCACTATGATCACTGGCAGGTACCACAGGACTATATGCCAATCACAGTGACATATATGTCATTTACTGGTGCAATAAAAAAATAGTGCAGAAGCCAATTAAGTTGTACAAACAATCAATTCAGCATCAATAATTCAAATCTGCATTATGCAGTCTGAAAAACCCATTCATAGAAAAATAGTAATATTCTGATCCATGCACTCTATTTATATATCTGTATATGAAAAATCAAATCAGTTTTATCAAGGGCTGGGGATATATTTAAAACAGCACATTTATTTAGTCTTTAATCATTGTATTACTGCATATTTCCATGTGTTTGCAGGAACATTATCTTTATTAAACTACATGTTGCAAATATGTTAGAAAAGATACATTTCCAAAAGACTTTGGAAATTTCCCAAGAATTTAAGTTTTACTAATTAGTTATTGATTTTAGGCACATTTAAATTGAACACCAATACAAACTCAGCAAGGAGTCCAAAGGATTTCCTATTTATTTTCTCAAGAACAAGCAAATGAAACACTATCCATTTTCATTTCCCATTTAAAAGCTAAATGCTTACAAATACTGAACAAACCACATCAAGACACTTTCTCCAGCAGAAGAAACTACATGCTGCTAATTCCTTAATGAAGATTTGATATGATTTAGTAATTTGTATTCTGTACTTTCACTTCAATCTGTTATCTTTTGGTGATACTAGATTTGCTTAAGTATAAAAAAAGTGTGCTGGAAACTTTAAACAAAGCAAACAAATGTAAACCAAGCACAGAAGGCATTGGTCTTTTAATTGCTGTTCTTAAACACTTACATTTCTCAGCTTCCCTCTTAGAAGAAAGGGTAATTTTTCCTCATTCTTTTTCTCCATTTCCCCAGCTGAAATTTCCTATGCCAAAAATGTAGACATAAGGCCTTGGAACTGATTTTTGGTTCCTTGGCTTTCTTTTTGTTTTCTAGCATCTCTTTTGAAGATCTGAATTTATTTCATGAATCTGTTAGCTTCTCTTTACCTTTCTCTCTGAACTTGCTTCTTTTCCATTCAAATTTCTCACCTTGGTAACCCCTTTTAGTTTTAGTAATCATACCCTGAACTGGGTAAATCCTAAGTGTCCCTCAGTGAAAATAAGATAGAAGACTTTGAATGGTTTTGACTTAGCTTGAGAACACAGGAGAATTAGGGGAATCAGAGCAGATGTGGTAACTCAGTGTGGCTCAGTGAGGCTGCCACAGCTGTGCAGCCCCAGGGCCAACCAGCAGCAAGGCTCAACACATGTTCCTGACAGCCAGGCAGGTCCCACACATCAAGACTAGCAGCACAGACCACCCAGACACACCGAGCAGCTGCACAAACACAGTAGCAGCCTCATGTTGCTCCTGATGAGCAGGATGGGTGTCCAGTGGTGCGGCTCTACATGTGAATAGATGTGTACAAGGGAGACACTTGCAACAGCTGGGCTCACGCACTGTGTCTGCTCCGCAATTGCCCCTGCAACCCAGCGTCCTCAGTTGCTGGCACCTGCAAATCTGAGCCCCTGAGGCTGCAGCCCTGCTCCAGCTGCGGGTATTTCAATACATTTCCTCACCCCTATCTAGCAGGTCTGGCCCCTAGAGATACCCATACCTCATGGTGTCTGTAGCAGCTAAGTGGGACTCCCATGGTTCCTTCAACACTTGGAAGCTCATGGGGTTTAACACTAGGAGACATGGGCCTCTGACCCCTGGTCCCACTCCACTCACTGACTGTTTTATTCCCTTCAGTCTCTCCAGTTGCTGCCGTGCAGGACTCCAAGTCCAGATGCTGGTATGTAGACTCCCTACCCACATATACACACACACAGAGAACATATGTGGTCTCTCTATATTCTAACACCAGTTCCTCCCCAAGTCACCTAGATCCATGTATTTCCCTGCCTTTAGTTCCTCTTCTAAATGTCTCAGAAATTCTCTGCAATCACAAAATGCTCTTCCCCTCTGCCCAATATTATGTCTCATGCCCTTGGGCATCAGACCTTTCAAGTATGATAAATACTCCAAATTGTCTCGTCATGGTGGGTTTGATAAATACTCCAAATTGTCTCATCGTGGTGGGTTTCATGCCCAGACTGAGGCTCTTGGGACAGTCCTGCAGAGGCTGGAAGAGGGTTCCCTTTCTTTAAGTCCCTATGGGTTCCCTCCTGCCCTTGAGCACCTGTGATTGTGGAGATTGGCTGATGGTTCCTGTGATGGGCCTGGGAGAAGCCAGAGGAGGGTGTTACTTGGACTGCCCCCTGCCTGTATTCCTTTGTGAATGCGCAGACCTTTATCACACATCCTAACATGGGTTGTCTTCAGGTATGGCTGAACATTTGTTCTAAAGGGGTGTTCTTGATGCAAGTGGTATTAAATTTTCTTACTGCTGTGGTTATGTGAATGTAAATGTCAAATGAGGATATAAATGGGTAAATGTGTCCTGTTCCTGTTCACATAATCGAAGGAATAACTGTAACTAGAAATGAGATAAAAGACAAATACTGAGACTGAGGCAGGAAAAATTCCAGCTCCAATGATTTAGTATTCTCTTCCACTTGGAGAAGTGTACAGGTAAATACAGGAAGGTTAGAATGAGGCTACTGACTGAAATAGTGCAAAAGATGGCCAAAGAAAATAGTAATGATGCAAGTGTTATCTCTACAAAATTCTTATCTCTGTTTCATCACTCAGGAATCATCAACTACATAGGTGAATAGTCAAGCTTCTCTTCTTTATTTTAAAATTCTTTAGTAAGTGTGTTTTTTCAAAGCTGATAATTTTCTTGCATGTTATGAATATGTATTATTTTGACTATTGCTGCAAATAGCAACAGTGGAGATTAGATAGCATTTAGTGGAGATTACAGTGAGAACTACAATTCTAATTGAAGTGTCCTAACAACTGATATTGTTTTTAAATATGTCTTCTAAATTAATATATGCACCTCTTCTGAGGAAGATAGTCCCTCTTAACCACTATCACCATTAAGAATTTGTTCTCTTTTAGCCTTAACACTGCAATAACCTGTATCTTCACCCTTCTGTCATGGCAAAATGCCCAACACTTCGTGAAACCAAGGTAGTAAATACCAAGAGATAAAACCAGAGATTCAACCTCGCTGTTTGACAGATTGATCCAAAATGACTATTTCATTCAAGCTGGGATGTCATATGGAAAAAAAGGCAGAAGCTGGAGAAATACTGTGTAATACTGCTCTGCTACCTTGGATGGCCAGCATTAAGGGCGGACTGAATGGAAACAGTTGGACAATTTTAATGTTGTATATCATTTAAAGTCTCCCCAGGTTTTGTGGTCTTTGGCCTGTTTGTCTGTTTACACTGGCAGCCTGGTAGGAGTGGATTTGCTTAGTGAAGTGTTTCGTGTTGAAAACCCACTTAGTTAAGTGTCTGATGTGCTCTTTATGGGAGTTTAGAGGGAAGTTACTTCACGCTTGTTCTAGTCTGTTCCCGCAGACTGACTGCCAGTTTGTGTCAAGATTGTTGTCATTGTGTTCCTGGAATGTATTATCTGGTGGTTTCATCCAAAAAACCCTAATGATTTGCTTTAAAACCACTCTATGCTACACACCAGAAAGAAGGAAGGAGAGCCAACCAGTTAATTCAGTGGTGGTGTGAGCAAACCAGTGTCATTAGGCACAGAGAGCTGTGGATCTCCAATTCATCTGCTCTTAACCAGAATTCTCAAATAACAACTATACTTGTCTTTCAGTGGAATTACATTGAAAAGAGCTGACAATGGCACAACAGTTTGTACTAAGTCAGCAGAAAGAAACCAATATTTCTGCCATGAAAACTTTCATTTTCATAGTACCAACAATAAATTTTTCTTTAATTCTATTAAGTTTGTTTTCTTCTCCCAAAACAGATTAAAATATTAACTTATTCTTTAATTCAAAGCGACCCAAGACATTTGTTTACTATTCATATTTTCCAAAAGCCGGTGTCATAAGTCACTAAATTCAGTACACTACTTCTTCAAAGGGAATTGGTAACTACATACTGTGCCTACAAACTAGGACCAAACTATCTTATCATTGGTGAATGATCAGGAATATATCAACTTTCTATATCGGAAACTCTGATTCAGGTGCCTAGAATAGGAAATCTGGAAAAAAGGTTTCTCTAACTTGCATTCTGTCACCCTTAGTATGCCCTTAGGTTACCTTCTCTTCAAAACCAGGAAAACTTCCTTTCTCTCTCTCTTTTGTCCAAGTTAGTTAATTTCTTATGTTATCAATAGATGCCAGAAGCTGGAGTTGGGATTTAAAAAACACCTGAAGCCTCATGATAGTATCTGAAGAGATAGTATTTTTATAGACTGAGCAACTAGAAATTTGGTACTGGTACACTTGACTGCTCAGTGACTCCTATGGTATTTTTTGTGTGTTTGGTTCTGTCATTTTTTAGCAGAGTTATTATACTGCTTTAAGGTCTGCCTTTTAGAAGCTACCCACCTCTGTCTGAAAACATTTTATTTCCCTTTTTTCAACTGTTTTATCCATGCATCCATGTTGCAGATTTTTTCTGTTTGGTTTATAGAGCTTATCTAAAGTTACCCTGTGAGCAATTTGAAGATTTCAATCACTTATTTTCTGAAAGGTCATTTTCTTTTTTACTGAGTGCTAGCTGAGATCTTTTTCCCTGCTATTCTATATTAATTAATCCTCTTATATCCTTTATCAAAGTTACTGTGTTTTCCAAGGCATTTCTTCTATTGCTTTGATGTGGTCCACATTGGACAGATGCCTGGATGTGAGTCTAGCAGGTCCCTCAGCATGCTGAAATGCTGCTTCCTGACTTCTGTTACGTGGCTAGTTTTAGGAAATTATTTTCAGCTTTTTTGCTTTTCAGGGTTTTTTTTTTTTTTTTGCCAATAGGTTTACCTCTCTCTGAGCGTATTGCCACTCCAGTTTACAGCTTACAGCTGGTATGGTTTCACTGAATCACAATATAGTAAAATGAAGTTACTACTACAGAATAGGGGATCAGGCCATAGAGTTCTAATTTTCAGTTTTGGGATGGCTTTTTTCTTCCTGCAGTGAAGCAGGCCTCCACTGCAGATGGGCCTGCGGCAGGGGCCTTAGCATAGGTTAGTTACTGAAAAGAAATGAAACCACAGTCACAGAGGCTGAACAAGTTTTCTACGGTCATTTTATTTCACTCTCTACAGAACAAACTGTGTTTTGTGGACAATATGCAAAAAACTATGAGTGGAAAAATGTTACATATGGTAAGTCTTTTTGTCTCAGCAGTACATTCAATGGGTAGGGTGTATCTCTAGATTTGGTTGTATTGTCTTATCTGGTACAGAGTGGCACCATCCCTCTTCTTAGTTTTAAATAGTCTGTAGCTCAGGGGCCATTAGCACCAGCACCTTTTGTAGCTGTTCTGCAATCTATTTTCACTGATTGATAAAATTTGAAAAATTTGCATCCTCTCAGGCTGGTGTGTGCCTAGGTTTCAATTTGCACAGAAAAGACTTAACGTCCACAACCTACTTAGTGAATGTTTGTTGGGATGTGCAAGCGTTTCATCACAGTGGCCGCGTTCACTGTGTTCTAATTAGGCATGTGTGTTTTGGACGATATTTTCCTCTTAATTTTTATTGTGATTCTTATGAAATGCATTGTAACATATACTTAAGGGATATAAATATTCCTTTCATTATCCTAGCCTGTATTGTAGTACCCTATATTTGTAGAAAAATTTAGAGTGCAAACTGGTCTCTTTTGTTAAGAAGATTCTTTTATAAATAATACAGATTGTGTAGCTTAAATAAATGTCAAACCTAACATTTTACAGATGGCGAGAGATGTATAGACACAAGGAGCTATGAAAAATATTTTCCATTTTTAAAAATTTCAAGATGTGCATGTTGCCTACTTCAGACTGATTTATTTAGGCTGGTAGCAAAAGAAAGCTGTATTTAATGATTAGATGATTATCATCTCTCTGTTACCACAGAGATGCACAGTGCTACAAAATGAATGATAATTTATTTATCTGTTAATATCTCTGTGTTGTGTTATAACTACCTCTTGTTCTCTTCTTGTATATTCTTCCTCCATAATTAAAGGACTTGTTGGTATTTTGTTTTTGTAAGCATTTGTTGTTAAAGGGTTTCTTAAAAAAAGCCTTGAATATGCTTTAAAATTGTGTTTATAGTTACTTAAATGTTTTATTTTTGCTAATGGAAATTAGTTGTAGTTCTAAGTAATAGAGATACCAGTCTTTGTATGTAAACAGCCATAAAATAAACAGTCTATACCCCTTCCTTTCCTCCTATAGATGTTTTGCATTTTCAAAACTAAGAATGTAAGAATGTAAGATTGTGGAGACACTTTGTGTCAATACAACCCTTCTTTTACTACCTGCAGCATCTTGTTTCATGGGTAGTACAGCCCTGTTGTTAAAATTTCTGGTGCCAGATTATGTAATATTTAGCTTATTTTTTTTAAATGTCACCTCTCTCCTTCCACACCCCTAAAGATTTTGCCCCTTCAGGATCAGTGTGGCTCTTTGCTTTGTTGCACATTTTCTGTCACAGTTTGCTGCCATTCCTTATCTTCTGCCCTTTGGCCAGCTATGATTACATTAGCAGTTATGATATAAAATGTAATTTGGATATATAGCTCAATTATGCTAATTATCATGTCAATTTATCTTTGCTACTTGCTATTCATATCGACAATTTGTTTTAGCATGATTTTTTAAAGTTAAAACCCTTGAAACTAGTTTTTATAAGGCTCTGTCAAACTTTTGAAGATATGTGTGTGTTATTGACATCAATTATGTCTCACAGGCTGTGTTGGTACATTAATACATGGATGTGAGAGCTGCAATGAATGCTTGGAATTACAGAAAATAATAAAACTGATCAAGGAACACCACTCTTATTTTAGATCACAGTTGTAATAGTGATAAAATGTTGGAGACACTGTGGTTTAGGATAATTTTACACAGATTAAAACAAATACTCTAATTTGGGTAAGCATACAGTTTACCCATTAACATTTCTCCTATCTTTTAATACATGTGGCGCTATTTTTCTCCCTCAAGTATTTGCAGTATTATTTTACTACTTGTTTAGCTTCTCCACTGGGAATCAGAAGTAGCCATTCTTCAGTGATGGTGGATGACATGATGTTTCAATTTTATAAGCTGACTTGGGATCCAGTGAATAAAAAATTTGTGGAAATGGAAGATTCTAGTAGTTATTTGGTGGTTTAAGGGTAAGAGTATTTTAACAAGTTTTTCTAGAATATTATCCAGTTTCAAACATTTTTAATCAGATTCTGTTTTCGTCTTAGTTCCTTCTTAGAAGGAGCTAATTGTGTTTGTTAGGATTTTATTACCTTTCTTCACTCCCAAGAACTGTTAAAATTGCACATTAATGAAACAGTAATCTTCTCTGTGATCTACTACACAGCAGCAGAAATGGCTGGCTGTGATTAAAATAGAAACACTGCATGGAAAAATTGCCATTGAAATGTAAACAGGATTTTCTTTTTTTTAAGTCACTGTAAGAAAACTGAAATTAAATATAATAGTATATGATTACTGCAAATAATTTAAAAAAATAAATTTGTACATTGGATAGTTATAAAAATAATATTAATGTGTTACAGAATATGTTAATACAGTAATTTTGAATTACAGTCCAAAATTCTTTGAAGACATATATAATTTTTGCGTGTAAGACTTTGGTTTAGACTACAAGGAGAGACATTAAAAAGTTGTAAATATATTTTCACAGAGAGCTGGTTTTGAAAGTGTTATCATTCACTAGTGACAGATGTTGAAACCTTCAAAAGCAAGATGACTGTTCATTTATTATAAGTGTGGGAGCTGTTCATCTGCTTGCCCACCTTTGTATGTGAGGTGAAAGTCTAAAACCCCTAGGATGTATGATTGTTATTCCTCTTTTAAGATGAAATAAATGTTAACAACCCAGACAATTGTTGTGCACAAATCTGGAGGTTTAAAGTGCTTTGGTACCAGTGAAAAGTAGCTATTATTTCAGATGATGACTAGACATGGTTAGGTGGTCTCCAGATAACTTGCAAAGAAGGACTTTGTGAATCAGGTCCTGAAATCATGAAAGGGGAGTGAGAGAAGAAAACTGAGCACTGGGGAGCACTTTCTTGATGAGCTGCTTTGCTGAGCAATGCATAGCAGTGCTCAGCATAGTGTGGGGTTTTTTAAGCTTGGTGTTTTCATATTTTTGTGAAGAGAATTAAAAGTTTTGAACCTAGAAGTGACAAATTCATGGATAGCTGTTGCTACTTGCAAACATGAAAATCAGTAGTCTTCTGGCAAAATTTGGATGAGGATACTTTAGAATCTTGTGCAAACTGCATGGATAATCTCAAGTTTTTTAATCTTCTAGTGTTGGTGTATGAGGTCCCTGTATACACAGGTGCTAAACTTGGTGCTGAAACAGATTCCAGTGTTTATATCAACCTCATTGGGACAAGAGGAGGTGCTGGCAAAAGGAAGCTCCACAGATCTAAGAATAATAAAGTTAGATTTTTACATGGACGGGTGAAGTAAAAACAATGCTGCTTCTGATAAATAAGAGTAAATTACAGCTGGAGAACTGTTTCATCAACAACTGTAAATATATATTTTATTTACAAGGTTTATTCAAGCATTTACCATTTTCCATATTCAAAATTGCTTATATAATTACATAATATGGATAATTTTATCTGCTTGATCAACCGTTTACTGAGAGCTTTAGATATTAGAATTCGGGTATTCTTTGTTATTTCTATTGCACATATAGATAAAATGGTAACAATAGCATTTTTGTTGTTCTGAACAGGTCATTGTGAATTTTAAAATCATGTTTTAAATCTGTATTCTAAAATATGATTTTCAATCTTGGTGAGGCAGATAGGGCTAGAAAATATAATATAGATACAACCAAATAATTGTTTGAAACGGATCATTGTGGCATGCCAGAGGTAACAAGTGCTATCTCTGTGGAGTAACTTTCAGGTGTTATTCACCTTACAAAATTTATAGGATCTGGTATTCTTGGCCTGTCTGAGCAGGATCAATATAAAACAACTATGTTCATTCTGAAAAAAAAAAGAAAGAGAGAGAAAAAAAAAGAGAGGGAAAAAAAGCTTTTCTATACTGTTAGGGTCAAAGCAATAGCTGTGTTTAAGGCCTTTATCATTTTCCTTGTATGGTTCCACAGATGGATATTTTCTGCATAAAGGCCCTCTCACTGGGAGACTTGGAGAAAATTTTGATTAGCCATGATGGAACAGGTCCAGGTAGGATTTAACTTCCTAGAGACCAGTCTGTTTTCAAGTCCTTTTTAAACCCAATGCACTCTGTTTATATTGCATCCTTCATAGAAAATGTGACAGAAGGTCTTGCAGTGATAAAAAGTCTTCCTGCAGGTTGATCACTGTGATAGGATGACGAAAAACAGTGATAATGGACATAAAAAGAAAGGGACATGAGTTTAATGTCAAATACTGTCATTCCACTCTTTGTTTTCAAGATTATTTATAAAAAAAGCACTATTTATTTGCATATAGAAAACTCTCAAAGTGTGTCTCATGCTGGTAAGACAACCTTTCATTAGACAAACAGTGAAAACCATCCAGGATGGAATTAAAGATATTCAGCATCTGATCTGCTACCTGACAAAATTTGAGTAGCTGTAGCACAAATGTCCTTGCTGCTTTGGGCAATTGTAGGAGATTTGATTATATATTTGATCTGTGCAAGTCAATGTGGAGCTGTTCCAGTGAGTGACATTGCATTCAGCTCATAGGTTTTTCAAAAAAAAGGAGAGAATTTGGTGATGAGATGAATTTTGGGTACAGGCCCCTGAAGAAGTGTGCATCTCTGGAATGATGTAAATGAAGAGAAAGCTAGCATTTAAAAGCACCAAAGGTGTAAATATTGCAAATGTGTTTGCAGATTAATATCTAGGAAGAAGCTAAATGAAGAAAACTATTTTTGAGGCAGTTCAGGGTCACATTGATAACAGATTAAAAAAGCCCTTTTACCCTTCTCTGTTCTGAAATGGCCCCAAGCAGCACCCATCTTGCTGACTGTCCATACTGCCTAAGGCTCTGAGCAGGCTTGTGACTGTTACAGAAATAGCCATAACAGTGCAGCCTTGGAATGGTGTGTAATCTTGTTTTCTGTGTCTGTAGTTCCATAGAATTTGCTGCCTTCAGCAATAGAGATGATTGTGCACGTGAGAGTTTCACATTGTAGTAACCGAAGCCATGACACCGAAGGCACTGTGGTGGAGCTCAACTCCCTTCTATTCCCCACAGCACCATACTGTGCTCTCTTCCCTCATCTCTTCTTTAACAGGCAGCAGGGATCAGCAGGATCAGCATTACGAACCTGTAACCCAGTTCAGCTATCTCAAGCTGTTCTTTGACATTGGAATTCAAATCTGTGGGTTTGAAGGACTGCCTAAACAGGACAATGGGTTGAATTCTATCTGTAACAAAATGTATGCCTTGGTAATTCAGAAAGTTGTTCATTGTACTCAGCACAGACAAATCTCACACACCTCTTTCAAACTGTATCCAAAACTAGCTCCACATAAACCTAGCCTGAGGTGACTGTGTTGAGGACTGCAAAACCATGGTGACTTTGGAGAGAGACCAGCAAAAGACTCAACATTTTGGGGGTTGAGAAGGAGGAAGGAGGGTACCTTTAGAGGTGAGGTATCCCTGTTTCTTATCTCATCTTATCTTATCTTATCTTATCTCTTGCCTGAGTGACAGGGCAGGAAGGTCTTCAGTCTTGACTTGGAGTCTGTCTTGAAAGGATCCTAGAACATATGTTTTCTTTGGGGATCCTAGGCTGCAGGGTACAGATCTACTCCCACAACCACAGTGAATGAGAAAATTAAAGGAATTTTGTCCTAGAGAACAGGGTTTGCTCCATGCCCTGCCTGGGGGTACCCGCCCTATGTGATAGAAACCGCTGCCTTCTAAGGAATTCCAGGTTTAGATGCAGCCAGGGAGACAAAGTATAAGAATAAATATGATGATTGTTTGCTTCTGACCAAAACATCCCTCATGTTGTTTTGCTGCAATATGCTGATAGGTAATGATATGAGTTGGGTGAAACCTCATAAGCAATATCACAAACTGTGAGTGGTGCAGGCACACAGAGAACAGGATACTTAAGAAGGGTGTAGCAGGAGAACTAGACCAGTCATTAGGATGGTCACTGGAAGGGATTCAAAAGATTGGCATGGATGTGCCAGTTGTTAGTGCAGTTAGGGAGAAGATGAATTCAGTAGCTCAGTGGAAGTGAGGCTGTACGGCTCCATGCCGGCTGGTCTCATAGCAGCAAGGCTCAGGGTGTGTTCCCAGTAGACATGCATGCAAACACTTTTATAAAACACATATATGTGTGCAAGGCTGCAGCCGCACTCCATTTGCACATGAGAACATCAGTTTTAAAGATTTGTTAATTAATATTTTTATACATGCATTAAGGAGTTCACTCACAGAAGACTAAAATTTCCAGCTTTCACACAAACTTTGATTACTGGCATAAACACATTTGTCCCAACATCCTTGTGCCTCATTACAGGGAATCAGAGGATGAGGGCTGGGATGTGAATGGTGTTGACAGTTCAGAGATGTACGCATGTATTTGTCTCCAAGGGAAAAAACCCACCCCTCTTAAAATTAAAACAGGGTAAGGCCGAGAAAAATTGCATCTCTTATAAGAGACAAAAAATCATACAGCTTTCATTCTGTTAATATATCTTATTTATTTAGATGAGATCTGTCTCCATATGATCTGTCTTTTTGCTAGAAAAAGATAATCTGGGTTTTTTTCTTAAAATTTATTTTAAAAACATATATTTCACATGATAAACTTTTGTCATTTGAACACAGGCAGTGGATGGTTCCTAGATGAAATTGTCATCAAACATAAAGAAGGAGAGGAAGCTCAGGAGGTTGTATTTCCTTGTAATAGGTATGTCATTCATGGAGAAAAAGAATTTGTTACCTGCCAGCAATGTAATGAAAAAATTTTAGAATGGATATGCGCACACTACCTAGATGTTTGAGCAATGCCCCAGAGTTTTTCAACATACAAAGGACGCAAAATTTTACAGCTGAAGAAAAGGAAAAAAGTTCTGTATTGGCATAGGAGGAAGTCATAGCCTAATGCAGAGAAGCCCCCCAAAAAATGTTGCATAAAAGGAAAGGTGCATTGATCTTTTTTTTAAAATCTAAATTATGCAGAGACCATGTGAAGCTAAATAAGCTTTCAGTTCTCAATGTTTTAAGAAGTTCTGTGCATAAAGGTTTGAAATGACAAAGCTGTCATTGTGGAAACATGGTGGGATGACTTGCACAGCTGCAGTGCTGCCACGGATGACTATAAACCATTCAGCAGGGAGAGGCGAGGAAGGAGAGGTGGTAGGGTAGCCCTGTGTGTTAGGGAGTTTTTTGATTGTCTAGATCTTGATGTTGGTGATGATAGAGTTGGGTGTTTACAGGTAAGAATCAGGGGGAAGGCCAACATGGCAGGTATCATGGTAGAAGGGGCTGGGTCTGTTACAGACCAACCAGCCAGCAGGAAGAGGCAGACGAAATGTTCTACAAGCAGCGGGAAGAAGCCCCACAATCGCCAGCCATTGCTATCATGAGAGATTTATGTCTGCTGCAAATACAACACAGCAGAGAAGAAGGAGTGTCGGAGGTTCCTGGAGCCCGTGGAAGAGTAGCTCCTGAAACAGCTGGTGAGGTAGCCAAGTAGGGAAGATACCTGCCGGATGAAGGAAAGGCTGAGCCATTTAATGCCTTGTTTGCCTCAGTCTTTAACAGTAATACCAGTTCTCCTGGCAGCCAGCCTCCTGAGCTAGAAGAAAGGGATGGGGAGCAGAATGAATCCCCCACAATCCAAGGGGAAATAGCTACCTGCTGCAGCACTTAGACATATACAAGTCTATTGGGCTGGATGTGAGCCACACAAGGGTACTGAGGGAGATCACTTGGGTCACAACAGCCCCAAGAAATGCTACAGACTTGGGGCAGAGTGGCTGGAAATCTGCCTGGTGGAAAAGGACCTGGGGGTGCTGGTCAACAGCAGCTGAACATGAGCCAGGTGTGCCCAAGTGGCCAAGAAGGCCAAAGGCATCCTGGCCTGTCTCAAAAATAGTGTGGCCAACAAGATCAGGGCAGTGATTGCCCCCCTGTACTCAGCACTGGTGAGGCCTCAAAGCTTGCATCCAGTTTTTGTCAGAAACTGCTTTCTACTTTTAGAATCTGCTAGGGATCCTTTGTTTCTTAAGACAGAATGAGGAGATAAGTCTCAAAAGTTAATCAAGCTATTTATTGCAACAAGAGTTGAAATACAATGGAGTTTAGACTTCATGCATAACAAATTTATTCATAGAATTTTTTTACATACAAGAAGTGAAATATGTTATGGATTATTGGGTTTGAACAAGTACAACATCATCATGGAGTCAATAGAATAGAAGCATGTTTGCAGTGAAATGATATAGCAGAAAAGCTCCTTAAATTAATCTGTATAAAAGAAAATTTAAGTAAGAACAGAAGTTCGGTTTATTGCTGCAGGTCTGCAAAGTTTTACAAGCTTCCAGACCTGCAGTACTACTTAAGTACATTGAATATAACTAACCACTGCCGGTTATATAACTCCCTCATATGCGCAACTGACTCTCTGAACTAGTAAATAATTAGTATTTCATATAATGTACTCCATATAGTACTGCAGTACTTCATACAGCTACCATGAAAATTCTTCTTTGCCTGGAGCAAATTTAACCAAATTCTTCTTTATATGAATAAGGCCAACTGTGATGAAGGTATAAAAATAATTTTGATCTTGGAAGTAGTTTCAAGGTGTAATTCAATAAAAGAAGTACAAAAAATACTATTGGAGACAAAAAGTAATGGTCAGATGACATATACTATACTAATAGTTTTTATTAATCTTATTATTTTTGTTTTTGCAATGAAGGATGGTTAGATGAATATCAAGATGATGGGAAAACTGAAAGGGAGCTAACTGCCAGCAGTATTTTGTTAAAGAAAATTTGTTACTGCACTACAGTATGTACTTAATGCCTAGTTATTACTGAAGAACCCTTCCAGATAAGACCATAACTTAAGAAAAAAGTAATAATAAAGGTAGCTCACAATTATTTTTCCTGATCATATTTTAGAGGCTGGCAGTTCAGTGAGGACATTTCTTAAAGGTAAGCGTTGTTTTCCAGCCACTGTCTTCTACACCATAGTTTTTGCTGTTTGAATTTAAATCAGTATTGTGACAAATACGCGAGCAAATGCCCTCATTTGTATATGTTTTGTCTTGTATATCAGCTGCGAGAGAAAATGACAAATTGGCTGGCAATAGTCTACAGAAGGGACTAGACCTTTATAAGCAACTGAGAAAAACATAAACAATTTCTGGTTTTCTTCCTATTTCTACCTTCTGTCCTGAAATCAACCAGAATTCCTCTGAGAAGAGACTCAAGTGTTGTTTTGTTTACCCCAATGTCACTGTCATTTAATACTTGGGGACAGGTCCCCTAGCAAACATCAGCAAGTTGAAAAATGTGTTGTGAAATGTCAGTGGAAGCATTTTCAGGTCAAAATTCCAAAGTAGCCAGAAATAATGCAAGCTTAAACTCCAGATCCTCCAGTGAAGCTAAATGTAGTATACACATTCAATTGGCTAAATGTGCTTGAATTAATTAAAAGACATTAATAAAAAACTCCCCGCCTGGCTTTCTGTTTTCATATCTACAAAGACAGTCTCATCCCTGTAATGCACTACTTCCTTCCAAGTGTTTAAAATTTGAGATACCATCTCCGTGTTTCTTCCTAACCAGAAAAGAGAAACAGACTAACACAGGTATTTTTTATGAACATTTAACTGTAGAAGGCTATTCTGTGCAACTGTCTCTGGGAATTTTATGGGAGAGACTAAACCAAAAAAAGTAGTGTTTACATTTGTCTCTTAAAACAATGACTTGCCTTCTGTAGAATGAGTCCTAGTCTCTCAATCTAATTTGTTTCAGTGAAAATGGAATTATTTGCATTCAATCAAACAGTTTAGCCAACAGATTTATTATTACACAAATACACAACTTTGACAAGAGGAGACTGACGAACCTGAGTAAGTAAAGACTTTCTCACAGAGAATGTTGATTTTCACGAGTGACTTGGAATTGGGTTCTGCATTCTGCAAAGCACACATTTCTGAGAGGGAGCCATAATATCTATTTCACCTTATGCTCAGAAAATAGACTACATTTTACTACCAATTCAAACATTTTTCCAGCGGAGCTTCATACTTCATTATGTTATAGTAAGCAGGCACAGATGCACAGGCTGCTCAGTGCTTGCGAGTGTCAAGGGTGATCAGACTCAATATATTGATTATGAGGAGCAAGGAGTGGCTTATTCTTAACCTGCTTTTGAAATGTCTCACTGTCAAGATGTCCAGGAGGACCCAGAGACAGTTAAGATCAGAAATTCTAAAAACAGAAGTTATAAAAGAGAAGAACATTTTCAGGAAGTTATCTGTCAATTAGCTATATGTCTGCTCAGCTTGAGCTGCTGTTGAGCTATCTTTGTTTTACCCACGGGCTCATTCCGCTGAGGAACTGGGATAGGTTAGAGACTGGACTTTTATGGCTTATGTGAAAAAGACTATGATCAGGACTGATTTTTCACAGTTCAATTTGTATTTTCATATGAGTGATCTCATAGACCTTGCATGACTGAACTTTATAGGAGGGTTACAATCACAAGAGGTTTGGAAAAATATCTTGTGCTCAGTTCTGTGTCAATCTATCATGACACAATACCAATGTCAGAGCTGGTAACAGAACATTCCAGACATGAAGAGCCTTGGAAAAAAAAATAATTTCCTTAGATTCACCTAGCACCTGTAGTGATGAAGATTTTACATGGTAGAATGGTCATAAGCAGTTCCCTTCAGAGTGGAGGTGAAAACTTTCCCTGTAACATATTCCCACTGAATAAGAGGCAAGTGGAAGTTCTGATGTTAGGGAGCCAATGCTTTAGGCACTTACGTGGTCATATTCCATTTAAGCAGCACTCTGCAAAGGGGCTTCAAGGAAAGTAATAAAAAGCTGATTGGCATAATTCAGTGTTTGCTGATTTTCAGGGTAACGTGCTTAGGTCAGGTCTAAAGCACAGGTCACAGAACAAAATGCTTTATAAGTCACTCTGAAGGTCAAAAATACCACTCACTTTGGATGAGGCTAATAACCTGTTCAACCACCTAGCCAAGGAGGAAACTTTGAGAGTCATCATTGCTAGGTATGTTACTTGAGGGCTCTTTGTCCTTTTTCAGCCAGACTGGCATTATGCCAAATTTAATGAAGCATAAATCCCAGATGCCTGTGACTGCTGCTGCTGGCTATGGATTCTGCCAAAAGGCAGTCTTCCCATATGAAGTTTTCTCAGAAACCTTTGTACATTTGTACATTACAGAGATGGTCTGGCAATTCAGGCATAGGAATAGATTTATTTGTATGCCTCTGACCCTCCTTGTATGTTTGATGCAAAATAGAGAAAGTGTATTGCCCTGGTAGAGAAGGCAGACAGGTGCTCTCAGCTCTCAAATAAAGTTGATTTGAAGGAGAATGGGACTTTACATAATTCTCTAAAGGTTTTCTCCATGGGAGGGATATTTCCCTACTTTATCCTTCTGTTTTCTTTATTTATTTTCCTCTTCTGCCCCAAAATAGATGAAGTATCATAATAGCACAGCGGAAGGAATTTTCTGTCAAAGAAAGGAGACAAGACACAGTGTGTTCCAATGAAGTCCTCACTGCAGTCAGCTAAAAGGAACTGGATTCCTGTAATGTGATTCCTGTAGGGTGTCCTGTGCTTTTGCAGGTTTTGTGGGTGATAAATGTATTACAGTTCGGTAACAGAGTTCAGTTAATAGATATTTCTAGGTTGGCTCTTCTTGTATTGTGCAAGATTTTTTGTATTAAGGCATATAGAAAATTCATATAAAAAGAGAAAATATTCAATAAATTCTGCCATGACTAATTTTGGAATGATTCCCTACCTTGCAAGTACTTGCTAATGGACTAAGAATAATCACAGATTTCCCAAATTTTAAAAGGAATGGGCCTGCTTTTAAAAAGCAATGTCAGAGTGTTTCCATTGCAAGATGGAAGCAGAAATTCCTAAGAAAAAGAATTGAGGAGACTGCCTGCTCTGCCTCAAGGCAACACAAATTTCTACAATCTCCGAGAAATAAGCAACCTACTCCTACGTCTAGCAAAGTGTAAATGTCATGGTAGGTCTTAAGACCAAAAAAACTCCAGAGTGAAAAAAAAACCCAAAATAGTGTATTGTAAGAACAGTTTCGGCAATCCTCTAAAAAGAAATAAATTTCTCATATTTAAAAAACCCCAGAAAATAAGCCTTCCTTTTTTAGCTTTCTGAATTATATTATGAAATGTTGACTTCAGGTTTTGCCATTCTCAGATTTCTATGTACAGAAGTCCTTGCAGGTTTGATTTTCACAGTTTTGCTGAAGGAACTTTTGGGTTCTCGACTAGTGGTTAAAAGAATTTCTGGAAGAAAATTGTAATGACTGATTCCATTTAATTTCTGAAAGTCAAGAAATGACTCCTAATTCTAACATATCCATGGTTAAATATCTGTAATGTGAATCCCATTCTTCGTTATATCATTATAGAAAACAGAATTCTGAGGTTTTTTTTCCACAGAATTCTGTTTTTTTCCCCTACTATTCATTTTAGTGATTCCCACATTGATGTCTCAAAGTAAATGGCCATAGCTTTACACATAAGCTATAAAAGTACAATAACACACAAACGCACTAATCACTCTGAAAGAAAGCTAACACAGTTCAGTGATATTAAGGGAAAAGTCTCTTTTTTAATGTAGCCACACATATGAAACACAGAAAATGACCTACTGAAGCCCAGCTATCTCATTTCCACAACTTCACTCCTGAAGTGATATAGAAATCACTGAACACAATAATTATTTGGCATCAGTCTTCTGTCTCATGTAGCCATCCTTACCAAGTAGCTGTCTAAGTGAATAGAATATTAGACAAAGGATTTTTTGATTCTTCTGGCATGAGCAGGTTAAATGAATTTGTTGAACTGAGAGAAAATGCAGTCAGTATGTGTTAGCTCACATACCAAACCGCAGAAGCATTAAAAGTAAGTGTAGGAGAATAAAGAATCACAGACACTAAGAGACTTTAAATCTGTAACCGTTGATTTATTCCTTGGAAAACTCCCAACTGGTGTCTTAACCTTCCTACTGAAATAAAAATTAAAACACAATCATGGATATTAATTAAAGTAAATCACCTTGTCTGAAATACCTTCTCTGAACATGCTGCCTGTTTGAGGGGGGAACAGGCAGTTATGCATCTGTGCTTTCTCTTAAGTTAGGGCTTGGTCTCCCCTGGAGCAGAGGGATAATAAAAAGAGGGAAAATAAAAGCTCACTTGAGAAATACAGAACTGCAAAATTATCCTAATTTCCTCTCTGCTGTGTTCCTGGGACAGCCTTCAAAATGGGGCATGGTTGGACAGGGTAAGAGATTCAGGGCTATGCAGGGAGTCTTTGTAAAAATCTGAAGCTCCTCATAAACCCTTGGAGTGCTCAGGAACAGCAAAAGCTCAAACGATGCTTGACTTCACCAAGCGTGACCATCTGAACAGTACCACATGCCAACCTGGCACATGGAGATTAAATTCAAAGCTGGCACATATATCAAAGAGCAAAAGTTCCTCATTAGGCAAAGTGTGGATCT
The DNA here is from genome assembly GCA_013400915.1 of Pardalotus punctatus. Classification (NCBI taxonomy): domain Eukaryota; kingdom Metazoa; phylum Chordata; class Aves; order Passeriformes; family Pardalotidae; genus Pardalotus; species Pardalotus punctatus. Next base: position 84,806 of record VZTX01026952.1, on the reverse strand, counting down.
TCCACACACTACATCTGACTCATTGCTGGAAATGACCTTAAAAAAAGAGTTCAGATGGAAGGATCCTTTCAGCTAGTGTGTTACTCAGAAGACTGGCTGTGAGATGAGTATTTGCCTGCTGTTTTGTAGCTGAGCCCAGAAGAGTCAGGGAACAGTCAGATGTAATGCAGAAACAGGTTCTATAACAAGCAGAAAAACAGGATTAGCTAAAAAAAATAAAACAAAACTAAAAAAAAACCCCAATAAATCAAGGAAACCAGATCTAATTTTCATCCAGTCTCCATCTTCAAGCAGGCAGAGGAAAACAAAAGGTAACAAAGAAGCACACAGTTCTGTAAGAAAAAGTCACGTCCAATTTATTTCTGAATTAAATGAGTCTAAAATTCATTTTATCAACATATTTTATTGTAGGCTTATGCAGAATCACAAAACAGTTCTCTTTTATATCAATCCCATTAGCAAATTATTGTATTATCAGAGTATTGGCCACAGTCTAAACAAAAGCTTTTAATTGACTTCCACTGTTAAGTTCCTTTTGCTGTGCAGGATCAAGTGTCTTTTCAACAAATAATTCATTTGAATTCAGGGGATGATTTGCCTCCAAGCACTTATGTAGCTTCCTAACCTATACTGTTCATCTAAGACCTTGTATTTTTCCCATGCCTGGAACGGTTTCCCTGTTGTGAACTACACTTCTAACACTGTTATGACTACAGGTCACTTATGAAAAAACTACCTCTAAAAGTCCCAAACATCCGTTCAAAATTTCCTAAATTTTGTATTCAACCCTAATGTGTGATCTGGTCTGACAAATGAGCAGACTGGACATGACCAATTAAGTTAGAAAAATCTGAGAAAAAAAGTTGAAGTTTCATTGTTTAACTAGTTGTGTATTAGCCAGCTGGTCTTACAAATAGAACACATACAAGCCTTTCAAAATGTTAATTTTCTTTTCATGTTACATAAGAACTTTCTAAGAACAGAAATTTATTAAAATAATTACTGTAATTAAAGTAACTATTCTGTTACAAAGAATGCAAAAAACACCCCTAAGCAATGTATCTTTTTTTCTGCTTCCTTTGTTAATTTCTGTTTTCATACTGACTTAAACAATCAAGTCTAAGCTATACTTATCTTCAGGAGAATTTTTATTAATTATTAATTATTTATTTATATTAAATGGGATGTGAATTCATGGTAATCTATAATTCTTTGTTGTGATAATAACAAAGGCATCCATTGCTCTCTACCATTGATACTAAAAATGTTTCATTGATACATTGATGCTAAAAATGTTTTTCCTGTTTTAGCACGAAGGTGGAGAGGGCAGGTTGAAACAGATGGAGATTCCCCGAAGCCACATGAGTGTAAAAGGACCCTTGTGATTTATGGCTCATAGGGCAAAAGTGATGAGCTTCTGCTTTCTCCACAAACGCCAGGATCTGTGTGCTTTCTCCCCAGAGCAACTGACGAATTCATTGTAAGTCAGAAACATACAGAGCTTGTCATGACAGTGCCCTCTAAGCAATATATATCTCTCTCTCTATATGTGTGTGTGTGTTTGTATGTATGCATAAATAGCATTATATATATATATGTATATATTTATATAAAATGATTTGTCTGGTAAAAAAGGATGTAATTGTTTACAAAGATGGAAAGACATAAGTTTGGGTCTTGGGTATTGATATTGCTATTGATAGTGCTGTTCTGCTGTGGTGAGCTCCATGGACTCTTTGTGTAATTTTTTACATTCACCAGCTCATTTCTCATTTTTTCTAGTTCCCTAAAGGTTCCTGAGTTGAAGTTCATACAAAAGGCAATATACAATTATTTGTGAAGGCAGAATATGAAGGATTGGGCAGCACTCCCAGGGGACATAAGTGGGCTTTTCTTTCCTTCATTTCCATCTTTGTAAAGTAGTATCCACTCTCCCCAGGATGGATCCGTCTCTCAGGCCAGCAGGCAGAGGATTTTTCTGGATAATCATAAATCACTGGAGAATGCATTCATGCATATCAAAGTGTGGTGAACTCTGAAGCAATAGCTTATATACGGCCAGTATTAAAATCAACCCTAACACAGCCCTGACCGCCTGTACATCTGACACGTGTGCAGCTGCTTTGAGAGGATTCATCTGAGGCATCTTTTAAATGTCCAGATTCTGTCCTGGTTTTCTAGGCTAAGTCGTTGCAAATTCTGTTGATTGGCATGAAGTACAGCTTCTAGCCAGCAAGATGAGAGAAATAGCTTGCAATTTGAGGCAGTTTTATACAGCTCAGAAAGGCTTTTCAATGGCTGCAATAAACATTCTGAAAACAATGGCAAAACTACATTTAGAAAATTATGTCAAAACTTCATTGTAATGACCTGATCCAGGCTGAATTTTTAGTTTAAATAAAAAGCTAAAGCAATTTAGGAACTTTATGGGGAGTAAATGAAAAGATAAATGGCATTTCTTAAAGACAAGGAAGAAGCTGCTTGTCAGAAAACACACAGAAAACACACTGAGCAATGAAACAAACTTCCTATGCCATGAACATAAACTGAAGAGGTCAGGAGAGGCAGAATCTATCTATGGAACAACGCCAGCTGACTGAATTTTGGCAAGCGTAGTTGCATAGAGCAGACCTTCATTATATCCAACGTGTTGGTAATTTCCCAAATGGCACGTATTCCTTGTTAAGGCTGCCTAATTTCAGTTACTGGTATCACACTAGGAGAAATTAGTACTTCTGTGTGTCAGTTGTGGTTGTCCCTCATAGTCTACCTTCCTTGATACACAGTACATTATCCATTGTACCCTTCCACCACAGCAGCTTTCTGAATGCTTGTTCAGACTTTGGATGGACTTGGGTTAGTGCCTGTATTTTCCCCACAGCTATTTGTGTCCTTGTTTTTATTGCTTTGTATGAAGAAGTTAGTACTATTTGAGCATTATTTACTGTGCATGACATTTTAACTCTTTGCCACATTGCTCACAGTGCAGCTTAGAGAGTAGCAGCTCTGATATAAATGGGCATTTGGGGATTCACAGGTATCTCCATAAATACCCTCATACCTCTTTAGGTGCTTGAGCTAACAAACCCATTTCCTTTTTGCTTTCTCTTTCTTTGTTCTTACTAGGACTATGCAGAAGAATGCAGAAGCTTTACTGATGTCCTCTCACCGTAGCAGCAGGCTGGAGGCATGAACATGATATCACAAGGAGCACAAGCTGTGAATTCAGCTTTCCAACAAGCAAGAATAAATGAACTTTTAACCTCCCCCCAAGACAAACATCCTTAGCAGTACTGTTCAGTAAAAAGAACAACAGGTTATGTGCTATAAGCAGCTTACACAGTTTTGAAACAGTAAGCTTAATTTTGATCTCAGAGCTACATTTATTTCACACTGAGGACAGAAAGGCATGTAAATTCCTGAGTTTCCAGGTGTTCTCACACAAGTATATCCACAGATGTGTATCATATTCAGAATGATTATTCAATCCAAAATATGTCCAACCAAGTCCTGCGAAAGAACAGGTGCAGTTTAATTGCACCTACCAAGCACAAAGAATAAATTAAAAGAGAAAAAATAAAAAAGCATGCTCTTACGTACAGTTGGGTTTCAGTGGTCTCAGAAATGTGTAGTGTGGTAGTTGAGCTGCTTAAATAAGGATAAATTCAATTAGAACAGCTTAGTTTCAAAAAATAAATTGAAAAATATGTGAATGTGTCAATGTTATGAAATCTGACAGGAGTTGTAGCATCGAAGGCAGCATGGCAAGAAACTAGTGCAGTGGCAGAATTTTTTTCCAGACTATTCTCCAAAATGCTAGCAGGGGTAGTACAAAATGAGCAATAGCACTCTTCAAGTGGGACTGTTGGTAAATACACAATAAATATGGAAAGTATTTTGTGTTAAGTACCATGATGGTGACAGAAAGTTTCAAATCACATGATACAGCAATCCATGTGTTTTCCACAGTATGAGATGATGTTCCAAACAACAATCAGAAGGATTTCTGGAGTATATGACAGATAGCTGCTCAATTGAGTTTTAGGATGTTTGACCAAGCTGTATTAACTAGAATAATTTATGGGGCTTTGTTGGTTTTGGATTGTTTTTTGGTTTTTGTTTGTTTGTTTGTTTGTTTGTTTTTCTGTTTGTTTCAACAGGGATAAGAATGAAAAAACCATTAAATTTAAATATGCACTCAGAGTAAAATTTACAAAGCTATAATTACCTTAGGCATGAAATCTCTGAGAAGCCCTGTATGAGTCAAAAAGGGAAAGATTTAAAATGTTATGAAATCTTCTAATCATCTTTATCAGTTACCTGTTTCTGAGATCTTCAGAAGATAAGTGGTTCCTCCTGATTTTAAGAGCCGTGCTCCTTCAGTCATGTAATGGGAAACATACTGTGTTGTTCAGTATATGACAAATCACACCCAATGCAGCTAGGATTTCAAGATGTGAATATTACATAAAACTATTCAGAAGAAATAAATGTGAAAAAATTAATTAGGAAATTATAACAATGAATGAGGAAAGGTATCCTCTTGCAAACATTCAACAAATTTCAAACCAGGATATTCACTGGATATGTACTTTGTGATGGATTATATGTCTATCTCTGCTTTGAAGTTCATGTTGCATCAATTAACAGGCATTGATGGAGGGAAAACACAATTTTGGAATCAAAGATAGAATACCATATTCCAAAGGAAAACTGCTTGTATTGAATTGCTCAGAAAACGATTACAAGAATGATGTAATGACAACATTGGGTTACAATGATGGATCTGAACAAAAAGGCTAATGCTGGCCAGAGCTGTGAGGGAAAAAACAAACCCTTGAAAAAGGGCAACTATCTAAATACACTCAATTGAAAATAGTTGGTGTTTAATTCCACGGGTCATAAACAGTATGATTATTTGTACTTGCTTGTGCAAAGGCAGTCATGGAATTAATTGAAATTGTGATTCTAGAAACAAAACAGAAAACTGTGGCTTCTAAATAGTCTTGTCCTCTACTCTGGAATTGTTTTCATATATATCTCATCCATGTATTTCCTACAAGCATTATTGCACATATATTTATGACAACTTAGAAACCTAGAGAATTGCAAATTTGGATAGCAGAAGACACAGTAAAATGTGAATTACAGCTTGCCCTGTCACATAAAAATACTCAAGTTCTGTACTTTTGCAACTCCCAAACAGAAAGCTTTATGCAATAAGTTGTTCACAGCATTTAGAGTAGCTGTGTGATACAGTCATGGGGTCCATGTATGAGAAAGAAAATCTGCAGGCAGTAATTTTAAAAGTCAGTCATCTGCTTCTGAAAGAGAAGCAATGATTTTGTTATGTGTGAAAGAATTGTAGTTTAGAAGGGTGAAGAACCTGTGCACTCTCCTCTCAATGAACCCAAATAACTCCCTTAAAGTTTAATAAGGTGGAATGCACATTTTGCGAGGAATTAATCCACTTAGTCCACCACAGCTAATGATACATAGCTAATTATATCCTTTGCAACACAAGCAGCATGAATGAAAAATTTTAATGCGAAATTCTGCCCATGTATTTCCCTTTTCACAGTGCAAGAATGGAGACCATGTCAGGGACAGCTTTGAGCTCAGCAAGCATGATGGCACAGAGACAGGCAGGGCAGGCTAGGCTTAGAGAGAGGACAAGTCTGGTGCCCCCTTCTTTGATGTAAAACTACTGCTGTGTGGCTTTTATGAGTCCTGTGGAGTTGCAGTTCAGGAGCTGAGAGGTTCCATGCAGCTCAGGGCTGTTATATAGGCAATGGAAAGGGGTTCTTCACTGGTCCTTAAACAATGCTCTGAGTCTTGAAATTCTGTAGGAGGGGCATGGCAACAACTTATAATACTTACCTGAAGAAATTCAGACTGGAAGGGATCTTTCAATACATCAAGTGCAATTTTTTCCTACTAAAGGCCTCTTTTTATAAGTTCTGCATCATAAACTGTTCAAGTACCTGTAAAACAGTTTAGGCAGGTTGCTTTATTTTCAATTAATTATTCCTCTTCATACTCTGATATTTTACTATTTCTTATTTGCATAGGAGTTATTAATAATGGTGGCCAACTCTCCCAAAATGACAAAAGCACATTCTTTTAATATGGTATGCCTCTAATAAAAATAAGCTAGCTTGTACTTCCCTTCATGTATGAGTTCACTGTGCAAATGCACATGAACTAGCTTTAAGCACACAAGGCCAGCAATGAATGTCACGTTCAGAGCTCTGCTGAGAAGCAGAATAAATTAATCTGTTAGGAGGTCTGTGCTCTATCTTAGGAGCCAATCTGCTGGTGGTGCTGCCAGAGCCAGGGCATGATTGTGTAAGGCTAATTTCTGTTTCTTATGATGCTATAGGGTGCACAAATGATTTATTCCCTGGAAGTCACAAAATTTTCTGTTGTGACTGGTGCGAGAAAAAGAAAAGCAGCAATATAGGAGAAGAGCAGAGCAACTGGCAACATTTTCTGTATTAAGTATTTTTGATACTTAATAAAAGAATTGTTGCCTTTTAAAAACACTAGTTTCCAGTCGTTTCACTCAAAAATCTCTTCCCATCCTATGTTTCTTGTAGTTGCCCAGTGAATGGCTGCCACATTACTTCCTACTGTTCAGAAGACTTATCATGTAGTGGTTAATGTCATGCAGATCATTACCCACAATCAGCAAACAGTTATTGAATTTCCCACATGTAGTATGGGAACAGGGCTGTGTTGTTCTACAAAGTCATCTCTGTAACGTTAATGATTTATTTTTATTCAGAAATATTCCTTTCATTTTATGAAGAATTGGTTATAAAGTAGTTTCATGTTCTAAACGAAATCGTTTAGCAAATGAGAATTAAAACTTCTTCACCAGTGGGGCTGTCAAGCATTGGGACAGGCTATTCCAGGGCAGTGGTTCAGTAACCATCCCTGGAGGTATTGAAAAGACCTGTTGATGTGGCACTCAGGGACATGGTTTAGTGGTGGACTTGGCAGTGTGTGTTAATGGTTGGACTTGATGATCTTAAAAGACTTTTACAACCTAAACCATTCTGTGATTCCAAGCTCATGGTAATCATCTTTAAATTAATACCTCACTTGGCTGCTGATATTAGAATCTTTAATTTCGAGTTAATGCTCTCTTTATCCAGTAGGGTCACAACTTTCTGTGTTACCTTTTGTCTTAAGAGCCTAAATGCACAGATCTTACTAATTTTAACCTTGACTCACTCTGAAGGTAGAGTACCATGCCTAAAATAATAACAAGGGAGACAAACTCACCCATGATCACATAATGAAAAAAAAAGAGGATTGATTAAATCATCACACTTATCCCAGCCTCAAACTCAACTTTTCCATTATTTTCTGTTAAGTTTAGGAATTCTGTACTGGGATTGGGGGAAATCTCTCTAAGTGAAACAACGTTGACAGTATGTTTTTCCTCATGCTTTTTGGTGCAGGTTGAGACTGGACATCTGGGAGATGTATACAAGATTCGAATCAGCCGTGATGATTTGCCAAGCTTTAAGGGCTGGCATCTGAAGTCTTTTCACTTAGAAGATTTGCATACAAAACAAGAACTGAAATTTAAATGTAATTTCTGGCTCACTCTTAAGAGAGAAGACAAGGAGCTGGTGAAAGAATTCCCTGCAGTCACTAAGGACCAGAAAACTTTACCAGGTAAAAGGACCAAGAAGATTTATAAATGCTGTAAATTGACTGCTTGAAAATAAACCAATACTGTAGATATAATATAGTTCTTTGTCTGGATTTGATATCTTCAGTGGGTCTATTATACTTGTCTTTATATATGCACTGCAAGAATGCTGACCACTTAAATTTTAATTTTCCAGTTAAGTTGCATATTGGATTTTACAGTTGCTAAATCTTTTATGTGACTCTAAGTGAGAAAAACTGAACAATATAATTGGACTTTTAAAGTAAAAGGACATGTTCAAAGCCATGGAAACTATTTGTTCTAGAGTACTCTTGAATTACTTAGCCTATAATAGCTTTAGTTTCTAACATAAGTATCAGAATTAAGACTTATTGCACAGAAAATTTGGTGTTTTTTTTCCTAAGGACTACTTTTTTTGCCATGCTGAAAGTTTCAGAGTGTACTCAAAGATGTCCTTGGAATGTGAAGAGTTATAGAAGTCCTGCATTTGTTCAGAAAAGTTAGCAGTTACACATGAGATAAAAGTAATTAGAGACATGACTGCTTTGCTAAACTAAAGTTCCAGAAGTTCTGGTCCCTGAATACTCAAACCTATTGACAACCTTTAAAGAAAGCATAGTGTTACACTAGTTAAACGTTAACTCAGCAGGACTGTACATTAAAAATGACATTTGAAAAGTTTTGGTTATTCCTTTTGTATGAGCCTGAATATATATGCAATTTAATGATCTTTCTCAGAAGAAAATCTGATCTGACTGTAGAAATTAATTTATAGAGGGTCAATATAGAGGCAAAAGGTTTATAGTTTCCTTCATTAAGTTAATAAGTGCATTTTGTAAATTTTTATATACATATGTTATATGTCATGTCCTGTGCATCCAGATGTTATGTTGCATCTGTCTCCATTATTCTAATTTGTATAACTTTATTCTTAGTCTTTGACCTGTGTTAGTTATTATATACTGCAAAGATAATTCAGTTTCTAACAGTCCCTGAACTAACTCAAATGAGTTCTTATTTTCCAGATCTTGCACAATAAAACAGAATCAGGCAGAATTTGTCTGAATTTATAAGTCTAAATTGTCCAAGTCCAATTTCCTTCGAATTTCTAAGTTAATGGAAAGTCTTCATTAAGCTTAGCATGAAGAGATCAGATTCATAGACAGTAATCTGATTGTTTCATTCACCGTGTAGTAGATTGTTTTTGTAGCTGCAGAAATTAAAAAAAGCAATAATCTTACTAAATGCTCTGTGTTGCTGTTTTATTTTAAGTACACCTTTTACTTAATCAGCTTTAATTAAACTTTTTAAAAATTATTTTATACAGTCTATAAGTATGTTGTCTCTGTATATATTGGTGACCCCTGGGCAGCAGAGACTTTTTCAAATGTTTATATCACCCTCTATGGCAAAAGACGGGACACAGGCGTGAGGAAGCTTCATACATCTTTAACAAAAGGAAGAAAATTTCAAAAAAATAAGCTAATGAATGGCACAATAATTCAGTCTTACACGTGCAGGAGTTAGCACTGCATGAAGTGTCACTTAATGCCTGCTCATAATACAACTGGCTAGACAGGCAAGAATTTGGAAACATTCACAGAATTTATCTTCGCGATATTCTCTTTAGACCAATGCCAGTGTTATTTATTTCCTATATAAGAATGTACACACATGGCAGAAAAGGCTCCACAAGAGAGACTCAAAGCAGCTTAGTGGGGAGAACCTCTGTGATCGAGCTTCTGACTACTTCTGTTCCAAATTTAGGATAAAAGAGGTAGTAAAGAACTGAAAAACCAGTGACTCAAAATAAGTTACAGAAATTTCTGTGAGACTTTTGCAGTCTGTGATGTTTCTGAAACCACAATCCCACATGAAACAACATCTCAATATCTATCCGTAAGTTTAGACAGGAAACAAAAATTCCACTTAGAAAAAAAATGAATATAAACCCAGTGTTTTTAGATGACCACTATAAATAAAATTCTCTTGTGAATTAGGCTTTCACTCATCGAACAAAGTTTGAAGAAACTCACTGCCAAAGAGTACGTTGTCAAAGAGAGGCTTAGATTTCTGTGAAATAATTTTATTAAACAATTACCACAGCACTTACTAGGGCAAAAGGGGAATCAATAATTAATTGAGAGAATTTCTAAATTTCACTTCTGTGAATTTCTCAAAACTACATCTACATACAGAAGACAGCACTCTATTGTAATTATTTTAATTTATGTTCATACATGGATTTATTTCCTAAAATATCTTCATTAACAAAGTTAATGATTTCTGCTCACCGTCTGTTGTTGGGTTCTGACTATTATAAGAAAAAAAGATTTTTTTTTTCCTATGAAAATATTTTCAATATTAGCAGAAAATCTAATTCTCCAATATTTTTATTTAAAAAGTAACAGGGACAACACATAGGACTTTGACAACTACTGTACTTTTTTTAGAGATCAGCTTGCTAATATCTTCTTTTTAAAATTGTTTTGACATCCAGTTTAGTAAGTTCTGACTATTGAATTGTTTTATTTGAATTATGGTGTTAATTTTAATCCTAGACATTGCTGTGCAAACTCCAGTTGTTCTTAACTTTCTAACCTTTACCAGTTACCATGAGGTCCATCTGGCCCCTGGCTGGGCCTTATACAGAACATCTGGCTTTCTTACAAAACAAGCAGAAATTTAGTGGGGCATATAATTTCTTTCTTTGCATTTCACATTTTTCCTTATGTTGTTCTTCTGGCCCCTATTCTCATCTACTGTTGCTTGTGTTTACTTCTCTCATGTCTTTCTCTGTGTTGCCCATTCTTCTTCCCTTCCCATCTCTCATTTTCATTCTTCATTTTCATTTTAACTTCCTCCTTTACTCTCTTATCCATTTGCTGTGTCCACAATTATTTTCATTTTATAAGGAAAGCAAAAAGTCAGGCTTTTCTGACTATTGGAGAAGAATTTAGAAGCTATCTTGGAGTGAATATACTCTTTTTAGATTTCTAAATTTTCTTCAGAACTATTAATATATATCTAGACTTGTATGATAAGTTTTAGAAGTTAGATAACTGAAAGGTAGAAATGTGCTTAGAACCAAAATCTTGTCATAACTGACTGTCAGAAGGTTGAGTTATATAGATTTTAATGTCACATTAAATTATTAATGCGGTGATCCATATTGTCCAAAGATCAAATGAAATTACAATGCATCATTAATGATGAATATAAGATTCAATGTTAGTTAATCAGTGTCGGCTTTCTTAAATTCAGCAGGGAGATGCTATGTTAAATTTTACAAAGAAACGGACACAAATTTTAAATTCTCAGATGAATCCAGCCTATATTTCCCCCGAAGTTCAAGGCAAAATTCTGTTTTATTGAGTATTTCCCTGTCTTGCAGGTGGATTCATTTTTGGTAGAAGCTGTTTCTCTGAGTCATTTGCAAAAGGTGGTCATAGGACAAGATGGAGAAGGTTATGGGGCGGGGATGTCCCTCAACATAGTAACAGTCAAGGAAACACAGGATTCAGACAAGGTCTTTCCATTGTGGAACTGGATTGATACTCATCTGGGCTTGTATGACACTGTTTGTGAGATTGTAACAGTTGGTAAGTTTTTCTGCAAAACTGACCTGCCAATTTTTATATATATTTATATTAGACTACAGCTCTTTCAGATCTCTGTAGTATCTTTCTTTTATTGAAAATGTGAATTTTCACTTTGATCTTAGTCTTATAGCAAAGCCACATCTGCTAAGGTCAAAGTTAATATAATTCTATCTTGTCAATGTGTTGTGTATGAAGCGCTTGCCTTCCAGATTAAACATAGCATATCTCAATGAGAGATAAAAAGTAGAGCTTGGGATGTGAAACTCATGGGGATAAATAGCTTAAATTTTATGCACTATTTTTCAGCCTAGGATCTCATTTGAAAGCCAAAGAAAAATTACTTCAGTGAAATGAGCCTAGTCTTTACCTGTGAGAGTGTTGCATCACAAAGCAGCAGTTCCACCATGCTCAGTTCCTGCTCACTTCACACTGACTACTATGCCATGATTTGGGAAAATTTAAACCTCGATGAACTTCGCAAAAGAGCACTTATAGCAGGATCCTTCGTCCTTTAGCAGTAGAAAAAGATTTCTTCCTTCAATCTGGTGGAACCAATGAAATGCAAAGAAAATGAACTACAAAAGTTTGTCCAGAGGGATTAAGACATAAAGTGTCCTTGATTCAGTTGTTTGGTTTTTCTGATTTGTAGAAAGTACATTTTTCTGAGCTGTTCCTCTTCATTAAATAATTTTCACTTGCCCTAGAATGGTTAAAACAGAATTAAAATGAAGTATAACACTAATTAATGAAGAAAAAGAGAAGAAGATAGTAATATTGATCTTCTGAGGATCTGGCAAATAATTTTGTGTGTTTATTATAGGTTACCTGTCACTCTCACACTATTACAGCACATATTATATTGCTAGGTAAGATCTAGTTACAAGCAAAGTTCATTACAATTGTTCATTTTGCATTAGGTGCCTACATGCGACATATGGCTACATGCTCTGAAATGATAAATTGGCTTTAGTAACAGAGTGGTTTTTTAAGAACAATTACTTGGAGCTCTAAAAGGTGACTGAATATTCTCTTAGCAATTACTTCCAAACATGACAAGGAAAATACATTGACAAAAATTCCTTTGAAACTAAATTTTAAACAGAGAAAGAATATTAAGCTGCAAAAAAAATTGATAAAGATATTGATGTGTTATTCTTCATGAGCAGTTGCTATAGATACAACATAACCTGCAAAAAGAGTTTTGTTTGTGTACTGAAAAGGCTATGATACTGCTAGATTATGCCATTGTCTCATGCTGTCATCCTTCCTATCCCTGTGATAAATTTTAAAGATAGAAGGTCGACCCTTAGTCCTAAACTGCCTGAAATCAACATTAAGTCATCAGGTCTCTGGATAGTGGATATCACTGGATCTGACTTGAGTGGTGAAGAGGATCCAATATGCCTTTCTTTTATCTTCTATGGCAACCTGAGTCACAAAAAGTTGCCACTTCAAGTCAGCAGAAAAGCAATTCAGACCAAAGTACTTCAAACTTTCTCTATTGCAGGAAAAGCCTACGAATCATGTAGCCAATAATCCACTTAATTCTGAGATAAATTGTTTCTCTAAACTAAACTACCAAATTGATTTTTAAGTCCTCTGTGTAGTTTGGCGCAGATCCTCATTTCTGTTCATAGGTAGCAACATATGAACAATGGTTTTCAAATGATCAAATTCTCCCAGTGTCTCATACTGAGAATGTTTAAGTGAGTCAATTGGTCCCTTGGTGAATATCACAGTATATACCACACTGCAGGTACTGATTTACAGGCTTTGTTGATCTCACAAAAATAAGCGATTTGTAAGCATACAATATGCCACGGGATACTGTAGAGCTTTTAGGGCTGATGATAGAGAAGGAAGAATCATAAATGAAATGAAATGTACAGAAGGTTAATTTTTCTCTTTTCTCTCTCATGTAATTTATTCATCCCTGCTACCAGTTTCTCTGAACTGCTTTTTCTAGTATGGTTTCTCTCTTTTTTCTTTTTCCTGCTATTTATTGTCACTTCCTTTTTCCTCTTAGTAAATTGAACTTTATGATTGAGTTGTATTGTGAATTGTGAAATTATTTGCTGTATTTTGATGTTACTCTTTAATGAAAGAGAAACTAAGCAGACTAGACTAACCACAAATATGAACCTAAATGAGGAGTACTCAGAGGGTTTTCCTAAGTTATTTCCAAGAACCTCTGGTAAATACAAAAAAATAGTATGAAACTGGAAGTGCCCTGTCTGAGGAAAGGCTGAAGTCAGGTCACATGGACTTCTACTACCTGAGCATATTTAAAAGGAAAGAGCAGGGGAAACAATCCAAGAAGTATAGAATAGGAAGAGGAAAATACGTATTCTGTTTTCTCCCTTTTTTTTCTCCTTACAGGGAAAAAACCACTGATTTTAAACCAATAATTATAGTATCTAAGGCCTCCTCTGCTTTCACTTATTCAAGCAATGGTATGTCCTACAGATGCTGTGTTATTCCCAGTAGAACTAGATTGGGTTTTTTTATCAGATATGAAAACAAGATTTTAATGTAGAGCTTCTGTATGATCCAGAGTGAAAATGGAGGATCTCTTCCTCAAAATTGGATTAGCTCTCCTTCAAATTTATAATTAATTGCACCATTTTTATGGATGTAAGAAATATTTCCAATAGTGTTCAAAATTTTAAAAATTTACTAAAATTTCTGTGCCTGAAAATAATCTACTGAATCTGTGCAATATATACGAACATTGTGCCTTATTCTGTGTACAAATTTCAGCAGTGACTGCCATTGCTTGTTCCCTAATATCAAACCTCAAGCATTCCATCTCCTCATTCATGTTATTAAATCAATTTTGTATTGATTAGAAAGGGGAAAAATAGTACTGGCTATAAATCTGCCCCAATTCTTTAACTACTGAAGTTTGTTCAACTGTTGCATATAGCTGCCAACTACATTTGTTCTGTCACAATTGAAATGAGATCCATTCATCGTCTCTTTTTCCTCAAGCAGGATGGACTGGCATATTGGCTCAGTGGACAAAGTTCAGGTAACTGGCCCACACAGTGAGCTAAAACAGCCATGGCACAAATTTACTGCACATGAAACACACACAGGCACAAAGGAAGAGATGTATTTACCTTCTGACTGCTGGTTCAACCCTAAGGAAGACAAATGCATAGAGCTGCCATCTCTCTATGCAGATCAGGAGCCTTTGCCTGGTAAGCTATGTCCTTTTTTGTTACTGGGGTCAGGATCTGTCTCTGGAATATCAGTATATCTCTTTCAGGCCTGAAATACTGTGTGAGGATTTCCATAAGAATTTGATGTTAAGGATTATGATGGTTTTACATATGCATTTCCCCCAAAAGAATGCTGAGAAAAGAGAAATCATTGGTATGAGGATTATGAGAGATGCTCTAACTGCTGATAAAGAACATAGTATTTGATTTCTTTCATGTTAGATGATATTATAGTTCTAGTGCTTGATTATTTATTATCTCTTCAAATTAATACTATGTCAGCTGAAAATGAGTACAAAATATCTACTGTGTGATATTACTTGTGTCTTCCTATTCACAAAGAAATAAATGTGATCTAGAAACACAGTAAAGAAGGTAAGAATTGCAGACTCCCTAAAAAACAAAGGTAGAATTTAAAAAATGCATCACAATTAGCCAGCAAAGAGATATCCAAAAATTTCAGTTGCACTAAAGTTTTATTGATGTCAATGAGAAATTTATAGCACAGCAAGAGATATGCTAGAAAAATATACATGAAGTTTCATGTTTCTCTGCTGTTAGCAACACATGTGAATGGTATGATGCCAGAGAGATAATTAAGTGATTTCTGTCAACCACCCCCAACCCCTCCCCCTGGAACAACCAGCTGTATACTGATAACTTGATCACTAGTACTTAACAACAGGCTTCCTATTTATCCAGCTCATTAGAATAAAGAGGATTGATGGAGATAGTAAAGATCATATATTGAGGCTTTTAGTGCCAGTTAAGAGCTTTATTGCTAGAGGCTGTAGTACAAAGAGTGTTCTGCTTAAACAGAAACTAATAGAAAAAGATGGAAGCAGCTGAGAAAAAGGAATAAAATAGACCACGTGGACTTTTGCACGCCATTCTCTAAGGAGAGTTTCCTTAATACATCCAAGTAAAAGTTGAAACTTGAACAAAAACACTGAAGACCTTTTAAATTTCTGGGTTTGTGTGGGTTTGCATAATTTGAAACAAAAATAGTCACTTTGTATCTATTTACTGAAAAAACTAACAATTTCAGGGTTTTCATCCATCAGATTCATAAAAAACATTGAATGTTGATGTAATATATGTTGGATGTACAATCATGAATATACCAATTCTAGAACTTGTTAAAAAACCCTATTTTCCTGATTATTTAAGAAAAAATGTGAAGAATTATAAGTATACACAATTATTTTCTGAATTCAAACTTGTTAAATCTTTTACTGCATATTAAAAATCCAAAAATTTAAAAAAAAAAAAAAAACCAAACTAGAATACACCCCTCAAAGCCTCTATTATATGATAAGCCAAATGGAGATACTGCCTGAATACTGATTCTGATGTGGAAAGTAATTAATTTTTGAGGTATATTAGAAAGTTAGGGTTTTTTTCTTGGAAAATTCCAGTAAAAAATGTGTATATACTTTCCCAAAAAATTAGTTCATTGATGAAAGTATCTACTAAACTAAGAAGTTTCTTACAAACCATTTTGTGGAGTCTAGTGACCTACAGCTGCACACGTTAATATCAGTTTTATTCTTTGTGGCCCCAATACTAATTCAGTCTTGAATTTCTTCTTTGTTGCATTCTGGTTTTATTCCTATACACACCCACAGGAAATTAATAAAAAATAAGTAAAAGGAAAAAGGTATTTACTCTCCTATCTTTAATTTATGGGTTTTTTTTTCCTTTTTAAATGAGCATTAGGTGATCAATTTTAGTTTGCACTATGTTGGCTTACATCTGAAAGATAATTTTTATGATAGGACTGGGAAGAGCCAAAGAATGACAAGGTTGAACAGAACATCTAATCTTAGATTTTTGTTGTTGGGGTATGTTGTTCATGCAGAACACAATCAGAATGGTCCCAAACACAACTTAAAAACTTTTACCCCATTTCCCAATATCCCCTTTCTGTTATGACTCTTTTCATAGGAGCTACTTTGTATACATTTATTTCCCTTAAATAGTGGAAAATTAATAGGAAATACATGCCATGACTACATTGAGCTTTAAATTATGCATTGATTCAGCAGATTCAGTGGAAAATACCAACTCAGCAGAAACACTATATACATTTCTAATTTTCAGACTCCATCTCGTTTAAATATTACTTGTGTGATAACAGCTAAGCTCATGTTTCTGTATATTAAGGATTCTGGACAAAACCGTAAAGATGTGAGCACTGTGATTTCGAATCTGCCCTGGGTGGTCAGACCCCTGGCCCAAAATATTTTGATCTTATTCATATAAGAAGCTTTTTGATTTCAACAAATCTGCTCATATGGCCCAGTTACACAGACAAGCAACATTCTGAATGAATAACACAGAAACTTAACTTCACATCCTAACTCCCCTGAAAGCAAAGATGCCATTGGTTAAATGCTAACTAAAGTATCACCTGGACAGCTCACGTTTTTTCAACTATCTGGAACTGCAGCAAGATTGAGTCTGTGTAGCTGCGCTGACTTTAATGCAGTCACGTAGTCTTTTACCTAGCACAGTATATTTAACTGCTTTGAAGAAAGGAATCAGATATGTTAAGGCCCCAGGGTGGCAAAACTCTTGGTTTACTTATTATCATCAAACATGAGTGATTACCATCAACTTTGTCAGCCCTTAGTTTAAATTATAACCAAAAAAAAAAAAAAAAAAAAAATCCCAAAGGGGAGTCCCTGAAGTAAACAGAGATGCAGTGAAATAAAGCTACTTTTAAGCAAACAGATTTTCTCAGACATCATCATCATACAGTAAAAGATAAACAAATATATTTCAGAAGTTCATTGAAACAAGCACACTTTTATTAACAGACTGATACAGCCATTATTATTTAATGAATCTTGTTAGGTATTAATTTTACAGTCAGTATAAAACCCACTCTTTAAAACCCTTAATCCAGTTGTGTGACCTTTTTATTTTAGAAATAGAAAGAAATAGCTATATAAGATGTCACAATATTTGAATTCAGGCCTTTTGATTATAACACTCTACATGAATAGCACCAAGTTGTGAAAAGAGCTGTAAGAAAAGCTTAAAAATAAATATCCTCAGAACACTTTTTTCCCCCTCCTTGTTTTCCTATCACCTACACATGAAACTAAGTGACAGCTTTAGTTTCTGTGTTCGCAGAATCATTCTTAAACCCACTAGAAATTTTTCATAATTATAATCTTTTTAAAGAATGTCAATTTGCTTAAATAGACCATTTCTGTCTTGGAATAAATTTGATTGAAGAAGCAAAATGTACTGAAAATATCAGATGTTTACAGGATGTATGCTTAGATATTCATGTGTCCTATGATGTGCATTAGACTGAAATATATGTTTCAGACTTGAATAATATGTATTTCTGTGCTCTCTGGCTTGTACTGTCAGTTGTGAAACTGAAAGTGCTTCTTAGTTTCTCCTTGGCTTCATGTCTGTCTGAAGCGCCACTTCCCTTCTTTGCACTCATGACTTTCCTGGGAAAGCAGATGTTGTAGAGCCAGCAAGGTTCCAGGGACAAGTGGCAGTGAGGCTGGAAGACTTTCTCCAACATTTAAATGTCACAAAGTCTAGATGTTGTCTATGTTTTACTGCTGCAGTGATGAAGATTGTGGGAGTAAGGGCTGATAATTTGTGGTAGTCAAAGATAGCTCAGTACTTGCAAAATACTGGATTTTAAGGCTGCTCATTTCTTAAAAAAGAAAAAAAGTCTTCATGTTTGTGATAAAAAAAGTTCAAGAGATAACACAAACATGTTCGAATACATTCTTGGTATGTGTGCATTGCACATTGCTTGCATCCCAAATGTGACTTTACATTTTACAGTAGATATAAATGGTGTCCTCCTTATTAAAATATTAGACAGGCATGTTTCACAAACACGTGTTGCTACAATATCACAGCTTTTTTTCTTAGGCTAAAGAAATTATGCCTGTGCTTGGAAGCAGAGAAACATTTAGACCATCTAAGTTTAGACTCCCGAGTTCTAGTGTTTGTCTCTAGAATGTATGGGAACCCGTCAGAAGTGTTTTCTATAGCACCTGCCTTTCCCTGCTGACTACATAAGGATCTCAGTCCTAATATAGCCACCAAAGTGAGGTTCCTAAATTGGCAGTTCCAGCTCATTACACCAATGAGCCCAAATGAATTTATTATACAAAGGAACACACTATACAAATTATATTTATTATTATAATTTCAATAAGAGCACACAACACCAGTAAGAAAATAAAATCTACCCTTCAAAAGCACTTCTAATTTTTTTCCTGGGATCCTTGTTGTCAAAATGCTGCAAGTAACAATGAATATTGAGACTGTGACCTGCTTCTGTTTAAGAGTTTCCTTGCTTCTTGTTTTCATGATAAGCTCTGGGGCTAAAATATGTAATTTTAAAAGTGAACACAGGAGATTTTCATGAAGTTTCTTTGGTATGAATTCAGTGTGGTCTCATTTGCATCACTTCCCTATGTATTGTGTCAAAAATAGGCAAGGAAGCAGAAGCTTCATATAGGGGACACAGGTGTCTCTTCTAATCGCTATACTATGACCACAGCTGAGAAAATCAGGAATGCTTTCCCTTAAACTCAAAATTCACTTAGCTGACTTGGATTTGTGGGCTATTATATGGTTAGAGGAGGGTTCTTTAGAGAATGATACAAATGTGAGGAAATTTTTCTGTTTATGTGCTAAAGCTGATGTTGAAAGAATTATTAATTCATTATTTTTTTCATATTAACATATTTTAACTAAAGAACATTGTGATAGTATTAAAGTCTAACTAGTGATAAATAAAAATAGAGGGAGGGAAAACCAAAGAAATGCCAGTAAATAGTCTTAGAAAGAAAAACTTAGACTTTCTGAAGAGGATGTAAGTATGTTTTTTTCTTAGAATTTCCTGCCTTAGGGAGAAGTCGACAGTACACAAGAGATCTTGTGCCCCAAAAAGCAACCAGTAGTGCTTATTTTCTGGAAGTGGTGTCAGAGCAGAGAAAATCTATATTCTGTGGATTGCCATCCTGCTATGCACTAATGTATTTTGGTTATATATATCCTCAGGATGGAAGGGACCTGTACTCCTTGTATCCTATGGGATTTGGGTGAAATTTGCAATGGTTTATACCAGGAATTAGTGTATAATGCAGGCATCAGGCAAGAAGACGAGGAGCATTTTCTTCTGCTGGCTTTTTGGATTTTTTGTTTATTTTTTCTGAAGGTGTGGAATATGCAATCCATTTGCACATGGGAGACTTGAAGAAGGCAGATGCCACTGGAGAGGCTTATCTTCGTATACAAGGAGAAAAAAGTGACTCAGGGAAGTGGTGGCTTAACTTGAAAAAAAGTCTGATCAATTTTGCTAGAGAGCAGGTAAAATGCAGCTGAATCTGTGAGAGTCTTTTTGTTAAACTTATGTTTTCATAGCTAACATATTGTTTTAAAGCATCATCAGCATTTTGCAACAGTAAAACAGTTAAGATGATGAAGTAATTTTGAGTTGGGCTAAATGTTCTCTAAGGGTTCTGTTTTATTATTCCATACTTTTAAGGCCTGGGATGCACTGCTGCTTTATTAAATATACCTGATAGAACTGATAACTTTTCTGTAGGATAACTTGCATTTGTAACCATTCCGTCTAAAGTAGTCTATGAACTTTTCTTGTTAACTTTCCTGAACACTGTCAATGTTCCAAGAAGACTCTTATTTTTTCATGTTTCCAATTTTTCCACCCACTTACTGCTTTTAAACATGGCAGACATATTGTTGCTGCTTTTTGAGATTAAATGGTTTTTCCTAGAAGAGTAATTCCCCGAGCAGTTATTGGCATAAGAACAAAGTAACTGAAACAAGTTTCAGATCAAAAAGAAATATCTCTTTCAAATGAAAAGGACATGTCTAGCTGATACTTTACTAGACCTTAGTGTTTCTTTAGAATTTTGACTTGGAATATTATTTTTGTTTTGAGGAAATCATAAAATTATTGTGGAGTACTTAGAAGCCATCTTTTGAGGAGGGTGGGAGAGAGTATTTAATTGTTGCCAGCCAATCCAGAGTAGCTTCTTCTCTGGTGCAGAAATCTAGAGAAATCTACTTGATGTATGATTCATTTATTCTTTATACATTACCTTCAGTTTATTTTATCTGTTTTTCTTACTATTTTTAAAGATTCTAGACGACACAAGGTTTTTCTAAGAAGGCAAACCCAGCTCTTAGTCATTATGTCCTCTGTATTCCTGTACTTTCTCCATTGTGGAAGAGAATATGCATGCCCAATATCATGATCATCAAGGACTGATCAAACTGGTAGCTCAGATCTCGCAAGATAAATCTGAGAATAATAACAACAGGACAGTAAAGCTCATCTTGCATTAACAAACAATGTAGGAAATTGTATAGATTAATCTTTTTGATGATAATAGATTATAGTCCTATATAGCCTATCTTAAGTGTAGTGTCTTAGAGAAATCTGAACAGCAAGACTGCCTGCTACAATTAGTAGAGGTATCAGTACAGTCCGGTAGAGAGACTGATTCCTGTTTCTTTCAAAAAACTGAACTGTCCTGACCTTTAAAAATATTATCTATTTTATAAGAATGTGTTACATTTTTGCTAAGAATAAAACTTGTAGAGAAAAATGGCATTTGACCTGTGTGAATAGCCACTTCTATGGAAGTACAACTCATCTGCAAATTCACAAAGATTCTTTCTGTATAATCCAGATACTGTGTCAGTTTTTGAACAAGCTTATTCAGGAGGCTAAATCCTTCCTCTGAAACAGGCTTTTCTATATCCTGGGCTATAACACCCTAGTCTTCTTCTTATGGAAAGACTTCGAGTAACAACTCTTTGGGTATTCGCTCTGTTGCAGTTCTCTTTGCTACAATTTACCCTCAAATGACTGATGCACTGCTCTTAGCCGTTGCTCTTTTTTTCTAAATGATTCTTTTGATCAATATTATTTCCACAGACATTTTGAATTTTGCGAAGGTTTTATTATTTTTTTTCAAACCCACAAAGTAGGCCTTAACTTTTATAATCAACTTGCACTTTCAACCCAACTTTCCAAGGCAACTGCTTCTGTGTAAAATAGGATAATAAAAAAATAAAAATCTTCGCCATAGAGATTTAATTTCGCAGCTGGTTTCCCAAAAGATTAGATGAATACATTCATGAATAGTATATTTCCAAACCTCATTTTTTCAGGCCTAGTTAAAAAAGGCCAACAAATACACACTTTAAACAATGTGTGTTCCCAGTGTCAATGGGCATACTCGTGTGAGCTTTCCCAGAGATGATGAAATTTTTCAAAGAACAAGATGAGCATATATAGTCAAGAAGGTGAATAAATGACAAAGATTTATGGTAGGGGAAAAGAGGAAAGATTCCATGAAGTGTCAAGTCTATTGTAAGTCATTCAAGTCTATTGTATGTGGAAAATTTGACTTATAGAGATGATTTCAATGAGGCATCTTTACCCCAAATGCAGAGTGGTTGAAATCTTCACATATACCATTGACTTCAGTCTCATTTACAAGCCTAATTGTCACTAAATTAATTATATTTTTAGTGAAAATGAAATTGCTCCAAATTTGCAGAATTATTAGACATGTATTATCAGTTTCATTGGAAGTTCGGTTCTGGACCAAAGTAACTTTCAACATACTAGTAACTGATCTGATTTCTTTATTTCAGTCTATGAAGGTATGAGAAATGAGAATTTTATTGCTAGTGTGTGTATGTGATGCCTCCAAAATTACTTCCTATTAAATACAGCAGCATTCTGAAACTCATAATTCATAATATTAACTGGATAAGAAAAGATGAGTATGTATGTAATGTTTAATTATGAAATCAGACAATGAAATGACATAAATAAGATAAATCTGCTTCCATTGTGAGATACAAAACAATGACCAGACACACAAGGCTAAACTGATACTCAAAACCAGATCCCTAGTAAGTTTAACTAAAATGCCATCTTGATTATTTTGATATTGCATGTGCATATTTTCAAAATCATATCAGCATACTTTGACAAGTTGAATCAAGTTCTTGTTGGATTTAAAAGTCAAAAAAAAGTCAATAATTTTTCCAGTTAATGTAAAGTAATAATGATGCAGATTATTAAATTTAGGAGATCCTAGAATTTTGGAAATGTCTGAATTTTAACACAGAAGTTTTTGGTTTGCTTTTTTTTAATTCTAGAAAATATTAAATTGCTTTCCCTTTTCTGTTCATTATTACTGTTGTGTTATACATGTCAAGTATCCAGATCCAGCTTGGTTTTACTAAAGTGTGCAAGGGATTCCAAGGAAATGTTGTGACAATGTAAAATGGTAAAATTATATATGAAATTTTTATCCATAGAAGTTTCTATCTTTTGATAAGCACAGTCAACAAAGCTTTTGTTTTTCAGGAAGCAATATGACATCATGCTTTTCAGACTTTTGTAAATTTTGTCTCCCTGTACATTTTTAGATGATGGATAAGTAAAAAAAAAGGATTTCTTTTCAGGGCTATATGCCTCTAGGTAAAGATAAGAACATAAAATCAGTTCATTAGATTGGGAAATGAAACACAGAAGAAAGGCTGTTCTGGCCTCACAGCTTCTTTCCTTCTA
The DNA here is from genome assembly GCA_013400915.1 of Pardalotus punctatus. Taxonomy (NCBI): domain Eukaryota; kingdom Metazoa; phylum Chordata; class Aves; order Passeriformes; family Pardalotidae; genus Pardalotus; species Pardalotus punctatus. The sequence continues at coordinate 61,682 of VZTX01026952.1, read as the reverse complement.
ATCCATGCAAAATATTTTTTTTAAGGGAGCCTGCATATGTGAGGTTGACTGGCAGATAAAAAGGCTGCATTCCTGCAACATTTTTTCTCATCCATCTTCTGAATCCAAAGCAGCTGTTGTAGCTAAAAAAAATTGCTTATTTTTTGAAAATAAATAGCAACAGCAAAGAGTATCATGAATTTATATTTTATTCAATCCTTTGGCTACAAGTATGGCCGATTGTTTTTTAAGGGCAACAGAACAGAGATTCTACAGATATTTTTCTCCTGCAGATAATGTTGATAATGGAAATACAATTGTTCCAGAGTATGATAACCTGAGTCTCTTGTTCTTCCTTCTTTTCTAAAAAAGCCCAAGATTATAAAATGACTCTGTAGGTTAAACTCAGATTCAGAAAAACAGGCTGGGAGACTATTTCCTGGATGGTAACATTAAAATGAACAATCAAACTTTCATTCACTTCAGCAAGGCTGAATGTAACCAAGTTTACCAAGGCTCAGAGATCTGATTCTACAAATGCTTTGTTTCCAAAGAATCAGCACAATGGGCTCAATCAAGATAAAACTAGCTTATTTGTCCCTTATTAGATAGAATGGAACCTCACCAGAAAGAAAGCTATTTGTTGGGTGGATTTTCTGATGGCTAATGTAATAGAAATTCTGATCCTTTTTCTCTTAGGACATTGATAATATGATTTGCTTTTGGGGATTTCTTGTGTCTAGAGACCACATACAGAAGTTTTTCCATACTTTGAGATGTAATAGATCATTACAGCAAATCTATCCCTACATTTAATTTCACAAGATCTGTAAAAATATAAAAACATCAAATATTTTGGTGTGTAGTGGAACAGACAAAAACACATGTACACACAGCCAATATGTTTTCAGAAGTTTTATTTCCTTAAGAAGGCTGTCAAAAGAAAACCTTTTATTAATTTGATGAACATAGAAACTTAGGACTGTGCACACAGAATATTTTGTTGCTTGAAAGGTATGAATTAATAATGTCCTGTTTATTTTCAATGAGATGAGTGGTTTTTGGAAAAAAAATCATGGTAAAAGAAGCCTTCTGCCCTTTTTCTGCACGTTTTTGTTCACAATGGCTGGATCAAAAAACACAGCAAGAAAGATTTTTATAGAAGCGGCAATTCCACTCAAAGGTAATACATCAGAAGTGTCCTTCATTTCCATGGATCACTCCTGCATGCTGGAGTAGACCACAACTGGTATAAGGTTGCTTCACGCAATAGGAAGAACTTAGCATTGGTATGCCAATGGTGAGGGGCATTGGCCTGGACCAAGGTGAATCGTGCCTTCTGTAAACAAAGAGGAAAAATTTATGCCTGGCATGGGGAATTTGGAAACGGCAGTACTGAAAGATTCTCCTCTGGCAGTATATTTCCTGTCCTTGGAACAAGAGAAAGTAAATAAGCATGGCCTCTGTGTGTGACATGGATCCATGAAGCAGCTGGCCTGGTTTTCTGCCCCTCCACAGGACTAACATGAGTAATGAGGGCTTTGCAGCTTTTCTTTTCCCACAGAAAATTTTGATACGAAAAGTAGAGGATGATGGGTGCAGTGTACACAAGTACCAAACAACATTCCTAACATTCAAGTTGTTGAATTTGGAAGAAAAGGGAAATCCCCTGCACAGAAAGTTCAAAATCTGAGTAATAATCCCTTTTTGATTGGTTTCTTTTCTATTTCACACAAGTCTCACCAAATAGTTTCAGTAAAATAAGAATCGTAGCCAATAGCTATGACACTGTGTCAAAAGATTTTTTGTTTGTCAGAGTTAATGTTTATGCCTACCCATCTTAAATAAACACAGCTTGGAGAACTCCTCACTTGTGGGCCAATGCATGTCACTTAGGAAAGCTCTCTTGAAGAAATGCCAAATTTGATGTGAAAAACCTCATTAACTTTGAATTAAGACTTACAGGCCTTAACAGTAAGGAAATTAATAATGAAGTTGTTTCTTACTTCCTTTACATTCTACTTCTCAAACATCAACTAATCTGTTTGCAGTACTTAGAAGCTGTGTCTCTTTATAATGAATTTTCACCTGGGCAAATATCAATTCTGTAGATTGCATACAAAGTTTATGGCAGAGTTTATTTTATGATAGGATTTACGGATACCAGCCATCTTTTCTTTTGAGCACTAGAATAACTGAGAACAGAGCCAATAGCCAGGGATAAGAATCATTATGGGTTCAAAATTTCAATTCAGGCTTGAGAATAAAGATGTGGTGGAGAGGATATAAATATGAAAGTGAGGAGAAAAGAGTTGGGCTTGAAATCAAAGAATTCAGTTATGCATTTCCTTCCTTTTGTTGTGCTTGCCTGTGCTCTGCAACCAATTCTCTCAGTAAAAGATAGACATAATTTATGACACAAAAGTGAATCCAAATTCACTTGTAATCTTAATAGGACTTCCTCACCTTAACATTAACCTCATTGACTAATATTTTTATCTGTTGTATTTATCTTTTTATTAGGGTTAAAGTATGCCATGCAAACTGTTGCATACAACATATAGTTAAAAACTGCTATTTTTTCTAACAGTTGACCACTGTTGATATTGGAGACACAACAAAAGTCTCCTTTGTGTTATGTGGTCCATCCTTGAGAAGAGGAATTAAATTTCACAAGGTATTCCAAATACACTACATACAAACTTACAATATTTTTCAACATAGCAGTAAATAACTTTTGTTGAGAGACAGATGGTTAGCTTTGATTTGCAGCACTCTAGCAAAGCCAGGTACCTTTTGTCTCAGTTACCTGGTATCTACAGATGACTGCCTACAGCTTGCAAATCTCTCTGTGGGCAGACTGACCTTGTTTGCCCTGCTGGAGTGCATTTAGCTGTAGCTATTCACTGGTGTGCAAACCCATTCTATATAGTTCATTGTGACATGGAAAAGAGTTTTTTGCTGGTGTTCAGAAATGTTTATCCCTGCATGGAAATACTGACAGTCCTCAGACTCACTACCATCACTACCTGTGGAAGCCAATTAAGCTAATACTTCAGTATTTATTCTTTGCAATATGGCCATCAGTAGGCCTTAAACGTCTGATTGTAGTTTAATCTGTGTTTAAGAACTCTGATAAAAAGGAATGGAGAAAGGACTTAATGCTGCCAATCTTACAATAGAATTAGAATTTAAAAGTATATTTAATACTTAAACTTGAAGGTTAATTCAAGGAAAAATTGTCCCAATGAGCTCTCCCTAAAGACAAAGTCAAAAAAGCCCGTTGTGGACATAGCATTGAATTAATCTGAAGTGAGTAAAAGAATGCTTTCCTGAACTGAGCCACAAAGTCCCTTAACCTTGCCATGGATTTAAAAGATCAAGGTGATCCCTTAAATGCCTAAAGACTCCAGAAACTCTTCTGATGGGAAATGCTAGAGACAGCTGCATTTCAGACTAAAATGTGATTGGGCTTGTGGCACTCAAAGGGACATTGAGTCTGAATTTATGACCTTCTCTGAGGATAGAGGAGTTTATCTTACTTATATGTTCTCCCCAAATGTGTTCTGTGTTAGCTAATTTTTTAGTCTCAGTTTAGGCTATGAAAATGGAAAGAATACGTAAGCAAAGCTAATTTCTGATTTTAAATATGCATCCCCAGGTCATATGATAAAGCATTCCAAACATATGTTGACCTTACCTTTAATAAATCCATTGTGTGATTATGTAATACAAGATTTCAGCCTCCAGACCTGGTGGAGGTCTGAAGGCTGATCTGACTTAAATCATGGCAGAAAATTCATAAATGTAATAGTTTGCTTTCTGCTTTCTTTTCCAAAACAACCCTCTGCCACTGGCTAAGTGGTTTTTGTCTGTACTTTCAAATACTTCACAATTTATTTAATTATTGGTTTATTAGTAGCTATAAATTGTTACAATCTACAAGAAGTAAGTAGGTTGCTATAGACCTATGTAGTCTCTTGTACTGGTATGCATGTGCAAACCACAACATAAGCCATAATAACATATATTACTTGTGCCACTAATATGCTTATAATATATAATACTAATTTATTAGTCTGTTTATAAATTATTTGTTCATGGAAACATAATCTAAAATGTAATGAGTTGGTCTCACTCTAATAGGACTCTTACAGTGCAGTCAAAAATACTGTAAAATACAGAAAAATTACAGGCAGCAGTCAGTGTGTGTAAGCTCACTATGAATCAGTATTCAAATCAAGCCCCAAGTGAGAAGAATTCCCTTCTTTGATTTCTTCTTCAGTGAAAGTAATATCCAAAGTTTCAGAAATTTCTCAGAAACACAGATTACAGATGAATCTGTAAAAAGGAGATAAAATCCCTACGTTCATTTTGCTACTCTGTTTTCTCTATTTTGATGTTTACAGGGTTCTTCCAAGTACCAGAGTTTTTCCTGTTATCTCCTACACTTTTCTGGAAAATTCTGTAGTGAGTTATATAACCTTAGCTAAAATCTGTGTATGTTCTGTAACTTTTGAAGAGTTATATGCTATAGAATGAGTAGTTTTTTCTTGCTCAAAAATAGTTTCTGGCCCTTCCCAAAATAAAATACAAACCTATTTTTAAATTTTATTTAAAATATAGAAACAGTATATGAATTGAAGGCAAAGTTCACACATAGATGTAATCTTAGAACTAGCAAGAATTTGTCAGGTACATTTTATTTTAAGGCCAAAGTCTGCATAAATTTGCACACCTCATTTTTATGAATCTGCAGGCTGTCTGCCTGCATATGCAGGTAAACCTTAGTGCAACTTTAAGACAGATAGGAGTTTGTATTATGTATTGATATTTAATTAGGGTTGTATATATTGATGGAAATTTTGGGGGAATATTTTTTGTGTAAGAAGTTACACATTCAGTGTACAAAAATTTTGTTATTGCAAGTGCAAAAAATAGGTAAACAATGCACTGAATTTTTAGTGGAATTTAATACTATCTAAATAAAACTACCTTTTATTCAAGTAATTAATGGTTTAATTCTGGAAATAGTCATGTGGTGTTGTTTTCTTTCATCTGGAAGCCCTGTGACTGATCTTGTAAAGCACTGGACAGAAAGAATAAACAATAATGGAAAATGTTAGGTCATTACATTCCTAAGAACTCAAGGGCAAGACAGTCTGAAAAAAATTTAGAGTGGAACTGTCAAATTCCCAATAATTTAATTCATCTCAGTCAATTATATAAATATATATACATTTCAAAGCTTGCACTTGAAACCTACGTGAGGAAACCTTTACTCAGAACTTCCAAACATGTAAGTGTATTCTGTACAATGAACACAAAGTTTTGCTGTTGCAGCTGCTGTCAGTACTGGTAAGAAGTGACCACAATAATTTTGGGAATCCCTGTCTAAGAATTTCAATTACTTACTGTCCTGTTGAAATCAAGTTTTTGTTTCTTTTTGTTTCCTTTAGTTTTGTTTTAAATGTCTTGTATATACTGTTTCTATACAAAGAGATTCTAAAGACTGAAGAAACCATTTCTATAAACTTTCAGTCATTAGCTATTTATAAAGTTCAATACTGCATGTAATAGTTACCAGAAATGTTTCTTCTGCATATACTTCATATATTTTCATTCTGTGTTTTATAACCTGACCTAGGATAGAGTGTATGATCTGAGTTGACCTCCTGTGAATCTGATTTCCACATTGATCATCTCAGCTGGGAAATGTGAGGTCCTACAGCTGTGCTTCCTCAGCTGGTTTGGAGGTTCTAAGCCCACAAACTCATTTCTTCACTCTCCAATAAATATTTAAAACCAAGTGGAATGAGCTGAACCTAAGCTTGCCCATTCTATTGGAATTCATTCTTCAAATAATTTATTTCCACGGGCAGCCTTGAAAACCACTGGCCACCTAATCTCTGCCGACTTTTGAAAATCCTACCTGAGATATAGCAAGACTAATTTAAATAAATAAAAAGTAGCAATGCAAATGTTTTTGCAAAACAGGTATATGTCATTAAGATTGATGTAACTGTATTCATTCATTTGACATTCTGAAATTGCAAGCACACACAGGTCAATTTAAGCTGTATCTTTCATTGGTTCTTTACAAATGGGTCCTATGCTCGTGTCGATAGGCAATGAAGAATGCACTTATAAACATCAGGCTGCAGAATTAGCAGCTTGCAGAAGTTGCTGTAACTCTTATGCAGAATCAGGTAGCTCTTATAAAATGTATGCAGGAGTTAGCAATGGGAAGAAATGTCAGTGTCTATTGGGATGGGAATAGGAAATTAAATAATTCAAATAAATTAATTTCTTTCTCTGATTCTGCCTGCAACTTCAGCTAAAAGACCTGGACACTAAACAAGAGTTGGGCTTTCACACTGAAGCCCCATGTCTCTTTGGAGAAGATGGATCTGAGACTGTGACAGAGCTTGCTGCGGTCAGGTCAGACCAGCCACCACTCAGGGGTATGCTGCTGAAAGGAAAAATAAATTCATGAGCAAATGCATGCACACACACAGAATTGTAAACTGCTTAATGGGATGCACACAATGGACAAGATTGCAAAACATTTTCTATATATCAAAAAAACAATCAAAATTACTTTTAAAGATTCATTCAATAAACTGTGGGGTCTTTATATGTGTCTAGTTAAAGCATTTTCTTCTGTTTTAAAACAACTGACATGTATTGTTTTCACTAGATTTGGTACCAATTTGAAAGACTGAAAAATGCACAGAGCCCAGTTAGTGTATTTTAATTTCAATTTTCAGAAAATTACTGATTTACACTTAATGAGGGACTAAATCAGAGATTTTTTTTAAAAGCATGTGCAAAGTCATAATGGCATGAATCACAGGAGAAAATGCAATTTTTTTAAGGTTTTCTTCAAGCCCCATTTCTGCCCTAGAAGCCATATTTCATTTCGTCCTTGTATTTAAAATATGATAACATCTTCCTTTGTTCTGATTACATTTTTTAAAATATGTAGAATTCTCATTCATTATACTCTATGAACAGAAGTCTTAGTTAAAATATTTAAAACTTCTTGCATGTAATATCTAACTGGAGGCTAGACTGCAAATGGAAATGTATCTTAAGAGTCTGGAATAACATTTAATTCTTCACAGAACCCATTAAAAATCCTCTGTCATGTTGCCTCAAGGAATATGTACTATATAACCCATCAGCCAAAAGTCATGGCAAGCCATCCTTTTTTATGAAGAAGAATAATAACAATGCATATTTGTATAAATAGCTGAGCCATTTCTGCTGAACATATTAGCTGATGTTAGCCATAATTCTCAAAATATGAGAATAAAACACAACTCATCTGATCCAAAACAAAAAGTGGTTTTCATCATCTGTTATGTCTGTGTTTTTTCCTTGGTAAAATTTTAGAGTTGATAAGTAAATCCTGACTCAGTTTAAGACCTATAATTCCTACAAGAACTCCTGGTTTTTAACAAAGCCTGATAAAATCAGTGTGACTCTGTCAGGTGACTTCAGAATCCAGAAGTAGGACATTTTCTCTGTCTATAATGAGAGCATGCATTGTTGCATTGATTCATAAAGGACAGTTCATCCCTAATGCATTACAATGTGTGCTGTGAGATAGCTAGCAATCTATATGAAACTCAGAAAATTGATGTAAATTCCTATAGCTTAATTCCTTGGTCTTGAAATTAATCTTGTACCTAAGATACATTAGTTTATAATGTTTGATAATTACAATGCTAATAATCTGATTTGGTAATGTCTTGTGTCACTGATTTTTTGTGGCAGAAGTCCTATACTCAATCAATGCCCATACAGGAACATCAGGAGCTGATGCAGATGTATTTATCACAGTGTTTGGAGAGCGGGGAGATTCTTGCAAAAGGAGACTAAGGCACTCAAATTTTGAAAGAGGGTAGGTTAGTACTGAATCATTTTCCTTACATGTTTGTTGTATTATTTATTTTATTATTTTCTAATACCATATTTCTTTTCAATGATGAAATACCAGCATTGATGTTGCATTCTGGTAACCTGTGGAAAGAATGTGTTTCTTACGAAGTATAGGTGTTTCACCTGAATTGAGATTACAGTTTAAGAATAGTTTGAGTACCACTAAATTTAAAATCCACAAATTATCAGTAACTGTTCATAGAATCTAGAAGTGAATATAATAATATAAAAAATTCAGTGGTTTAATTTTCAGTTATTTGTGAATTTATTATAGAAATATCAGGGCTATTTCCTGCAACTGTTCCTTTAAATATATATATTTTTTTAAGATCTGCCCAGATAGAGTTGAAAAAAATATTTTAAATGTATTATCTACTATATGTTAATTAATCCATTTATCTGGAGAATTGCAAACAGGTAAAGTTACTTGTAAACAACATTGCTCAAGATAAATCCTATGAGAGATTTTCCAGTCAACCTTTGCTTATTACCATATTAATGATTATATCTGTACAACACATTCACACATACCCTGAACTCAGACCACTTGATCAATTCATCCTGTACAATAAAGCAGAATCCTCTGTATGTTTTCATACTGTTTCTTATGCTCTCTCATGTCTGAGATCCCATAACTTTTCTAGGCAACCTGTTCCACTGTTTTCCCAACCTTGCCCTTAACAACTCTTCCTTCACTAGATTTATTGTGTCAAAATATTTTCTTGAGCGTAGAAACTTTGAAACCAGCCAAATCATTGTGTTCCAGAGTCACTGGTATTTTTTCTTCCATGAATTTGTTTAAGTTCTTCTACAGACACATGATAAGCATCCAGAGTCTCCTGTGGTAGTATAATTGCACCTGATCAGCTATCTGTGTAAAACTAAACTTTCACATTTCAGTCTCATTCCACATCTTTTATTGGAAGACACAGTGAATTTTTTCTTCCCTGTTGCCTTCTTTTTTCTTCTCCCTTGCTTTTATAGACCACTATCCTCTGCACACTTGTCATGTTGCTGCATTGTTCATTACATAGAATGTCTTCTTAATCATCCTTCTTAGACATCTCTATATGTTTTTCTGACTCTTCAGTAGTACTTTTTTTGTTTTTTAGATACCATTTTTTTCAGAATCCTGCTGTCTTAGTCCAGACTGTGCTATAACAGTATAAGAAGAGCTTTATGATGTTGATTGTCAGGATGATATTATTAAAAATACAGGTTAATCCTTGGCATTTTTGGGGGCAAATGTTTATGGGCAATTAGAATTGTTAATAAAATGTGTACAGGCACATAGTCAGTGATATAATCTGGAAAAGAAGTCTAAACAGAAATAATTCACATGGCACTTTCATGCTGGACCTTAATACAAAGTCAGTGATGCAGATGTTAGTGTTAAAGCAATCAGAGCCACTATGTTGAACAGCAGAGTGCTAAGTGTCTTCCCAAGCAGTTCCTTTGTTTTCAGGAAGAAGGTTTTGTGCTGTAGATGATGAAAGCATTCTTCAGCTTAGGTATTTTGTGTATTCACGTTCCTCTTTGTTCAGTAGGTTCCTGGGAAAAGGTTGAGCAGTAGGATGGCAAAATGTTCTGACCATACCGAGCTATTTAAGGTAATAAATATTAAAGCTGGTGGCAGAGCTTGCAGAAGAACCTCATACAGAGTGAATGGGTAATAAAATGGCAGATTAAATTCTTTGTAGCTAAAGGAAAAACAGTGAATGTGAGGGGAAAACCCCTTAAATTTGCATGCAAAATGATGGGCTCTGAAATATGAAAGTGGTAGGATGTCATCCCAGTGCTCAGTGAAAGCAAACCAAAAGGAAAACAGGACAAATAAAATGTTTAGAAATTATTTTTAAAAAGGAAAAAAAACAGCCACTTCAAGGCAGAAAATGCAGTCATGCCTCCAAAGAAGTTCTCTGGTGCAGATGCATAATAAATGCTCTGTTTTGTTCTGATTCACCATCTTAAAAAGTGCAAAGAGAATGTCAAGTGATATGAAATATCTTCCATGCAAGGAACAATGAAGCAAACAAGTACATTTCATCTGGAAAAAAGTAAGTGAGAGGAAAGGTGAGGGAGATAAGAAATATAAAATGGCATAGAGAAAATGAACATTTCTATTTCTTCATGAAATTCAAGAGCATTCAATGTAATGTGCAGGTGGCAGATTCAAAACAAAAGGAGCTGTTTTTTTACACAATGTGTAATTAATACATTTTACTCTCTGGCACAAGATGTTGCAGATGGTAAAAGACATATTGGTGCAAAAAGCCATTGCACATTGTCATGGAAGACAACTTTCGACTGAGGCTGTTAAGTGCAAAGACGTGATCTCTGGCTCAGGCAATTTCTGAACCACAAATTGCTAAAGGCTGAGAGACTTTATACTCAAGAAGCATCTCTATATATTTGCCCTGTTTTTCAACTCTTCCCTAGAAATCTGTTACTGGTAGCTGTTGGCAACACTATACTGGCCTAGATGGATCTTCAATTTAAAATGCTACTACCAGTCTTACATTCCTTTTATATGGAAGTACGTCAATAAAAAAATTGGAATGAGGTTTTAGTGAGAGTTTCTAAGAATAGAAGGTGAAAGGAAGGAATGTAAACAGCAAGCTGTCTTGAGAGACAAGATTATGCCAGCAATATCCCTGAAACATGTGGAATGGACAAAGAAAACAAAGTTAAGAAATCCTGAGATACAAAAAAAAGGATCTCTCTTGACTGATAAAGAATATGAATATAAGAAAATGCTAGGAAGACAGAAAATTTCAACAAAATGTAAGGAAACCGAGTAAAATGGGTTTGCAAAACAGTTTAAATAAAATCTTTTTGGCTTTCATTAATTGTACTTCCAGTAGTGTGTTTAATGCAGTTCCAAACGTCTTTATACTGAAAAAGAAATGTAATGACATCAACCAAAAGTACATTCTTATTAATGCTGAGGGAGTAGGCAATTCAATGTATTATTATGAGAATTCATTGATAACAATGGGTGATTATGACCACTGTTGTCTAATGAATGTTAATTATTATCACAAAGAATGAAACTAATGATAGGTCCCTTTCTCAGCTAGAGTTAGCTGTGAAGGAACATGAATATTAGGAATACAGGCTATTTCCTCTAAGTCAAGGGTCATGTAGACTGACAGGAAAATTATATTTGGCTTGGAACTACAAAGAATAAAATTAAAAAGCCATGAGTGCTCCCAAAAAGTTATTTGCAAGATGTTCCTCCCAGCTGATCTTATTTTGGGCTACATACACTTACAAGCAGGGGTATAACTTGCCATGGTAACTGTTTGAGGAGATAGTGGATATAACAAGGTATGAATGCTGGAAGTCCTAAGGCTGTGATAGGAATAATAACTTGGATGTTTTCTTCTGATCACATTGTGGAGAATAGTCTGACACAGACAGGAGAATGGACCAGATGACAGAATTTGTTCTAAAAATCATCTCTTCCTTCATTGCTTTCTGGTCCTCATGCTTTTTCCTGCCTGGTGGCAAATTGGTTGGCAACAAATAAAAATTATAGCGTCTGTTTCTGCTATCCATCTGGGGTTTTTTTAATGTCACCCACACACATGCCCATGTATCTACCCACCCACTTATATTATCTCTCACAGAACACATTCATTCTCTCACTCACATAATTTATTCATCCCAACATGCACTAGTGCAGTTGCCATTTAGCTTTTGTTTACTGGTAGCCGTAGCAATATTTAAACAGATGTCTATTTACATCTGAGGAGCACATCAATTCTTGCCTGTATGCGTGCACAGCCTTAGTTATAGTTTCTAATGTCAGTATCTTCCTTTGTTTGCATAGTCATCAAGAGTATTTTTGTTCAGAGTTGAATAATACGACATTTCCTATTTGAATAATAGGGTGTCTTAGAATGTAAAATACTTGGAAGTGTTTAAAAATAAAATGCCTTATCTAAACAAAAATTTAAGTTACCAGGTCTGTCCTGATTCTTGAAGAACACCCTTTGTTTCAGTTATGAGGGATTAGTTGAACTTCAATTTTCATGAGATTTCTCTAGGTTTTTGATCAGAGGTTTCTTTCTACCCAAAAAAGGGGGATATTTGCTATAATAAAACCTGAACTGCAGTGATCATGAAGAAGAAAAAATGTACATATTCAAGGATTCACATGGTTTTTGAACAGGTTCTCCAAATATGAATGACAGCCCATAATGTCTTTCCTTATTCTGAGAAAAAGGTACTTCAGCATTGAAAGGAATCTGTCTTTCCAAATGCAAACTTCTCAAAGACAGAAGATACATTTATGATTTAATCAGTTTACTATTCTTTTTGCTTCTATCTTCTCAGGTTTGTATGTCTGAAATGAGAGCAGTAGACCTTGGACAGTTAAGCAAAGTGCTTGTTGGGCATCATAATGTGGGTTATGGAGCTGGATGGTACCTGGACCAAACTGTCATACATGGATCAGGCAAGACTAAAGAACAAAATGTATTTCTTTGCCAGCAATGGTTAGATAGTGGAGTTGGTGATGGACAGATGGAACAAACATTGAATCTTCTTGGAAAAGTCAGGAATGGAATGTTGACAGGAAAGGTTTATGGTAAGGTCCAAAATCCTCAAAATTCCTTCCAGCTTTTGTTTTAATTGTAATTTATAATATTCTTTTGGTTATTTTTAGGGCTAAAACCAAACTCCAGAAACAGCATAGCTTGAATATGATTGCTTCTCTCACAGCAATAGTATCTCCAAAAATTTTCCTTAGCTGATAAATACTATTACAATGCCCAGGGAAGAAAGGCGAGAGTATAAGGGAGATATTAAGTGATGGAGGCAATGAAGGTACTATGATTTTAGTTGAGGCTAGGAAAAAAGCTAAAGCAGAAAGAAGTAGGTTGTTCCATATGGCATTCAATGCAGAGCAGAAGGCTCCTGCAACAGTGATGAAATCACAAGAAGAGATACAAAAACTCTTTTAGCAGAATGAGATTTTCCCTTATGTTCACATATTTGCAGAAAGCATTTGCTTTTATTTGCAGTTTTCTTTTTTACTTATATCAATGGCACAAGTTCTTGCAAACAGTTAGTTGACCTGAACTCAATATTCTATTCAAATTGTTTAATTAACATACAAATAAAATTCAGAAACAACTTAGACACTGAAAACATGCTTTGCCAGGGTACTGGATTTTTTAGTTCCCTCCTGTCTTCTTTGAAGAGTTGTAAAATGCTGGTTTGGGTCCATTTATGAGAACTGAATCAGAACTGGTAGACCAAGCTATGTAAAGTTTAACTAATCTGAAGGTGTGAATTTGCATTCTGTATCAGCCATTTTGTAAACTGATCTCTACTAACTTCCATACTCCCGGATATTTCCTTCTATGTTCAAAGAGTTTTATATTATACATACTTGCAGACAAAACTAATAGATTATATACTTATATTTAGCCATCTGTAGTTAGTTCACTAGTGAATATCTCATATCATCTAAGGAAGCAGAAAAATAATGTTACAGATGCAACAGAAGAACAAAATACTATGGAAATACTCATAGGATGACCATCTAGAGTAGTGACAATTTCAACACAAGAAATACCTGTATTTCACCACTGCAAGTATTCCAGGCCTCTATTAAGTAGATTCCATAGGTGTCCTACATAATCCACAGGGTGAAGCAGGTGTCTTCTGAGGGTAATTCACAGCAGAAGCCCAAGGCTGGTCAAAGTCTGTCACATCTTTCTTCACTGATAAGATGAAAAGGGAGGGAAATCTTGCATCCTTGTTTATGTACCTTGATTAATGTCTGAGTATAGCTGTGTAAAAACAATTTCCTTCCTCGGTTTCCTATTCATACATAGTCCTCAAAAATCTGAGTACAGACGTGCTAATAATTTCATGTCAATGGTTATTAATATTCAGTGCTGTATCTATTGGAAATCATTTTTGGTCTGGGTGTATCCAGAAATCCAGAAATAATATGACAAGTAAGCAGAGAGCCTGTGAGGAATGAAGAAAGACAAATCAGCAAAGAACAATATACCTTATAACTTATCCACATAGTTTCTGTCCCTTAAGGGTCAGAAACTATATGGATACAATGGAACTTACTAAATTTCAAGCCGAATCAGATTTTATAAATGAATTGAAACAAATAGTAAAGGTTCTTCAACCATGTACTTATGAAAAGAACCTTCAAGGATGAGTAATTTTTCAGGAACAATAGAGTTCAGACTGAAGATCATGTAGGTAAACATCCCTAAACAAATAGAATACTTTGTCTCTCTTTTCAGTAAGGAACCATAGTGTTGGCCAGGGAAGTAAAAGCACAGTTACTAATGGGAATGAGGATATTGGAAATCAGCAAATCTGAAACATAAATAGAACTTTGATTTTCATTTAGTCAAACAGTGACAACCAGAGTAGTTGTTAGTCCACTCAAGGAAAAAAAAAAACTGAAGGAATTGGGAAATGAAGTGGCAGATCTAATAGCAAGGATTTAAAACAGTTTTATGAAGACTTAACAACAACTAATGCAATGCCTTCATCTAAAAATAGAAAGCATAATATAGATGAATATGGACATAGTAATTGTTCACATGAAAACTTTAATAACACATTTTGAAGTGAAGAATAGTTGAGACAATAAAGGCAAATATGAAATGAGAAGGAATGCACAATGACTTTACTAAAGATAGACTGTAAAACAAGATGATACTCCAGAATATTTTGCAGTAAGACAAATGTAATGACATCTAATCTGTCCGAATTTCAACACTGAATTTTATTTTCTCTATGGGAAATTATTAGGTAATCATAAGAATGTGAAAAGTAGTAGTAAAAGGAAGAATTGTAAAGAGCTGGAGAAGAGACAATGAATATGTTAATGAAATCTGTTGATGCTGCAAAGCTGAGACTGCTATCAGGAGATGAAGACGTTGCATGATAATCTTCGAGAACTGGAGGAAAGCAATTAAACAGAATTCTGCAGCAAACAGCTTGTATACAACTAGGTGTAAACTCAAAGAGTTATTTGAGCTCTCAATTCTGATACAGAGTCCTAATTTCCATTGTTTTGGGGTTCTTTTAGAATTAAGAACTAAGTAGTAGCTAAGGGTCTAAAAACTGTATTTGATTTGTATCAATATGTTTTGTAATGATTTGTGCTACACTAATTTGTCCGCAGGAGGACTATGAGAAATACCTGGGTTTGTTATAAGATCCAGGATAATTCTGAGGCAATAATATGACATGGCTATGGGGTTACTGTAACCCCACAGTGTATGTAGGCATTATCAGTCAAAATCAAAGTGGATTACTGGCTCTACAGAGAAACCATGATATTTGACCAGCCATGCTGTGTGCAATTGTGGCCACCTCTGTCCAGAAGGACTGGGTCAGGCTGGAGTAACTGTAAAGAAGATATGATGGCTGAGAAAATGGCAAGTCTTTGTTGTGAAAGGGTATTGAAAAAAAGTGACAGATTCAGAATAACTAATGAAATGCTCAAAATAGACACAGTAGTGACCTATCAAATTAATAGTGGCTTACACATCAAGGAGGGAAGAGAGTTACTTAAGCTAACAAAGCTGTCATAAAAATAAATGTGTTTCAGCAGTCCATTAATGCCATTCTAAGAGGATTCAAAAGATTTCTGAGAAAGAAACAAAGTGTTAATGCATGTTAGTGCAATGCTAGCATTGCACTCTTTTTGTTGGGTTGACCCTGGCTGGACACCTGATGCCCATCAAGACTGCTCATCATTCTCCTCCTCAGCTGGACAGGAGAGAAAAAAACAAGAAAAGATTCATGGGTTGACAAAAGGACAGGGAGAGATCCCTCAGCAGTTAGTGTCATGGAACAAACAGACTTGACTAGGGGAAATTAGCTTAATTTATTACCAATGAAATTAGAGTGAGATAATGGGAACTAAAGCCAAGTCTAAAACCACCCTTCCTCCTTCTTCCTGGGCTCAACTTTACTCCCAGTTTTCTCTACATCCTCCCATCCATCGGTGCAGCAGGACAGGAAATGGGGGTTGCAGTCCATTTATCACGTTTTCTCTACTGTTCCTTCCTCTTCCACTCCAGCATGGGTGTCTCCCACAAGAGACAGTCATCCACAAACGTCTCCAAATTGAGGCCTTCCAACGGGCTGACAATCTTCATGAACTGCTCCAGCATGGGTTCCTTCCATAGGGTGCTGTTGGAGGTTGAGGGGTGTGGGATTTTTCCCCATTCCTGGCATTAGGTTACTAATGGCTGGATACTTAAGGACTATTGACCCTTTCGTAAGAGACAAAAGAGCTAGCTGGGCGTGGGGATTGGAGGGCAGGTGTGGTCATCAGCTAAGGCACTCGACCACCGACCACCAGCAACGGGAGAGGCAGCAGGGGGAACTGCGGATGTTCTCAGTGGCCAGCTGCAGGAAGATCTTGGATCGGTGCCGCTTTTCTTTCCTCGGTGAGTGAGCTTTTAGCTAGGGAAAAAAAGGTGCGTTCCTGGGGTGCACATCTCCCCGGCTGTGCTAGCAGCTTGTATGGAAGGGGGTCAGCTGCCGCCGCCCCATGTTTTGCCCTGCCAGAGGAAATTGAGGAGTCCCTGTCACATTTTGTCAGCAAGTCTGTGTGATCCCGTCTCTGCTGTTCCTGCTCCCTGCTTTGAGCTCCTGCACCACGTCTGCTGCACACTGGCCTCCTCTGCCCGTCCCGCTCTGACGCCCACCCCCCTCCTGCTACATCATCATAACCCGCACCCACAGAGCTGACCGCGCCACAGCGCCCCCTGCAGCTGCGCGGGAGTCATCGCACCCGCCCTGCCCGGCCGGGAGCCCGACAGCGCCCCTGCCGGCTGGGACCGGAACTGCACCGAACGGGAAAAGCGCTTGGCAGCCCAGAGACTTCTGTCACCGCATCTTCTGGTTTTTGTTTGTTTGTTTGTCATTGCTACTGTTGTTGTTGACTGTTTGCCTTGATATAGATACTAGTAAAGAACTGTTATTCCTTTTCCCCCTATCTTTGCCTGAAAGCCCTTGATTCTAAAGTTATAATAATTCGGAGGGAAGGGGGTTCACATTTGTGGGTTCTAAGGGAGGTTCCCACCTTCCTTAGTAGACACCTGTCTTCAAACCAAGACAGGTGCTGTCCTTCAGGAGCAAACCTGCTCCAGCACAGGCTCTCTTCATGGGGCCATAAAGTCCTGCCAGGAGCCTGCTCCAGAGCTGGCTTCCATGAGGTCATATCCTCCTTTGGATCCACCTGCTCCATCATGGGGTCCCCCATGGACTGCAGGTGGATCTGCTCCACTGCCGACCTCCATGGGCTGCAGGCGAATTTCTGCTCACCCTCCTTCTGCACTGACCTGGAGAACTGCAGAATTTTTTCTCTTGTGTTTTCTTACTCTTCACTCCTCTTCTCTCTTCTCTTCTCTTCTCTTCTCTTCTCTTCTCTTCTCTTCTCTTCTCTTCTCTTCGACAGCTATACATTGACAATGTAAAGGCCAAGTATTTCAATACTAAAAGGCTAAAATATCCTACATTATGTCATGTGGGATACAATAAATTTTCATTTGACTTCCATTTTTTCATGGATATCATTGGTTTCATTTACGTTTAATGCTCATAGACATGAAAATAGACTAAGGATTAATCACAAAGTTGCAACACTGAAGTTATTTTAGATGATTTTACAGATGATAAGTACTAAATTTTTATGTCAATAAGTGCTGGATTTATGGCACAGATCCTCACCTACTCTAAAGTAATAAAGCTTTATTTGCACTAGTTATAGTAAGAGACAGACTTTCTTATTGTGTTAGGAAGCTGAAGTGACTGGGCATTCTGAAGCTGATGTAGGGAGCTCAGATTTATGGATATAAACTCAGAGAGTCTCTGTTTCCATTACTCAGACTAAAACAACCTGTTTTACAAAACAGCTACTTGATATTATCAGATCCACACTTTGTCTCACTTTGCATAAACAGAGCTGTCATGTAAAAAAAAAAAATTTCTGCTAAATTCTGCAGCAGCCCAGGCGACCAAAAATTCTGATTTTCACAATTTTTTAAGATTGAAAACATTATTTTTATAACCCAGTATTTTCCATATATTCTAATAACATGAATTAAAATATTAAAGCTGGCTAAATCAGTGAGATTTTTTTGATGGGTACAAGTTTCTGATCTTCAAAACTGTCTTGTTGACTGAAGCTTTAACCAAGTATCTGTTCCATACGGAGTTGCAGAAGTTACTTAGAAACCTATCTGGCATCAGTCTGCAGTCCTTGTGAGCCTTCAGGGATCTGTCAATTCATCTACAATGCTTAAGTGACTAAATGCTTCAAAAAGACCTAGTAAAAATACTCTTGGAGTGTTTCCTGGGTCCCTAAAGTAGACAAATCTATGTGCTGCTGTATAGGACTATTTTTAATCTCTCAGCAAACATCACATCTTCACAGAAGAAATGGGTAAAGTTTTGTACTTTGCTACCATGATAATTGTGGTTATCTGTGATTAAAATGTTACATTTCAAGCTCTGAACCAGTCTATCTCATCACCATCTTCTTATAGTATATATGGAGCAAATTATAACATGTTCATTTAAGTAAATCCCCCAAAAGTTAAAATGAAAATATACCTTACCCTGACCAAAGGCAAACCTGATAACCAGTGGTATCTTGAATGGTGACTAGTGGGAAAAAATATTTATCTATTTTTCCGCAGCTACCGCTGCGGAAGGACTGGTGTCCACATTTGCTTCACACAAATCAGTGATAGGGAGTGAACCTGTTATGTGTCAATATTTGAGCTCAGTAGAAAGGTGGTAATGGGTTGCTAGTCACTCACTAAATAATCTTGTCACAAATTGCTGCATTATTTTGGATATTAAGCAAACCCATTATTTTTTTTCTGCTATTTTATTTCAACAGGGACTTGGGATGTCCCTGTCACCACTACTGATATTTCCTCTAATTCCATGAACCCTAAAATGTCTCTAACTATATGTGGTGAAAAAAGAACTTGTACTTCAGTCATATTCCCCAAAGGATCCCTTAAAAAGAGCAGATTTATGAGAATTCTATTGAACTAAGTAAGAAATTTAATACTATATTCAAAATTCACCTAGAAATTGAAGAAGTTGGAGAAGGAGAGACTTGGCATTGCTGTGAGGTAAAAACTAAAACCTAAAGAAATTATTTATTGTGTCCGTATTATAACTTTTTTTCTTTTCTTTCCATATTCTATTGCTTTTTCTTCTGGTTTTCAGTCCTGTCTGAAATAGCATTATTTTTAATTTATAGAAGTTGCAACACTTGTAGAGTGCTAACTTCAGAGACTGCTCAAAACTCGAGGATGTCTATGGATAACAAAAATCTTGTAAACTTGGATGGATTTTTGGAGAGCCATATATACAGATGTGCCATCATCTGTAGCATATCCAGTGATGTTTTTTCAGAACTGTACTCACTGGCATACATTGCAGTATTTACATAACTCCAAATTGGCTGTTACATGTAGATTCAGTGATCCAAGGCAAATAATTAAGCCAGACACTAGGACTGCATTTTGATGAAACTATCTGCCTTTTAAGTTGGCATGTGAAAAAAAGAAGTGAATGGCAAAAGTGACAATCTTTCTTCTGATATCCTGCTGAAATCTGACATCACACTGAAATTGCTGTGGCACTTCACTATACAAAAAAATCTTCATCTTCTTATGCTGGCAAAATAAAAACAATTCTAAAGGCAAAAGTCATCTTCTTTCAAATTGCCGACATGCTTTTGTCCATAAATATTTCTATTCTGTTGTCATTAAAAACTGGAGAAAAATAATGTTCCTTTCCAATATATGATATTAGTGAGCTGAGCTCCCTGACATTTAAATGGTAGGCAGGTTGTTAATTTCATCTTCATAGCCTGATGAAATAATCACCCAACAAATTTATCAAAATTAAGACTGCTTCTGGAGTATTGTTGGAGACAGTAGATCACAGCAAAAATTTCAGAACAGAAAACTGGCAGTTGGAAACAGTGACATCTATTAGTCTGCTTTACTTCATTAGCTCAGAACAATTACTCAAAGCTCAGTTAAAAAAAATCAGCATCATTTATATAAATAAAAAGAAGATGAACATTTACCTTAAGTAGGAGGAAGAGGTAGAGAAAGAAATTATAAATTTCTCTGCTTTGGAATACATGTAAATTATTTGGCTTTTAGGAAGACATTTCCTCTTATTCCATAGTTTTTTATAGCAGCACTGGCTGGATCCTTGTATGAAATAACTAGGTTGGTATAAGAAGTTGTGGATAATATCTGTTATTAAAGACAGCTTAGCAGTGTATTTACACTGCTGGTTAGAATCAACATGGTCATTCTATACTATTTTGTTTTGATTTTACAAGATTGCATCTCCAGAGAGTCTGAGATTTCCCCCTTCTATGAAAAATAAATGCAAGTGTATTGGTTGAATTCCATATTTGAATTCAGAATTCATTCTTATCGCCAAAACTACATAACAATTATCCTGATGTTTTTGAGAAAATTGAAATCATTACAAAATAATGCCCAGAACAAAATTAATTAAGATATGCTTTGTTTCTGCAACATGTAATAGCTAACATCTTCATTCTTGCTTCTTTCACTTCTTGAAGAAATAAAACACAGTAAATGAAATCTGAGTTTCAATAAACTGTTCAAGAATGTAGATATTATTATGAAAAGGAAATTGTGCTAGCATTATACCTCACAGTGCATTTAAGAAAATCTTTTCAGTGTGTCTGTCATAATGAAAAATACTAAGAGTCTTTTGAAGACAAAATTATGCTACCTTCTCCCAGTGACAATTCCTAACCAAAGCTGGTTTTGCTTACTGGCTTAAAGGTTTGGACATTTTACTGAGTTAGGTCACCAAGAATTGAATGCGTGAATTATATGCATCCTTTTCAAAGCAGAGTTACTTCCTACAACGTAATTTCAAATATGCACTCTGTCCAGGTTTAAATAGGTTACAAAATGGGACTTTATCTCTTAGTGTAGCTGGTAGTACTATAGTGTGGGATATCTCATTATTAAAATATGTTTTCTTATAGTAAGAATAAGCTACTTAGCTCAGGATCACCATTTTCTTAGTTTATACAGTGAATTTCATAGAGATTGAAATACTTACTATCATACTCTATATATTCAAGTGATACACATGTACTGATATATACATGTCAGAACACATTCTTAATTTCTGTATTTCAGTTTTTCCCAGAAACACTTCTTCTTTCTCCTGTTACTTAGAATAAGAAAACATTCTGCACTGAAAGATATTGTGGCATATTGACATTTCTCAGAAGCTGCAATGTGCCCATATCAACACTTCTCTTTCTTCCATATGCTGGATGAATAGGTTACATAAAGGAACCTTTTTGAACAATTTCAAATATTTTTTTCTTTCACTTCAGTCTCTGCAGCAATAATGTTGAAAACATTTTAATTACCTTTAATTGGGAAAGATATCTATTCCTTCTAATTTAAAAGGCTGTTTTCAAAATCATTTTAGAAAAAATTATTTTCTCTTATTTTTAAATTTTGAGATGATGTGTCATAGCTGTTTAATAGTTTGTCTTTAGCTACAGTTTGCATTAGATGCTGAAGTTATTTCTATTTGCTCTTTGCTAAGGTAAAGTTTCAACAAAGAGAAACTAAAAATATTCTAGAATTTCCATTTTGTCATAACTTTGCTGATGAAGAAGGAGGAAGAGTGACTGAGCTTCCAGTTCTTACAGTGGGGTCTCCTTTTCCAGCAGGTTTCTCACAAATTAGAAACACTGGAATAGATTTGGTCAGTGACGACGGCCGATTTTCAGAGCAGTCCAAAGGATTTCGCAGGTATTTTCTATTCATTTCCACCTGTTGATGCATGGCTAGGTCCATTCCACTCCAACGTTTAAAACCAATATCTTAGATCCCATGACTGAGCATTGTTCACTCAAGTCTGATTGGTATCAGTTTGTGACATATAAAAGAGCAAGCATATGGCACTGAAACTATTAAAAAGGTTTTGAACAGTACTCAGAGTTCAGATTTTGCTCAATAAATGATCTGGTTCTCTCAGAGAACCAAGGAAACATGTTCACTTAAGTAAATCCCAAAAAAGTTAAAATGAAAATATACCTTCCCCTGACTAAAGGCAAACCTTTAGAACAAGGGAAATACAGAGGAAATAACTTTTGTACCTGTGTTTTACACAAGAAGGAGATTCATGGCCCCCTCAGAACAGATCTCTTGTTGTTTGTGTTCCTAGATTTTCAGGCACTCTTTTTCTGTGAACTAGCAGTTGCACATCATCAAACTCCATCAGAGTTGTGCCTTGGTCACCTCAAGACTGATATTTTTAGTTTGCTCTTTATCTTACAAGGTTTTATAACCAAAGTTAGAGAAGAATGGAAGAGCTCTTATCCTAAATGATTATTCTACCATGAGAATATCCCAGGCTACTGCAAAAGTTAAGGGTTTATATCAAGCACAGAAGTAATCTGTATATTCCTTGCCTCTTCTGCTGCGCTTTCAAAGTTACTATCAAACAAAGCACTTAGGCAGAAGTTTCTTGAATATGAATTTGAGAAGAGCACTGCTGGGATATTCCTTGGGAAAGTTCTTTGCTTTTTAAACCTTCTTAGATTTATTTCTTTCTGGAAAAGCACAGATATTTAAATCTTTAAAAATGCTGCTCCTCTTTCTGAGGAGCATTTAACACGAGGAGAGGTGCTTTTTCTTTACCTTTCCCCACACTTCTCTCTCATTTTCAATTGAATGCTCGGGGGATGTGATTTCTTTCTTATTTTAGGGACCATATCACCAGTGTGTTATGCATTTCTCAGGGAGTACAAACAGGTACTTTACAAACGCAGCCTTTCAAGCAGTGCTCAGCTGAAGGGCTGTGTGTTCACACTGTGTGCTCTCTGACATGGCATCTCCTCTCCTAAGGACAGTAACTGCAATTGGTAGAGTGTAAAGCAACCACCCCCTGAATGGACCATGATCCAGAGGAAATCCAGAAGTTGCTTTCTTTCTGACAGAGTCCAGCTTCATTTGAACTCCATGAGGCTCAGAGCAGAAATTACTTGTTGAGTGATTTAGTATCATCCATAACCTAGGAATTTTTTCATTGGAGTGCTATGTATTTAAATGCATACAAGTGGTGATAGAGTATTATTTGCATGTTTTTATGCCAATTTGTTATACATTTGTTTTTTAAAATTTTTTTCTTCTGCCTGTGTTTCAGGCCCACTCAAATTATTTAGCTTATTATTCTTTATAATAGAGGTTCTTAAATTCTAATTACAATGCATCTATGTGCTTTCCCAAGCATTACAATACAGGTTGGTCTTTTGATGACTCCAGATAGGATGAAAAAGGAAAATATAATAGTAGTAATTTATTAAATAACATATGTTTTAACTAGTTTGGTTTTTGTAAACCTTTGATCTCTTTTTCCCCACAGTGAAAAGCTATGTTCTCTACATCACTACAGGAGCCACCCCTGGGTCAGGAGTACATGCAGATGTGTACATCCTGCTGCAAGGCCCCTTGGGAGATACAGGCAGAAGAAAGTTAATTAGAAAAGGAGATGATAATTTCACTGAAGGAAAGGTATACTTATAAGTTCTGAATGATATTTTTCACTTTTAGAACGCAGGCCAATTCATGTGGATTTAGTGGAAGTAGGGCAGGCTACAAAACCCAGTTTGCAATGCTCTGTGACTGTAAGTAGGTGTGTCTATCAATATATCTACCTCATGTGGGAAATACCAATGCTTATGTAGCTGATGCCGAGAACACTGGCAAGTAATAAAGTGACTCTATCAAGTGCTTTTATATTCAATTTTGCAAATATTGAAAGTCTTCAGTGTCATGCCATTGGTTTTCCTTCACATTTTCTCCACAATAAAACTATAAAAAGACTCAGTTTACTTTTAAATACTTCTTTTCTCCCCATGTCAATCTTGAGAGTGGGACACCTTTCCCTGGTTTCTGCTCTCTACCCCGCAGTCATGGTCTCTCTCCAGACAGTCAAACACTACCCTCCAGAGTTTTCTTAGCTCTACCAGGAGGGTCACTCATTCACTGGGCAGGAGCCTTGTAGCTCATAGACATAGACCTGTCAAAGTCCAATAGTGCTGCCAGAGATGCATTTCCTTGATACATTGCCAGTATAAGCAGAAATTAGAGAGAATTTAGGTACTGAATACATGGGTAGATTTACATAAAAATGCATATCTTTGACATAAAACCTTGTCCCCATTGGAAGCTCTGGACAGAGGGAGTGAAAGTTTCAGCTAAAAAGATCACAAGATATTTTAAACATGGAATAAACAAATTTCTTGTATTTACTCTGGCTCTTTATTTGAAAACAAATTTGAGGATTGAAACAATTTAGTAAAGATTCTGAAACAAACATCTGTAACAGAAAATTTGGGCTGGAATAGTTAAAGTTTAGAAAAAAAATCCACCTGTGTCTTACAACAAGTAAATTATTTTCTTCTGTTGGTGTTGTGTGCCAAACAAATGAGAGTTTCTCTAAGGATGCAAGCTTGCAAATCAGTCTAGATTCATAGCCAAAGCAGAGACATGATATGTGTGATCAAGAGGAGCTCAGCTTGTAACTACCCCCAGCCTCATCAATTCAGTGGGAATTCAAAGTGGGTATTATCTTACTGGATTTCACCTACTTGAAATACTTATTCATAAGAAAAGCTGGATAGTTTAAATCTTTATTTTTAAGGATTAAATACTATGGATAAGGGTACTCAGTTTTGATAAAGTCACATTTGTCTTCCCTAATGCTGAAGTTCAGATTATGGTATACTGATAAACTGATTTAACTGAATTTTAGAGCTGCAGTCCTTTTTTCCTCATGAAGTAGAGTTTAATATAAGTTCCACTGGATTCCTCCTTAACTCACAATCCTACAAGTGAGCAATCTGACTTCTAGACTGTTAGTTTTTGATGAAGAGGGACCAGGGATGCACATCTGGAAATGCTGACTAAGCAAGCAGAAGTGAACCACAAAGATATACAACCTGAAGGTTATTTTTATAGTATTTGCATCTACTTCAGTTTAGGTCAGAATTTTTTTGTCTTGAAGAGTAAGATGCAGTTCTGGCATGTAGCCATCTCTTCATTATTTATTTGACATTTTATAGGAGCAGTATGTGAATGTAATACAGTATCCTTATATTTCTAAATGCAGATAATAGCACAGGAGAATTTTAGGCTTCTAAAAAGAAATTGCTTGTAGATAAGTAATAGAGAAACACATAAAAGTCTTGATTCTTTGTTCAGTAAAAAAAAAGGTATTTGGTTAATTGAAAAGTATAAAATTATTCTTCAAGCAAAACTCCTGCTTATGCACCAGCATGTTTTCATGATATGTTTTGGCAATTTCCCAATGTTTTCTTCCCTTTAAAATTAATCTCCAAGAAGACTCTCAAGTGTAGAATGTCTCTTTCTATACCAGCCCAATCACATATTGTGCCAAGCACCCCTGCAGTCAGAGTCTGCACTTGGTGGTTTAGGGGATTTGGAGTATAACAGGCATAATCTGCATTCTGAATCTTAACAGTTGTTCTGATATTTTAAAATGTGCTTTTCCTTGCAATAATTTTTCCCCTGACTATACAGTAACAGCTAGTGAACAGGAACAGTGTTTCTGTTGGAAATCACATCAAAATATGGTGTTAGTCTCACAGAATGTCAGGGCTGCTATAAGCAACAGTTTAGCTATGCAGAAATACATAGAAATGTTTAAATATTCAGTGAAGTTTGCAGTGGATTGGAGATATTCTCCTCTCATTTAACAGGTCTTTTATTTTCATGAGCTCAGTTACATGATAGTAAAAGAGTGTATTAACACCTTATATCTGAAAAGTTGCTTTGTGCCTTTCCAAAGTCCTTACACCTGTGAAATCACCAGAGAACTTTTAGATAAAGTAATGTGCATGATATTATTAATTCACCAGTAAGCCCCTGTAGCTCACCCCTGAGAGAGAGCAGCACTGTCACCAAGAGAGCAGAGCTTCTGACGATCTACTCAGACAAATGAGTGTGAGGACTTGTCCTGCAAGAACTGTATTCTTTCAAATTACTTTGACATTGATGTTCTCATAAAAACTGTGAGGACAGACAAAGCAATTTCAGTACACTTCTTCATGCAGTTCAGTTTCCATGAAATCCTAATAATATTTATTCATATTTTGTGAGTGAGTTTAAGCCTGAGAGATGTTACTTGCTATGAACACTTTCTTTAACCAAGTGTACTCAGTGTAGATGTTCTGTGAAAACCAGGGCCCAGCTG
Organism: Pardalotus punctatus; assembly: GCA_013400915.1. Classification (NCBI taxonomy): domain Eukaryota; kingdom Metazoa; phylum Chordata; class Aves; order Passeriformes; family Pardalotidae; genus Pardalotus; species Pardalotus punctatus. Next base: position 35,429 of record VZTX01026952.1, on the reverse strand, counting down.
TGTAAAATGTTTGCAGTATCTCAGTGTTGTGTAATTCTTTGTGCTTCTTTATACGGCCTTTGATAGACTTTGTCTGTCGTATGGCTGTGAGTTACCTAAAAATTCCCCCTTTGAGAATGTGGGGTTTTTTTCCAGATCATTTCTATCAAAACCAGTAAACTACACTGAATATGGTATGACTGATACTTGAGTATTTTAATCTAGGTTTGATGATACTGGCCAGTATTTCAAGTACTCCAAATTACAGAAACACTAAATGCTCTGACAATTTTTACTTCATTCTATTAGTATTTGAAAAGATATATCCTTTATCCTGCCCTATATTTAGACATCAACTGCTCAGGTTGGTACCATGGAAACTGCAGCACATACAAAAATTGTCGGTGAGAGGTGACTGTTGGTGCTCAGTTTCAGTACTCACTTACAGATTAAGCACTGACAATTTAAAAAAAATACTTCAGGAAAAAGTCATGTGTGCCATAATACACTAAGAAAGGTCAGAATGCAGGACAGTGTCCTGAGGTCACAAGTAGGAAGCCAGTAACATTGACATCTCATCACATCAACAGTGCTGCAAATAAACCTTCTCTTATGCAAAGCATGTCTGACATAATGATTTAATTATTGCCAAATGTCATTGATCCAATTGTATTAATCATGGCTGTCGGCTGTTGGCCAAGTTACTGTTGTACAGAAATGAACACTAAATCTGTCTGCTCATCATAGAATCATAGAGTTAAGGGTGGAAAAGACCTTTAAGATTAAGTCCAACCATTAACCCAGCACTCCTAAGTCCACTGCTGAACCATGTCCCTGACTGTCACATTTACATTTCTTTTAAATACCTCTAGGGATGGTAAATCACCAGTTTCCTTGGGTAGCCTGCTCCAATGCTTGACAACCATTTCAGTGAAGAAAGTTTTCCTAATATCCAGCCTAAACCTCCCTTGGTGCAACTCAAAGCTATTTCCTCTTGTGCTGTTGTTTGTTACCTGGAGAAGAGACCAACCCTAACCTGGCTGCAACCTCCTTTCAGGGAGTTGTAGGGAACAATAAGGTCTCCCCAGAGTCTCCTTTTCTCCAGGCTAAACACACCCAGTTCTGTTAGCTGCTCCTCATAGGATTTCTGCTACAGACCCTTCACCAGCTTCATTGCGGTTCTCTGGACCCGCTCCAGCACCTCAACATCTTTCCTGTAGTGAGGGGCCAAAAACAGGACACAGCACTCAAGGTGTGGCCTCACCAGTGCTGAGTACAGGGGCACAATCACTGCCCTGGTCCTGCTGGTCACACTATTTCTGATACAGGACAGGATGCCTTTGGCTTCCTTGGGCACACAGCTGGCTCATGTTCAGCACCCATCAAGCAGAGCCTCCAGGTCCTTTTCCATCAGGCTGCTGTCCAGCCACCCTTCCCTGCTCTTGTAGCATTGCATGAGGTTGTTGAGACTCGGGTGCAAGACCTGGCACTTGGCCTTGCAGTTGGCCTTGGCCCATTGATCCAGCCTGTCCAGATCACTCTGCAGAAATTTCCTGCCCTCCAGCAGATCAACACTCCCACCAGACTTGGTGGTATGAATGAACTGACTAAGGGTGCCACAGATCCCCTTTTCCAAATCACCAATAAAGATATTAAACAGGATTGGCCCCCATGCGGAGCCCTGGGGAACAGCAGTACTGACCAGCTGCCAACTGGACTTAACACCATTCACCAGCACTCTCTGGGCCCAGCCATCCAGCAAGATTTTATCCAGTGAACTGTGTACCCATCCAAGTTGTGAGCAGCCATTTTCTCCAGGAGAATGCTGTGGGAAATGGTGTCAAAACCTTTCTTAAAGCCCAGCTAAACAACATTCACAGCCTTTCCTTCATTCACTAAGCAGGTTACTCTGTCATAAAAGAGGATCAGGTCAGCCAAGCCTGACCTGCCTTTCATGAAGCTGTGATGGCTGAGCCTGATCCCCTAATTGTCTTGTGTGTGTTGTGTGATGGTCCTTGAGGTGGTCTATGACCTTCCCTGGCACCAAGGTCAGGCTGACAGGCTTGTAGTTCCCTGGATCCCCTTTCTAACCCTTCTTGTAGATGGATACAACATTTGCTAATTTCCAGTCAACTGGGACCCGTCCAGTTAGCTGGGACTGCTTGTAAATGATGGAAAGAGTCTTGGTGAGCACTTCTGCCAGCTCCCTAAGTACTCTTAGGTGAATCCCATCCAGCCCCATGGATGCGTGTGCCTATGTGCTGTAACAGGTTGCTGGTCATTTCCCCTTGGATTTTAGGGGCCTCATTTCACTCCCTGTCTCTGTCTTGCATCTCAGGGGGCTGGAAGAGCAAGTGGTCTTACCATTAGAGACTGAGGCAAAGACAGCAATGAGTACCTCAACCTTTCACTCAGCCTTTGCCTGCTCTGTTGGTGGCAGTCCTGGTTGCTTGCACTCCATCAGGGATTCTATAAATGTCAGGAACTTGGCCACCACGTCTCCTGGGGCCTGTGTCCTGTCACCTGCTGTGGGCTTTTGGGGGCTCTCCCTGCTACCCCTGAGGTTCCTTTGGGATGATCCCTTGTGTACCACATTGCAGTGTTCAGCTGCTGATTGTGCCAGCATCGGAGCTGCTCACCGTGGCCACTTGACTGCTACTTTTGGTTACACCATGTTTAAATCCGTTGAGTGGAAGGATTAATCAGATGGAAACTACGGAAATATGGAATACCACCATAGTGAAGGAAAGGCTGGTGAAGGTTGTCAGAAACTGGGAGGAGAAATGCAGAAAGAAACAATGTTACTAAAGCTTTATAAAATCCTAGGAGACAAATACTTGAGTCATGTGCAGTTCTCAGTGATACCTCCAGCATTTCCCAGTCAGTAAGGGATTTATAAAGGGCAGAGTCAGAACATATCATTGCAATCACCTATCTTGCCTACGCAGCACTGGCCAATGGGTTAGAGCTGTGTGAATAATTAATGTTGGTTTCCTGACATATCCTTGCAGGGTGAAAAAACATGTAAAACTTTGTTGCAAAAACCTAAAAACTGGACAAAATTAATTAATGCTAAAACTAACTGCAAGAAAGAGGGGAGTGCTTTGTTCTGTCTATATAGATCTTAAAAACAAATCACATAAGCGACATTTCTGAAGTTGAAATGCATCTCTCTTTGTTTTAGTTGCCTGTGTTGTACACATTTGTTCTAACATGATGGTTTAAGCATCTGCTGCAGAAAGGTTACTTTCTCTCTTCATTTGGGCATTTATCTTAAAATGAAATTAGTTAACCTCAGAGAGTACCTGCTGCTTTCTTTGCAGAAATTGTCTCATTATATAGATTTATTTTAGATAGGCCAAGTTGGATAAGTGAATTTTATGCCCTGTTCACTTCAGGTTTTTGATAAACAAGGTAATTTTAAAATAAAATGAAGCTAAATTTATTAGCTTGATTTATAAAAAATCTTAAAATAGTAATAAGTAATACAAATGTTCATTTTTCAGGAAATAAAACATTCAATCATTTTCCTCAATACAGCGAGAACGAAATTAAATTCAGTTCAAATTAAATAGTTTAGAAAATATATCTAACTCCAAATGAAGGGCTACCAGTGATGAAGTTCAAATCTAGCTGGAAAGTTGTTTCAAAACTTAAGGATATTTTTATTTTCTTTTAAATACTAGAGATTCACACTATTTTCTGACTAAATTTGTCAGACTTTAACTTCTAGGAACTGAATTTTGTCACACTTTTGACTGTTAGTTTGGATAGCTCTCTTGCACCAAAATGCTACTGCCTTTGACAGTATTTATGACAATAAGAAAATCAGTATGTCTTTGACAAGTTAAATAGATTATTCTGCTTGATTCACTGAAAGGAAGGCTTTCCAGTGATTTATTAACTCTCACAAATCTTTTCAGAACACTCTTCAATTTAGCACCCTACTTTTTCAAGTGTCATAACTAGAGATTGTATTTGCATAATCTCTGAAATCTTATTTTCTTCCAGATAACTCATGGAAATACTAAAGAGCATAAGCTTATTAACTGGCCACACTGCAATGAAATGTGCTTGAAGATATTCTGTTTACAGCTGCACTTGGAGACATATAAGTTAGACATTTTATTATCCCATTAATATATTTGATTATAGTGTCTTAATCAAAATATTATGCAATGATATGCATTACTGAAGTTGAAGAAAATTACATCCATCCTATTTTGTTTGCCTGTTAAACCAGATCTCAAATTTGTACTGTTATTAAATCAATACAACAATCAAGCTGCATCAGATGGGGTTGAATCTGTCCGAAGTGATGGCTGTCTTTTGATTGTTTATGTTTTGTTGTTGGTTTGGGTTGGTTTTTTAATTTCTTTTTTTTAATATAATTTATGAATACGGCTTTGGATGTGGCTGATGACACTGGTCTATCTAGCAGTCCTTTTGCATTTCATTAAATACATTTTACTTAAAGTCTGATTGAAATGTCTTTAACTAGTTAGTTGAATGGTCATATCTGCTGATCATTATAAGATACTTTACAAGATCATTATAAGATATAAGACTTTATTACTCCTGTTGTTGTTTTGTGCATAGAAATATTGTTTCAAAATGATTTCTTTCTAGTTATACTAAGCAAATTAATAAAAGGTGAGTGCAGGGCGAATCTATTTAGGGTTTTTTACTGCCCCTATTCTTTCATGGATTCTTCACTAATCTTGTTGAAGATTGATAAACTGTGATGAATGTGGGTTATCAGAAACTTCTAATTATTCATTCATTATAATTCATGTTGCTTTCTTTCATGCAGAGATAAAAATTTTCAATTAATTTATAGTTGAGAATTTGACATAATACAGAAACATGCATGCAGAAGTGTGAGTCTAGAAGGAAATTCAGGGTTGGCTTTCTCACATGCATGAGAACTCCTATTTTTAAAGAAACATTTGTATAGAACGTTGGCCGCAAGACACTGAGAGCACAGTCAGAGGCACTGTTCATCCTTCCACTGAGCTAAGACAATACTTCTACCAGTGCTTGTCATCACTGCTGTTTACCACCCAGTGTTTCCACCTCTGAAGTCTACTGGCACAGTGACATATATTTGCTCTGTCCAAATGTTTATTTAGTTTAAGTGGTTAATATAATTAGTGATTTGGGCTTTTTCACTTGGTCTATTTTGGTAAAATTTGGCTGGAGCTGATTTTGTGGTTATCCTGGCACAACTAAAAAGGTGATGATGTCCATCTAAGAGAAGGTAGTGATGTGACAATCATGTGGGACACGGTGGAGAAGTTTGGTTCAGCACAACTGGAAGAGCCCATAGGACCACAGTCTGAAGGGATAAAAGTAATTTTTCTCTTTTTTTCTCCTTCTACAGGAGTGTTCACACACTCCTGATTTGAGCTCAGTGTTATAGGGGACTTTATTTTGGCTATCTGTGTTAAAACTCCTTTGTTTTCAGTGGAGTTCCTCCACATTAACAGGTGAGATCAAAATAATCAGACAGCAAATCAATAGGTTTGCTAAGCTTAATAGAAAAGGTCCTTTATCTAGACACTCTGACTCCTTTTCCAATAAAAGCCTATTAAAATGATACTAACATTAGCAGTATGGGAAATCACTTGTGCATACAGGTTGATGAAATGAAGCATATGGTGTGTCTTGACTTGCCATTTTCAGTTCTGCCGGGAATATCGTCATTAACCAACCATCAAGTCTCAATACCAAGCCTGCAAAATGATTGACATTTATAAAGGTAAATATTGCACACTGACTGTTCAAATGCTTCTTCTGTTTCAAGAGCTATTGCAACAGACATATCGCTGCAGACAGCGATATGTTGCCAGCACTGACACAAAAGAGTACTGAATAAAGTCAAACTGGGTCATAGATTCAAAGAAAATGCTCAAAACATGGGTCCCAGGAAAAAAGAAACATTTGAAGAAAATCTGAAGAGGAGTAAAGGAAAAAACAACAAACTTTAGATATTCTGAAAGGTTTGCTGGAATGATTGCTATAAAAATATTTTTAGTTCTTATTTTCTTAGCCAAGAAATAGGAAATATGCCAGTTCTGGTTTTGCTAGGGTAGCTCTTCTGGGTCACAGAGGTTCTACCATTGTCAATCTTAGCTGCACAGTCTTGGAGAATATCTTTCTTTCTCCAGGCAATGTTGATTAAGAAAATTTAGTGGGCTGCACATACGCACAAATTGCTTTAATGTTATTCTGAGAAAATTCAATATAAGCTCTGCTGAATTAGACAATATGTATTATTATCAATATTTAAGGTGACTTTTCTCCGTTCAAACCTGATTTGCTAGTAGTAACTAAAAAACAATTAACATTTTTTTCCGTAGGGGAAAATGATAAAGATAAATTTCATATTCTATAGGTTTGTTTATCTTCTGTGTGTTTTCTTCCTCTCTCATTCTCTTTCTGTAGAAGAATTAACCCTCCAGTAATTTAAAATGTCCCCATTTGTAAGTCAAATAAAAGATAGAGTATCATGTGACATACAAGACCTGTCAACAACTCAAGTATTTAAAAAATTTTATGCCTAATCCATGGTCTCAGATGAGTCTACAAAAATATTAGATAAATTATTAATAATAATTGAATTTAATAAAATTAGAATGAAATATGTGTCATAATCTGATTGTTTGCAGACAGCTTGAGAGGAGAAAAGTGAATTAAATTCAGCAAATAAATTATCTCCAGCCAATTGTTCTTGGCTATAACAATTATAGTTGCTGCTCTTTCTCTGTTCTTTTTTAGTCTCTTGACTACAATAAAGCTCATTACACTATGTAGATTTTCAAATGTAGACATAAAGAGAAAATGTAATCTTGTCTGTGAAGTGAGTTTACCCGAGTTGATACAACTTCTAGTCTACTTAATAGTTTCTTAACTTGCAGTTTATTAGATATCTGAACAGTCTGCAGATTTGACCATGGATTTCTGAGATTTCACATACTCTAAAGTGAGCTTGCTAAAATGTCACATTGAGAAATGACAAAATAGTGTGTCTAACACAAATACCAAAATTTTCACAAATGTTTATTCCATCAAAATATGCTTATTTTCAGAGGAAAAAGGATTTGGAAAACCTTTTGTGCATTAACTATTTATGCAAACTTGCTGTTATCTGTGGCTGGATCCTCCAGGTCATAGCTCACCCATAGTACATGCTGCCCCTGATTTATTAAGTCACTAAGTACTGTTAACCATCAAGCTTGGTGTGAGTCAAACTCAACAATCTTTTTGAGATGGCAGAAGTTTAGAAGCCAGCAGAATATTGTCTGTAGTTTTTCTACATTCCTAACTCTCCTTTCCAATAGTAAATTACTAACAACAGATTTTTTTGGAGATGCTGATGATCATGCCACTAAATTAGTCATTCTCTTGAAAACTCTTTTCTCTTAAAAAGAAATTATTCTAATAAGTATCTGACAAGAGCTTTCTCATGTGTTTCTGATAAAATAATTGATTCTGCTTGTTTCAAATGGGGTAGAATTACTTTTCTTTACAGTGGCTGGGATGGGGCTATGGTTTGGATTTGCACTGAACACAGTGATGATCATATAGAGATATTTTTGTTATTGCTGAGCTGGGCTTACACAGAGCCAAGGCCTTTTCGGCTTTTCGTGCTGCCACGCTAGTGAGGAGGTTGGGGTTGCATGGCAGGGTGGGAGGAGACACGGCCAGGACAGGTGACCCCAACTGACCAAAGGGATATTCCAGATCATATGGCATCATGGTCTGTTATGTAAAGGTGGGGTTAAGAAGGAGGAAGGGGCCACATTTGGAGTCATGTTGTTTGTCTGCCAAAGTCACCATTACACGTCATGGGGCCCTGCTCTTCTGGAGATGGCTCCTCACCTGCCTGTCCATGGGAAGCAGTGAATAATTCCTTGCTTTCTTTGCTTGTGTGCATGGCTTTTGCTTTCTCTATTAAACTTTATCTCAACCTATGAGTTCTGTAGCTGTTATTTTTCTGATTCTGTCCTTGATCGTGCTGGTGAGGGGGTGAGAGAGCAGCTGTGTGGGGCTTGGTTACTGGCTGGGTTTAAACCTCAACAGTCATGCATTATTATAAGTATAATCATTTACAAGAATGAGCAACAATTTTAGGATAAATTTTAACATTTTGTGAACTTAAAATATTTTATTATTAACAGACAGAGTGAATTTAGCAGCAGAGCATGATGGTATAACTTTACCAATACAATGAAAGCTGGAATAAAGGAGTGATCAAATTAATATCACAAGTAAGGTAAATTAAGAGTTCAAATTAATGGTATTCAATCACCAAATTAGCCCAACAGGTAATGAAATAAAATTATAGTGTTGACACTAAACATTAATTTTTTTTTATTTAGCTAAGGAAAACATGCAGAGGAACCTCTTTTCCTGCAGTTCTGCACTCCGTCTGGAATTTCAGCCATTCCAATGTATTAGCTCTGCTGCTAAATTCACTAAGCAGATGATAACCTTAACTCTTTGTAAGGAAGTATAGTTATTCAAGAGTCTCTTTCACATTTTTTCCTTAAAATCATTGTCTCATTTTCCCATTTCACATGATAACTTAGGAGTGATAATGCAGATGTGATGATTAGATGGTGCATTGTAGCAGGTTTTGACTAACATGACCTTTCAGTCTAGAAGTCATGGAGTAATTCAATGACAGGTTAGTTATTATTTTTAGGGGTCTTTTAAAGGTGTAGTTCACAAACAAACACACTTTCATATTCACATGTACAGAAATTAATGAAAAACAAGAAAAGAAAAGGTTGAAGAACAAATTCAAATTTTTTCTGTTTCTGGGCATTCTTTTTTAAAATGGATGGCCATGTATTACCTGGAATTTTAAGCTCAATATTTGACCATATGCTGTGTCTTACTAAGGTGCAAGCTGGTTAGGCTCATCTTTGTGACACAAATCTTCCATAAATTCTTCAGCTGGAAAACTTTTCCAGGGAAGAAACTGGCAGGTGGAGAAAGAGAACTGCTATTCTCTGTTTCATCTCAGTGTAAACCTTGAAGGGTTGCTGCCCTCTTGCTCTGGCAGAGCAACTTCAGTGTGAATTATACTGGGAAGACTTCTCAGGACTCAACTGTTTTCATCATTATTGCTACCTGGTCCCTTCAAAAACATATTTGTATCTTTTAATCATGCTGGAAATTCCATCACAAATAACACTAGATTTGAACAGTTATCAACCCCAAAAAAATGAGATGAAAATTCATAAATCTATACAGCAAAAAATGTGGAAAGTCTCTGTACCAAGAACTTAATCTCAGTTTTTCAGCTGAGGAAACAGGAAATAGGTGCAAGACCCACAAAGAACCCAAAATTGTAAACTATGGAAGTGTTTAATGTCTGATCTATCACAATTTTCTTTAGGAATCTTACTTCAGTGTTCTAAACATTGTAAAAATAGTGTGGCCTTTTTAACTGAGAGAATAGCAGAACTTATTTCAACATAGTTTTATCTAATATTTTTCCTTAAATTTAATTACTATTATTAAAACTAATCCTACAAGTTAATCCAAATCTGTAACCAAGTTTGTCATTCTTTCCTAAGAGATTCCTTCTGTGATGTTCATTTCTGCCCTTCTCATTCCCTGTATTTCATCTCTCGAATGGTAGCCCTTGGGGTCTATTTTGTTGAGAGTAAGATATGTTTAAAATATCCCTGTAGATCATTAAATATCAATTTTGGGAAGGAAAATCTCTCACAAAGTGAGCATAAGCAACTGATAGATCTGTGTGGGCAAAGAGGTAGTTTATAGTTCTGTAAACTGCAGAACCACAAAGGGAATAAATACTTAATGCAAGCATTTGGCATGTTTAAACTCGTCATCTCTGGTTCTGTTGGTATTTATTGAATTAATAAAAAAATCCTGATTTTCTTTGCGCTTTCGTATTTCAAAATACACTGATACTTTAGCTACACAGTTCTCTTTCCGTATGACTTTTTGATTCTGAATTTTTCAGGTGGATATTTTTCAAGTGGAAGCAGTAGATATCGGTGATCTGCAAAGGATGGCTGTTGAAAAAGGGAGAGGCTCTGACTGGATTCTGGAGAAGATTATTGTGAAAGTCAGCATCTTCAGGGACAGAAACATTGTTTATGGCCCAACATGGCTTAAAGAGAGACGTGATGGAATAAGATCTGCCTCAGTAACTCTGGATGTCACAAACTATCTTCAAACTATCATCTGATAAGAAATTCATTCCAAAGTGGAGAGTGCAGCTATATGATTTGCTTCTACAAACAAGTTATGGTTTAAAATATTCCAGTAGAACATTGTCATTATATAGGGAAAGAGTGTGTCTGAGCACTTGTGTTTTAGTACCAGTTAATAACCACTATTTGCCGGAGGATAATTTCTGCTTTGTTACTCCAGATTTTCAGTAATTTTTTCTGTTACTCCAGGTTTTCAGGTGTAAATGGCAACAGATTTGTCTTATTTCTTTTTAAAAATTCCTGCTTCTCCAAGTCTTATTTCTACATTTGCAAACTACTTTAAAGCTTCTAATACCTCTGGTAATTACTTGCTAGGCAGACTGAAAAATTAGGTAAAAATTGGGGAAAACTCTTTTTAAGCAGTGGAGAAAATGTCTCCATTGTATTCAAGATGAGTGATTTACATTATTTGTGCTACACTGTTCAGACAGCTTTTGCCAGAAACTAGAGATTTGACTGACCCCATGTGAGCAATCAGGCCACAGAGGAGCAGTTTTGACCCCACTGCCTGTGGCTCTTTGTCAAGACAGGAAGGAAACGTCCACACCCCCTCCCTGTGTCACGGTTTCAGTACAAGAATGTTATGGTTATCAATACAATCTGGTGCGCAAGCTGGGAGGAACCACAGCACAATCCAACCAGATCGGTAGGCACCAAAACCCAATATGCTCCCCTAAGACAGATGTATTTATTCTCCTACCTCTCAGAGAAGTTAATTGACAGTATAGATAAATCCTTGGATTACAGAATATGTTCTAGTTTTTTTCTTCCTAACTTCCAGGACATTTGCTGGCACTTGTCCAGCAATAGCCTCTTGAGACTGAAGAAGATTCCAGTTCATTCCATTTCCTCTGCTTTATCATCTCTAACTGTTGATCTTTTGAAACCAGAAAGAAAAGGAGGAAATTGTTATTGCGCAAAAGCAAATAATTTCAGCTTTGATTTAGTTTGTATGTTGGGACTTTTCTGAAAAAAAATAGGAATATTTAGTTCTGTTTCTACCAGACTTCATTGATTTGGACAAATGTTCCTGTGAGTTTCTTTATATAGTAATTGGCAAATCCAGACTTGAACTCAAAAGAAGGCTTCTTATTTTTGGTTCAGGCCACTACCTAATGTTTACAAGCAGTTTTGATCTATACCAAATCCTGATGAAATCAATGGGGACTTGTATCTGTGGGAGGAATATCAACCCCTAGAATGGGCATTAACAACATTTAATTGGTGCTCATTCATCCAGAGCATAAATTGCACAAATGAAACAGAAATGCTTTAAAATGAAAAATATTTGAATTTTCAGGTTACAACCATTTCCCAGTAAAGGGCCAGCCCTAGAGTCAGTTCATTTAATAGGATGATATTTAGAAGATGATGTTTAAATAGAAAATCACGTTGTACACTTCCTAATTACGCCTTTAATCTAAATTATATGACACTCACTAGACATGAATACAAACCTTTATTATCATATAGACATTATTCTACAAAAATATAATTTGATTTTTTTTAAAATTAGAAGTTCAGAAGAGGAGGAGCACATCTCCCTGATCTTTAGGAAGAGAGCAAATGAATTCAAGTATAGCTTCTGTCACCACATTGACTGTTTTATTAATCAGTTCTGAAATAATAATGTGAGAATATTTTCATCACAATATGTCATTACGCTTACTAGTACTGACAATAGTTTCCCCTTTGTAATAGTAAAAAATGGCAATAAACTTAGGGAGCTGATCAATATCTAAGTGACATGGTTTTAAAATAATGCGTCCCATGTAGACCAAGGCATGTCTTCCAAATTTTATATTAAATAGCTTTGTTAATATGTGAAACCAGAATTATCCTTAATATTTTTTCTTTTTATTTTCCATTTTATTTGTTCAGAAGACAGATGGAAGATTTATTTCACAAAACATCAAGAAAAAACAAAACCAGAATTTGAAAAGTTGTCAGAAAATATATCCAAGATAGTTATGGTTTTTTATGGAAGCAACAGCAAGTCAAATCCAGTTTCCATGGAAAACAAAGTGGAGCATCAGACTGAGAACCAAACACCATATGATATAAAATGATATATAGATTTGCCTATATTTAAATTTTCTTTGAGTTTATTTTTAAAGAGAAATAATCATGTAATGCTGTAAATATTGGAGGTATTATTTTTTTAAATATTCAAGAAAATCAGAACTGAAGTTTTCAGTTGCATGCCAGATTTCATTTTTAATTTCTGACTTTCTCAAGTTCATAATGATCAAGCATATTATTTTTTCCCCAACACACATTCATAGTTAATAATGCATATAATTTTAAATAGCATTAACATTACTTATCCAAATTAGAAATCATTGTTGTATGTAATTTGAATTTGATAGAACAATTACAGTGAATGCCCCTCCAGCATAAAGCTAAAATATGTCCAAGTCAACCTGATTCTGCTGCTTTTGAACTCCATGGGACTTTTAGCACCAAGACTGATGCAAACAGGTCCAGGACTGTGCTAACCCCTTTAGAGCAAACTTCCTCTCTTCCTGTATACTACCTATGCATTTATCTGTATATCTCTGTTTGGATGCTAACTCACTGTTTTGTTGATTTCTAGATACATTTCCCATCTGCTTTGGGAGTGCTTTATAAAGTGAGACTGGGTCTCCAGAGTTTGGAAAACAACATATCCCAGTTGTGTCTTCGTCACTTTAAAATACAGAACACATCAACCCTGGATACCTTTAGTCTCACCATAAATAAAACACTTCCCCTTCCTCCTAATGGAGACAGATGGGTTGAATTCCCTATACAGTGGCCATTAAAAGAAGCACTTTCTGGTAGGTATAAATCTACTTCAAAGCAGTAGAGTGGTTCAGGAGGTTAACATGTCCTAGTACTACAATAGAAACTTTTATCAGAACAGAAATTTTTATTGTCTTTATTTAATGATTCATAAAGACTATATAAGAATTTGAAATGTGTAAAGGAAAATACTACCCACTCAGCTTAATTTCTGTACCATAAAGTGGGAAGTACAATATTCATTTGATTGCACAGAAACATTATTATATGCTACAAAGAACAGTTTATAAGAAATATACTTTTCTTGCAATAATGTAATATTTTTATTCTCTTTTGTTTAGTCCTCAGCTTCTCATATTACTGACATTAACAACATGATTTTTTTATAGCTCATTTATTATTAAGCGATTTTGTTGTTTGTTTGCACATTCCAAACAAATAATCTCAGTAAATAACAGCTCAAAACTACATATAAGCTTCAGCTTTATTACCTTTATGCACTCCAAATATTTATGCCTCCTAAAATTAGTTCAACATTTCTTACATTTTTCACCTTGGTTAAGTAAAATAAAAGAAATCTTTTCACCTATAATCCACCCTATTGTCTAACATGATACTTACTGAATGCTGCCATATGATGGAAAAAATATTAATTTAACAGAGCAAATAATGATACTTAATATTCAAATAATTTTTGCCTGGGCTTTATGCTTAAAACAAATTATTTATATGGGTAAAAAATAAGTCAGCTCATCTAAAGTGAGCTGGAGTAGATGTAAAATGAACTACCCCAACACATTTTGGATTGGAATTTATGGCCCAGTTTCACTGAGGTGTTTGAATGCAGCCAAAAGTAAGTATGTAAATAATCTCAGAAGAGATTGAGGTTTGGGTTTTTTTGCATATTTTGGCTGCAACTGAAAATGTATCTGAAAATTCGTATCTAGGCTTTAGATTTTATATCATTTAGATGTGTTACTTTCACTTGACCACTTACACAGTATGGGTACAGAACAGGGCTCAATGGCTTTCATCTCCTACACACAAGATTGAAACAAAGAGAATGTTCAGATTAACATAAAACACATGAGTGCAGCCCTTGCAAAGGACTGATCACTGTCACGTGTAGAAGTATTCAGGATGCAGGTACAAGCACACAGAAACGAGGAGAGAAAGATGCAGAATGGGTGATAAAGGGGCAGTGAGACTGGAGTCCTTATGACCTTGGCACTGTCTCTATCACTGACCTCTTGGTTGAAAATTTCCTCTTTCTTTTTTTCTTTTTTTTTTCCCGTTGATAATATTTTTATTCTCTGTAAATATTCTGAAATCAAAAGATAAAAAATCACAAACAAGGAATACGTATTACAGAGATAAAAAATCACAAACAGAGAATAGGTATTATTTACCTATATGTTTAGGTGAAGAACAAACAAATGAAATACCTAATTTCTGTGGTTTTTGTTTCTTTCCACCCATAATTTAGATGTCTTCAAGGAGGGATTTGTAACCACAGTGAAGAAAAAAATCTAGGACAGCAGTTCCCCCAAATCTTTTCCATTTATGTTCAAGAGAGCTTTAAGCAGCTCCACAGCAGGTGGTACATGTGGAGTTCAAAGTGATCTTTACTCAGATGAACTTACTTGCAATTTATTGTGAAAAATAGATATGCTTTATTACAGCTTTCTAAATCTAATTTATTTTCTCCCTTTTCTCAGCTAAAAGCAAAACCAGTATTGTATTAATTGGAATGGAAAGCAGCTAATCACACTCACCATCACCAGAAGCCATATGATGTTAAATTTCAGATACAGCTGTCATTCATAGAGTGCCTTAGCATTTTATCTCAGTTATAGTTTATTTTTTAAAAAAAAATTTCTGCTTGGCATTGTGATGAAACATATGCTAATGGCTAATTGAAGCCATCAAAATGCAGTTGATAGTACAGAGCCTTGAGATCTGGCAGTGCACACATGTGCCTTTGGGTGTATTAATGAGCAGGGGCCTCCAGCTGAGTATATACATAAATAGTTTCCCTTTACTGTACCTTCCTTTGAGACTCTTACACCTCAGGAATCCCCAGGGATGACATGGTGTTGTCTCTCTCCTGTCATACACGGGGCTGTTCAGAAGGTCAATTTTTGCACTACTGGAGGTTTTAAGGCAAAACAATTAAATATTGAAACAGTGAAATAAAAAAGTATTATGCTACTTTCAAACTGATTATTTCCACAAATTGAACAGAGAGCCATCATTCACACTGAGATTATGAAAAAATGAGAATTTTATAAAATTGAGTTGTAGCATTCATATATGTTACACTTATTGTATGGAATTTCTTTTCAGAGATTTTTTTAAATCTTTCCCCCCTCCAGTCTATTCTGTACTTTAGACAGATAAAAGCTTTGTTGTCTACACTTGTCCTATGATTATCTGGCTGCACTACCTGAACAAAGAGCACTATTTAAGCATTTTAGCCCTCTACCCTTGCCTGCATTAACCTCCCTCAAGTGCACTTCTTTGTACAATGGACTCTACAGCATTATCCACTGTATGATCTGATCCAAAGTTCATGAATGCAAGCTCTACTTGACTCCAGTGCATCAGGGCCATGATGAGTCAACAGATCTAACTTGCCTTGGCTGGACTCACCTGGAAGATCCAGCCATGATGGGCAGAGGATGTCCAGGTCAGATCACGCCTGAGCTACGTCAAATGTGCACCTTTCTCTCGTCCTCTCTCTGCCCCCCTCTTCTGCACACACCTTGGACCTGTGTTGTAAACTTATTTTCACTCTTTCTCTGGCCCTTTTTCCTTCTGCTCCCATCTCAGTGACCAGGACAGATCCCAGATCTTTTCCACTCTTTCCTGCCTCTGGGACTGTTCACAGAGCTGTCTGCCACAAGCAGATGCTGCAGAACTCTTCCCTGGGCAGAGACGGCACAGCCTGAGCTGGGGTTGTGCTCTGCTCCTACCTTGTCCACTCTTGGGAGGCAGGTCCACTCTTGCCGCTCTTTGACACATGATCCAAAAAACCAAACTGTCCAAATGCAATCCTTTCATTTTCGTTTCGGACTGGTCCAGCCTCACTTCTCAAGTTTCAGACCTGGGAGACTGTGATAAAACAATTACCAGGAAAATTTAAGGAAAAAATTGCAAAAAATTTGAGTTTTGCTATTATTTTCAAGTGCTTTAATATTTAATTACGTCTGACAGTACAATATCATGTTGTCAAATATCTGTGCAAATTTGTGGCACACTCTTAACAAAATCTCTTTTTACTTGATATTGCAGTGGTTACATACCATTTAACAGTATTTTTGAGAAATATTTTGAATGAGAGAAATTTAGTGCATGTGACTGCATGTATATATGGTACTCATGGTGACACAGGGGACAGATCCCTTCTCCAGTCATTGCAAAATGTCCAGCAGAGAGAGAAAAATAAGGTATTCTGTCTTAAAGTACTTTAAAATTTACCCCTTAATCCATTTTTGGACTTCCTATATATTATATTCAAATTTTCCTATAGAGTTAAGCAACATAGTCTGAGATTACAATACTGAATAATTTTATTTTAGTAATTTCTAATTTTTGTGGATGCTGTTGACTTTGGAGAACCGGAAAAAATTGTTCTCATCAGAAGCAGTAAAACAGGTAAAATACTTTTTACTTTCTAAAGCAAGGGATGTAAATCACACAGCTAGCCTCCTGTTAAAGGCAATGAAATCACTGCCAGAGTTAAATCCTAATTAATTCTGTTTGGCTATTTTTGCTAGAAGATAATATTTTATAAAGCAAAATCCTACATTTTGACATATTAAAATCCTCAGATCTAAAGGTTATATTATTGCATCAAGAAAGTAAACTATTCTTTTGAATTCAAGAAAAAAGAACAGAAAATTAAGATTAATAATTATATTCTGCGCTTAATACATGTTCTACTAATAATTAATCTAGGAAAATAATTATAACTTAAGTAAGAAATTGGTATTGTTTAATTTTCCTTCCGTGATTCAATTATTTTCACTGTTTTCCTCGCCTATTCTGTTTTCTCTCTGTGACATTCAGAGGTAAATTTTACCTTTGTTTGGCAGTCAGCAAGTTTTGTCACTGAACTTCCTTAAAATTGCCTTGACCTCAACATCTCTTTGTTTTATCTGTAGGATGGTTATCATGCTATTAATTCAAAGAATTAATTATAAACCTTTTTGAAGTCCGTTAATGAAATTTGCTGTACAATTGCAAATCATTACTATGTATTACACTTGACCATTTTCAGACAGTTTTCTCGGGAAACAAGGGTTCTATGCTTGCAATTTATCTATTTTTTTTTTTTTTTGTTTGCCCATCTGTAGGCTCCTCAAAAAAACCTTTTAGACACACCAGCCGATTTCAACCAAGTATTCAAGGTGACATTTGGGCAGTAAGCATGTACATACTCCTTGGCTGGCCAGCACAGCCTGCACCCCAGCACAGGCTGCCTTGGTCACTCCCAAAGGGGTGCAGTGTGGAGCTGCAGTTCCTGTAGAGGGAAAGGGAAGGAGGGGGACAGCCCCGCCATGCTGCTGTGGTGAGCAAGGCGTGTAGCTCACTGCTTTTGTTTCCCACAGCTTCAGTTGTGAAAGTTAACAACAGCCATCTGTCTGACTGACAGTCACTGAATGTGGCAATTGTCTGTTGCCAAAGGGCACCACGGAGAGCATGACAAGCAAGACTTTTCTGTTCAGGTTTGAAAACACAATTCACAAAAGAGGGACATCAGGCTCATTGCCCCTGCTTGTGTTATGAAGAGAGGATTGGGCAGATGTATAATAGATATTTCTTCCAAAAGTGTTACTTAGATGATAAAACGCTTCAGATGAGTAAGGGTGTCCATATTGTAACTAGACTTGTTTGGACCAAGACTTTGAACCAAAAACCCCAAACCCCATAAAAATCTCTTTAATGTTTAAAGTCAGATGTACCCTGTGGGACTGATCAGCCCAGGAAGTGCTCTGTAGTACATTTATGCTTTCATTCCATATTGGAGCAAGTTTTTAAAATCAGATGGTTCAAGGTCCTTTCTTGAATCTTCTGTCTGTCTCCATGCTTTGTCTTGGTGGGTCATGAGAGTTACGCAATGTCCTGGATTCCTCCACAGAAGCCTGCTTATGTCCTACTGATATAATTAAAGGGATTCATACAGTAGTAGAAGAGGTTGGAATGCAGTTTGTTGAACAGGGCTGCAGTGCCAAAGAAAAGAGAAAGGAAAAGGAATAATCTTCGTGACTAACTAGTGGCAAGAGACTCAGGCCATGTAGCTGAAGCCCCCAGCAGAAAGTTCAAAAAGGAGTGTAAGTCAGGGAGCAAACTCCCAAACAGCAGAGGGACACAATGAGCAGCTGAACTCCCTTCATTCCTGCCATCTAATGATGTGCTGCATGTGGAACAGAGCTCCAACCATCTTGTCAACCACTCATTGAGGAAGAAGCACCAGATGTGTACGTCTGCTCTTCCTCCTCAAATGTGCCTGTCTGAGCCACGCTGAATCTTTTCTGCGTGCCTGTCCAAGGACAGTGAGGACAACACCCCTTTGCTCCACTAAGACAAAGGAAATGCTTACTCCTAAATTTCTAAGTTGAGGTTTATAAATAGGAACAAAATAAAGAATCTTGTAGTCATTCCAGCATTTCCAACTCAATTGTTTGCATTCATAAATTAATTAAAAAATGAAGTTTTAATATAGTAAGAATGGCACCATTACACCAACAGCAGAGCCCACCTAATTTCTTGTCATGCCATGCAACATTTTCACTATACTCTCTTTCCTTCTTTGCAGAGTGCAAACTGAACACTAAAAAATTGCAGGTCCAAGAAGCTGCAAAGAAGCATTGTATCTATGTATTTGAAGTAAATGAGTAAGTATATTATGTAAAGCTAGGAATGTTTTTTTATAGTATAATAGTGGAAATCACTGAGCAGACACTGAATTAAAGTAACTTCCACAGAGTTATTCTGTTAATAGATATTTTAAAAATAGGCCCATCTTTAACTATTCCACATAAATTCATGGGATGTTTTTGGCTTAACATATTATTTACTTACGACAAAAACATATGCGGTTCTGTTTTTCAGAGAATTTTCTGTGGGTGAAAATACGCATGAAACACAGAGAGAAATCCCAGGATTTGTTGTTATTAAAGGAGAGAAATAAAAGAATGACATAGAGAACAACCTGAATAAAGAAGTAAGTCAAGTAAAAAAATTGACAGAGTATACTATAAAAGTGTATACAGGTAACAAAAGGGGAGCAGAGACTGATGCCGATGCTCATATTATTTTATTTGGGAATGAGGACAAATTTGAGGTATTTCAAATCTCTCAGTCACTAGTGCATCAAAACCCTTTTGAAAGAGAAAACATGAGTATACAGATTTTATAGGTTGTGTCCATTTCTATCCTGGAAAAGCAAACTAAATCTATGGAAGTTCTTTAGAAAACTTGAGGCATTTATTCTGTTTTACACATCACTACATGACATACAGTCTCAGCTCTCCCTGTGTTTCACCTTTTCACCAGAGTAACCAAGGGACCTTTTACTTCTATTGTATCTAGCTCTCTCTGTTGCTCTTCTATCTCTTAGTCCCAAATATATCTTCATATTGTATCCACTTATGTGCCCAGTTATGTATTTTCACATTCTGAAATGCACAGCACGCATTGCCTGTTGCATGTGCACATATGTGCACTATCCCATGCTGTTGCACAAACTTAGAACACTGTGCATGAGAACACATCAGTCCCTTACATCCCATCATTTTGCTTTGCCATGGAAACTGATGCTGTGAGCCTCACTGAATGTATAAGCCTGTAACCAGATAATTCAGAACCAAAGATATGAACCTTATTCTGATATCCATCATGCTTTAGGCTGTTATTCAGATACCCTTAGTTCAGATACAGATATTTGCACAAGAATGCAGATTCTCTGCATGGTATCCTAGTACCTCAGCTGAATGTTCTTCTCATTTCATAAACATATTACTCTGGAAAAGGAATTGCTCCATTTGGTCACCACCTGTGCAACGGAGTACAGTGATGGTTACCCTTAAGTAAAAAAGAAATGTATATATTCTCCGTAACTGTCTCCTGTGGATTTATTGAAAGGCAATGATTAAATAATTAGAACTCCAGTGAAAATATATTCTTTAAGAGTTCTACCTCATTATGTCCAGCAATATTAAATATCTTTTTACCTGCAGTTGGTCTGAGTTTCTTCACTCAGGATATCTGTGACTATCTTCTAAAAGATATTTACCCAGGAATTGTCTTCCATACTGAGGAGGTTAAATAATCTAGTTACCTACAGGCACAAGGAGCAAGTAAAAAAGTGTCTTGAGTAGTACTTTCTTTTGCCTGGTACTACACAGGAGTTGTCATTACTCTTCAAAAAAGCAATCCAGCTAAGTTGATGGCTAGCCAGTAATGTCAAAGGTCATAGGAAAAAAGGATCTCTTTTTAAAATCTGCAGTATGAAACAAAATAATATTTCAAATTAAAGTGTATCACATTTGAGAGAGATAATGGTACATGTAGTAAAAACCTTTATGTTCCAGAATTTTTATTTATGTATCATGAATTCAGTTGAGAATTCATGAGACCAAAAATGTTTTTCTGGTAGATGAAAGTCAAGAAAGAGGCAGGAATTGTCATACTCTAAGTTGTAAAGTGAATTTTTTGTGTTTAAATTGAGACCTAGTAGGAGAGGATCTATGCCACACATCTTAAGTAAGGAAAATAAACCACATCAGTGTTTCATTTTTTCTTAATTTCTACTACTACACTTGAATTGATCTCAGAACTGACCTAGACAAATTTGTAAACTTCCAAATATTGGTATAATATTTTTAATAACTGTATTTTAATATCAAAGGTCAATACATTCAAGAATAAGACAAAAAAATTAGGCAGCCTACATTCAATTGAAATTGGCCACAATGGGAAAGGATTCGATAAATATTCTGTGTTCACTAGCCTTGCAAGAATCTTCTGCTTAAGGATCTGCCTGACATTTGGGAAGGTGTTAAAAGTCACACTACTGCTACATCTAGCTGATACAAGTCTGTGTACAAATGACATCAGCTTTACTGCTCTTGCTTTCACCCCCTCAGTTTACCACATTTCCCTTGACTATACCATGATTTTTTGTTCTAACAGAGATCTAGTTAACATAAAACTCAGATGGTTTTGTCTTTCAGACATTGGTCAGCCAAACCCCTTATTAGATGTCATAAATAAGGTAGGACTGAATTTTCAAACTGCAGGCTAAACTTTCCATGATTTGAGCCAGTTTTGGGACTGTGGTCAAAGCATACTGTAGCTCCTTCTCATGCACATACAGCTCTTCCTGTTGTGAAAGTCTGAGAACACAAGTGTGCACTGGGTCCTGTTCTGATGTTAAGCTAGGTGTAGCTATAGTACATAACCTTTAAACCCTGAATTTTACATAAAAAGGAAACGGGAGACTAGAGCATTTAATCTTTTGAGCTTACATTTAATAGTGCTAAAAACCTCTAGGGATATACAGATATCAAGTTACATACAGGTATATAGAGATATACAAATATATTAACTAAATTTTCAGAGAATGTGTAACGACTTAAAAAGGTCTGATTATATTAAGATACTCTAGTCAGGTAAAGTTTGCTTAACTCATCTCAAAGGAATAGGTTTAGGTTTAATAAAATCTGACTAATCTAAGTTCATGAGGCATAATAAAGTGGCAAGGGGTTTATCATTCCTAGAATGAACGAAGAAAAATTCTTCAAACAGCAGTTCCTGTTTGGAAAAAGTTGAACAGCTGTGTTTTTCCCCTAACTACCCAGTCATGTATACATCATGGTGTTGAAAACACAAACAGAAAAAACACCAAGCCTGTTGAAATATCTATAATAAATTAGATCCTCCTGCTGACTTTCATTTTATTTGTGATAATTGCTGTACATGCACACAATTCAGCTTTAGATCTCATCTGGGAAGAGAACTCCACACTGGCAGACTTTTAGTACTCTGAGAGTCTGCATGGGAAATAATAGGTTGAGTTTTTATTTCCTGGGTCCCGAACTATCAACAAAATTATTATTTTTCCACTCTGTGTCCTGATCAACATCACATAGCTGCTAATAGTGTCTTCCTAGCACAGCTGGTGTGTGTTGATTAGTCTTGACATGACTATCATCCTCTAAATATTTCTCTGACATTACCTCCAAGTGTCTTTTGTCACACTGCTGATATCCCCACAAGCTTCCTCAAATGTTACATCTCTTTGAGATGTTTCATCTGTTTGCTAACATTTCCTAGCTACCTCTAGATTTCTCCATACCTGGAGATTTCAGGGAAGTCTGTTGGAGTTTTGTCAATAAAGGATGAAGTATTAGATTTTAATCTTTTCAAGAGAGCAAACTTGCCTTTCTATTCTTTTGTAAAATGCCGTGTAAATTTGAGAGACTGTACATTTTTACTAATCTTGACTCTGATTTAGAGGTTTCATGAAAGGTCATCTATTCCAAGTAGAGTCTATGATATTTTAAACCATTCACAAGATTTCATTAAAAGAGTTTCAAAAGTACTCCACAATATCAATAAACGAATCTTGAGAATTGAAGATAGAATACCTAGACACCTTCATGGTCTGCTTAACCCAGCTATTTGTTTGAAAATGTCATGGAAAAACAAGAAATATTTGCTATGCCTTTACATTATATCCAAATCGACACAATTTGCAAATATTTTTATAGTACATTTTTAACCTTCTTACAAATAAAAATATCTTCATTGGTTTTAGCCTACTTTGTATTTTGTCCAAATATTTGAAAACCAAAATAATTAGATAGGATATAGTTCTTTATCTCTAGGACATGGAAAGGATACAGAAAGGTTATCAGCTACTGAAGCATGATCCTAATTAGGTTTAAAATGTTGTCATTGAGTATTTGCATTAGCAAACGCAACTAAAGATATCAGCACAGACGTTGTATATATAAAATAAAGTTTTGGTTTTAAAATATTAATATTTTAATATTCCATGGAATAAAATTCTATATAACAAGAATTAAGGTATTTCTTCACTCAGCAAAATAGAAGATTAAAGTAGAATATTTAGTATCTTCTTAAAGCTGAAACAAATATGAGTGTTGTCCTAAATGAAAATGCTATTCCGAACTGTGACTGCTGGAAAAATAGGGATATGAGAAGTATTCAGTTTCACCACTTGGTTTACATCCATATCAATATACTAATTAGAAAAGAGTAGTAGAATGCCCACCAGGGCTGCATTTTGAGTGCATTTCCAAGTACCGCAAAGGGCAAAATGGGTTCTCAAGAATGTATTCAGTATTACCATGCACTCTGTTTCATTTGTCTCACTGCCTATTATATTCAATATGGAAAAATAAGTTAAGTTGTAACAAAAATCTTCCATTACAATTTCTGTCAAAAATATCAAAGACCTTCCCTGTAAAAGTGAGAGAAGTTGGTAGTAATTTGAATCATCTATGTTTCAGTTTTATTATTGATGTTGAACACACTTGGAAGTACTGAACCACACGGGGCTTGACAAATGAAATTATAAACCTTTCTTATGCTCTATTTGTATTTTGGTAATATTAAATTTGCTCTCTCTTTTCCTTCTACAGCAAGTGGCTGCTTTCTGGAAAAAGTGGAAATTACAGATGCGGCTAGGAATTCAGTGCATTGATTCACCTGTAACAGGTCAGTAGATCAGTCCATCATCTCACTCTGAACATGCTGTTTTCTTTTCCACAAGTCTCACAGTTGCATCTCTGTGGCTTTCTAAAACAGTAATGATTTTTTTTTTAAATGTTGTGGTCCTATCAGTTCATCCCCAATGACATTTGAACCCTTTGGCCAACTTCAAACCAACTTGTCAGAATTGTTAGAGGAAGATACTATATTTTTCCAAACAATTAAAACTGGATAAGGGAGTGACACAATTTGATGCCTTTGCCAAGAAAAAGTATTCATATATATTTTCAAGAGGGAGAACGTGTATGGTGAACCATTATACAAGCATCAGGGCATAAGTAGCTCTGGCAAAAGTATCAAGGGTAAACAAACAGGCTTGGAAGGGAATCAGAAAGGAGGATGGTGAGATATGGCAGCATAGATTCACAACTCAAGGAAAAAGTAGAGTATTTTATTGAGCAAAAACAACATTAAAACATTCGAATATCCTTCTGTTTCAATGTTTATGTAGTCTAGGTTCAAGACACATCCAGCAAATAAGATAAAGATTAAAAAAAGTCTTTATATAATGTAATGCAGAAGTATAATGATCTAAGTTTAGAAATGTATTTGAGTATGGGCTTGCTGGGGTAAAGGACTTCTAATATGCAAAAAGAAAGTGCACTTCAGTCTGCATCAAACTGAAACAATACAGTTTCAAAAACTGGAAATTAAATTGAAGGGTATATTTGGAGTGACTGTTCACAGCTTGAAGAATTTCGGAATAAATAACTGATGCAAACATATTCATGTCCTCCCAAGTGGAAATTAGCTTTTTAATGCGTCTGAAGAACGCTGAAGTGTGAAAATTTACAAGTTCCCTGCATCTAGAAAGAGGAATGTTACCTGGTAATCTGAAAACAGAAATGGTAGCCAAGAATATTTAATTTTATCCTTTCCCTAAATATTTCTGTAAACTTGACAATTAATGGAAGCCAAATCCCAGTCCTGTACCTAAAAAAGTAACTTTTTAAGTTCTTGCATACTCAGTTGGACTCTACAGTCTAAATCATGAGAATGTGAGGCTGTTAACTGATTTCAACAGCATTAAACTTCTTCCAACAACATTAAACTTCCCTTAATTTAATTTCCTTCAAATGCATGCTCAGATACTCTCTAATCTTCTAGATATCTAATTATTTTTAAGTTAGCAGGCATGAACAAAAGTCGTTAAACTACAATATCACTCAGGTATGCAACACCAGCCATAACGGGATTTTGAGTTGATGCCACTTTACCTCATTTGCTTGTAAGAGCTCTCAGGCCACACCAGTCAGAGGAAGATCCTTGAAGAAGATTGCAGAGAACATTCTTTTCCAGAGATTTTTTTTTTCCCAATTTTATTTAAAATCTTATAGTAAAAGCACAAAGGTATGTAAGAGACCAACACAAGAACTTGAATCACATCATTGATGTGGGGGAGCGACTGGCAGAGATTGATTCTACATGCTGCTGACAGGGACATTTTACTGATGCTTTGGTGGGTGCAGAGCTATGTGCCCACCTGGAAGCACATCTACTGACACAAAACGGAAGTCATTTAGCAGGAGAGATTAGGAGGTTAACCCTGGAGTACTCAGTGATCCAGAGGCTGTGGGGCACTCCTCAGATACAGGAAACTCCAAGTTCAAGTCCCATTTCCCGCTGAGCCATGGAGCTCCTCATGGGGCTCCTCATCTCATGGCCCTACTGCGTGAATGGGGAATGGGTTCATTCTCCTTCAAAAAGGCTCCTCCAATACATTGATGTCTCTAAAAGATATTAATCATTGAGAAACCTGAATCCTTTGCTAAGCCATTTAAATGCCTGTTATCTAGCTTACACATCACACCTTTTCTAGGCTCTGTGACTTCCACATGCAGTTTTAGCTGCCAAAATCAGCTGTGTTTCAGTCTGGAACTTTTTATGTTCAGCCATATCTCCCAACTGCTGAATGGTGCAAGTTCAGATGTGAGCTACATTGATGCTGTGCTTACTGACTTGGAATCCCTCCCACACTACCCCCTTAGCAGATATCACATCAGGTAGACTGTCATAAAGCTTCTAAAATATTAGAAGATTTTTATCTCACACCACTCTATCCATAGTTCCAGTTAAAATCAGTCTAACAGAGCTTTGGACTCAGGCCTGTTTCTCATATAATCAACAGTAAAACCTCCATAGGACCTTACAGAGCAAAGGTTGGGCCCATCATGCAACTCAGTATTTTGTGAACCAAAAAAGAGATGTGAGATTGTCCCTGGAATGAAATACAAAGACAATAATTTGCTATCACAGAACAGGTTTCCTTAATATAAATTATCTGATTTTATGTCATTCTTTGGAGCAATCTAGTACTTACCTATATGAGCAACAAATAAAATATACATATATTTCATAAATATATTAATAAAGTTAATTACACTTTAGAATTACATATATATGAGTATTAAAACAGAAATTTTAAAAGCCGTTATTTTCTTTAGGCTGGTTTCTGCTTCTCTATAAACCAATGTAAAAACTCACCTAGAAAATCAAAGGTGCAGGACCAGGCTCTCACAAGTTGTCTGTTTATTAAGTTTTATATGTGCTGTCTCTATGACAGGTTTTTATGTTTTTACATTAAGGTGGCTTTCTGAAGGTGAAAGTGATGGCCTCACCAAAGTGCAGCTTAATCCACAGCTGTTTGATTTCTGATTCTTTCTGAGTGTGTTTCTTCACCAAGTTCATGCTGATTTGATTTACTTATCTTTTAGAATTCTGATGGCATTGTAATTATCATGAAGTCAAAACAATGTATTTAAAAAATCACAGTAAATTAAAAATATCTAATGTGAACACAGAATTCTGATCCTATTATAGAAGCTCAAAAAATTTACATGACTGAAATTTAGATATCAGAAATTTAAATCTGTAACATGGTTCTGTGGACTTGATCTGAGCAATCATAACGGTAAACGTATGTAGTACCATACTCAAATATTTTTGTTTCAGTAATGATTTGTGGGTAAGCTAAATTTAGCTCATTTCAAATCTGTCAGTATGTATTAATTTGATGATTTGGTTTTTTTCAATTTAAACGTTTATTAAAATTTAGATTTTCTCAAAATCATTTTCCAAACAAACAGCAAAAAGCTTCAGACTTACCATATATTCCTTCTCTTAAGGCCATAACAGAGAGTAATACAATCATTTTATTCAGAAGTTCACCCTGTGTCAGTAAGCCTCTCACTGATATTTGATTGTAAAATCTTGTAGCTGAGCCAGAACCTCAGCTGAGAACCTTTAGATCCAAAGGGTCTCTTAAGAGAGGCTGTTATCAGTAACACTGCAATAGCTTAGGCAGGCTTAGGCAGCTCCCTGCTCAGCTTGACGATTTTTGCAGTGCCTGTCCTTAGCTATCAAACTTGCTTTCCAGTGCTACATGTGTGAATGCCTTTATGTCAAAGAAAAGAAAAAAGCCACCCAATTATTTTTGTAAATGCACAGTAAAAAGAAATTTATTTAGCTATAAATGCACAAATTAGTGTTTGATTTGGTAGGCTTTGATATTGGCAGAATTGACTCTGGAAGGGTTTAGAATACAGACAAGTCTGAAAGGAAATCAGGATTTGCACACCACCTGAAGTTTCATGTGTGTGATCAAAATAAAAATATTGTATATAAGCTATATAAGGCATCCCTCTCCTAACCAAAGGCTTCACCTTTTGTACCTCCAAAATCTAAAATCTTTCTGAAAATCTGAATTTTAGACCTGTTTCACCTTCTAGACGCTACCATGTTCTGTAGCAGCAATGGGTTTCTATGCTTATAAGAATTAAATGAGTTTGTAATCTGTGTTGATGAAACATTGTCTGGCTGTCTTTTTAACATGCTTAATATTTATTTACTCACACTATTCTGGGAAATTAGGACGGTTGGCTGACATCTGCATGGGTGATAAGATCTCAGTTTTTACTTTGACACACACACAAAAAAAAAAGCATATACTTGGCCTTGGTAGGTAATGCAATTTTTGTCTACATTTATCTACCTGTGTCATCAAAAGGACAACTAATGTAAGCTATGGCTGTGGTCAGTGTGAGCAATGGAACAGTCAATTTCTTCTTTTTTTTTTTTCTTTTTCTTTTTTCTGCTCACAGTGCTAGAACGCTCACTGGAATGGATTTGAAATTGTATCCCCAGAGCCCACAGTTCACTTACTTAGTATCAGTATTCATTACACTGAATCACTTCGTTGTGATCTATTATGTGATTTGTTTCATTATTATGTGTTTCATTAATAGTTTGTAATACTAACTCACTTTGATGCTATTTCTGATTTATCAAGTGTAAATAATGCCCTCCTAATCTGTTTTCTTTACTAATAGTGGATACTCTCCTTCTGCAGCTGCCTTCCATACTTGAAAATTATTTTCTCTACCTGTACAGTGACCAAATCAGGTTTTGGATTCGCTTCCCTGGATCCAGAGCTGTGTATGCAGTTCTCTAACCCTTTCAATAACAGGACCAGCACTGCAGAGGTCTTCATTTCAAGAGCATTATGGGTGCTTGCAGCACACAATAGTAGGGGAATACACTCCGGTAGGAAAACCTGAAATACCATATAACCTCCTGCTCAGGTCATGCTTGGAAGACATGCCAGTTAGCATATTTAGCTTCTAACTAGTGCCAAATCCCAAACGTGCTTCTTCCATGTGATATAGTGTGATGTGTGCTGTGTTTGGCACAGAAGTCACTTAATCTCTGTCCCTTGCCAGTGGGATGATTTTTGGAAATATTGCTGGCCAAAGACAGGGACATTACAGAGGTGCCTCCTCATGTGCACTCTGCTGTTCCTACGCAGCAAGGGTGCTGGCCTGTTCCTTTCCTCCCAACTGCCTGCCCTGCCAATGGAGAGCCTGGGCAGGTATTGATACTATTGATGCTTCCACAGGGAACAGAGATGTAGCATGGAAAAGAGACTGCCTGGGTCAACAACTAATACAGGAATTTGACAAATAAAGATGTTTTGGAAGGAGCAGTGAGAACGCAATCAGCTGGAGGAGGCAAGGCTGTAGTGAAGGGTTTGACTTCTACTGGCTCTCCATGTTGCAACCTGACTTTGAAGATCTGTGAAAGAAAGTAGGCTAGAGAATTTTGCTGCTATTATTACTAAACACTTGACTCTGCATTGCAGAGAAAGCCTGAAGTTGGGTGCTAAAATATTTACCTTGCAGACCACATCATAGACTGTTAGACCAAACTGGGTATGAAAATGTCCCTTGAGGGTCCAGTATTAGTTAAATCCATCCATTTTCCTCATCCACCTCTCCTGGTGTGCTGTTATATATCTGTTATTAGGTTGATCTAGATGACACATTTCTGCCCTTTTAAGCCCTTAAGTGTCTCAGTTTCTTTTGTTGCTGATGTTAAGGGTTTGAAAAAAATATAACCATGTTCTGACTGGCTCATTGGACCATTTAATATTCTCCAAGCAACCCCAAGTACTGTTTTTTTGAAACTTGTCATACATAAGAAAGGATTCCTTCCTTTTAAGTACATATGAGCAGTTATATAGCATCTATCCATCCTGTAGCTTGTTAGTTGTGGAAATGGCATGACAGTAAGAAAAAGGGATCTGGAAGTGTTCTTTTAGAGATCTTGGATGAATACCATCTAGTCCTTCATTGTTAGTATTTATAAATGTCTTTGCGAATATAAACAACCTCTGCTCACATGTCAGTCAGGAATGGTCCTTTGCACTTCTCCGTGAAGAAAGGCAGTACACGGGAAAAGCTTATAAAATCCCCTATACTTAGCAGTGCAAAGCAGTTTCACAACTTTCTGTGCTGTGGCTAAAGCTTTTTCTTTTTCTTGACTTAAATTAATTTTAAACAGTGGATCAAAAAGGGGAAAGAAAATAGGACTTTTAATTTTCTTTTCAAACTTTTGAAAACTCTTAATTACATCTTACAGTGTTAGAAGGCATGTTAATATTTCCTTAGGCATTCTATAAATGCTCTTCCCATTTATCATAAAATGTGATGTGCATGGTAGATGATTGGCTTTTGCATGGACAATAACAGCAAGAGTTGTCAGTATTGTACAAGGTTGCAAGCTTGCTTCCTTTATGTCTTTCTATATGTCTGTCTTCTGCTATCATTCCTTATATATTTATGTCTATCTTTGATTATATAAATACAAGCTATGAAGCAACTTGAAAGGTGACTGACATCCATTTCTAAATAATAAATGAAAGTTTAAGAAATCCTGAAATTTAGGAAATTTAAATATTTTAAAAAATCCAAAGAAATAATTTTTTCTTTCATAGGTAATTTAAAAATCCATATGCTATCTTCAAAGCATGGCTATTCTCTGTATGCTTAAGCCTGAAATCAATCTATCTATATCTATCTCTCTATCTATCTATCTATCTAGAGTGCATAGTTGAATATATTTACATGTTTCTAATGTTTAGACATTCTGGAAATATAATAAAAGAAACTACAGCCACAATTTGCCATGAAAGTTAAGTATGTGCCTAAAATGTGAGCATATGCCTAAACAATAAGTATATAATCAGTCACACTACTCTAATTTCCTTAATTTAGATGTACACCTATGAACCCCACAACACTGTGTCTCTTCCTTCGAGATCTCATGTGGTGGGTGTGTATGAACCTTAAAATGCTACAGAATAGAGACTAAGGTGCATTGAATGCACATACCAATATCAGGACAAAGCAAAGTATTTTCAGAAGCCAGGGAACCTTCCAGAGTATTATTTGTAATTACAAAAGTGGGCTAATGTGGAAATACTTGATTCATCCTTCTTTTGCAATTTTAAAAGTAAGTACATAGTTTTAAAAATGTTTCTATACAAATCTACATGTAGACCTATAAATAAAATAATCTACAGCTAAAGAAAGAAACCAATTGCTGTTTATACTTTTAAAAATAGGTAGTATTTTAATATTAATTTTCTAAACAGTGTACCAATTTGTGAATGTATTTCTGAGTTGTGCTTATGTTAATTTGCTGAAATCTTGTCCTAATTGAATGGAGTTGTATCCTCCCTTTGCAATGAAGTATCTCAGGTATCAGAGCATACAGTGGCATATGCCTGTGTGAATGAAACCAGTTGGTCAAAAAGACAACTAAGTGTTTTAGTACATAAATGTTAAACATACAGCTTATATTACAATTTCCACTGACAACTGTGTGTATAGTTTAAACTTGAATCTATTGAAAATATCTAAAAACCATGAACATTTTGGAGACTAGTTCTTACTTGATGCTCCAGAAGAAATTGATTACATGTGCATATGTGCCTGACAGCACTGTTAAGGAAGGAAGGAAGTAAGGAAGGAAGGAAGGAAGGAAGGAAGGAAGGAAGGAAGGAAGGAAGGAAGGAAGGATTGATTCACCAGATCTTCTGGAAAATGTCACCAGGGAACTCCTTATGACTTAGGACTTAATTCATTTCTAAGAGGGGCTGCTCAGGAATTCTGCTCAGCATTGCAAGCCCTGCCAGGACACCAGGACTATGCACAACATCTTCATGATGCAGAACTACTCCCCAAAGGCCTGACTAGAATAAGAAAGGCAAGCTTTTGTGCCACAATGCTTCCATAGGGTATCAAATTCAGGTACAATGAGCTCATTTCTAATGCTTCAGTTGGTCTGAACTAGAAGAAAGTGCAGAAACTAAAGCACTAAACGGCAATTGCCAAAAGTACTGCCAAACAAAAGAAAATAGATTTTTGGATAATTTTGAACAGATGCATGCAAAAATTCATTAGACCTGTAGAGTATAATCATATTCTAATGGCAAAAAGAGAGATATACAAGCAAAAGTTTGAGTGTATTTTGAAAGGGCAGTCTGTACAACACAGCTAAAGAAGAGATGGAAAAACACCATCATAAGGAACCTGAAGAACTGAAAAATACTTTAGAGTAAAGATAAGAGGATTGGAAGCTTACTTCCTGGACATTTAGGTTTGAGTTGATAACGGTCTACAGTGAAAAAACAGAGGGACATACACACACAAGAAGTATTCCTAAAGTATTCCAAGATTCTAAGGGGCATAAAAAGGAAACAGTTGTAACTCCAAACAAAGCTAAAGCAGTGATACCCACCCTTTAAAACAAGGTGGAGAAAAAGGAAGACATGAATAAAATCTCCTTCAGAGAAAAATTAGCTTTACATGAGAAATGAATGTATTTGATTTTACTTGCTTTATGAAATACGTATTTATGTCTGTGATCTGATTTTTGCCTTTCAATTATATTTTGTAATTAGTAATTTCTGAGGTTTAGTAACAACATTGGCTTGCTGAATGCATGCTGGTTTGTACACTGTGTGTATACAAACACTTCTGGCCTTGATACAGCTCCACAGAATTTATGCCAGTCTAACAAAGAGGAAATTTGGTTCTGTTGCTATTATTATTGTTATTTGGACTCCTTTTCATTTGTTATCTTTAAAGTGAGAAAACAAACCAGAAGACATTCCTCTTATCAAGTATCGAACAGCCTTTAATTTAAGTTTAAATGTTCATCTATTGCACTGCCTTTCTTTTAACAGCTATTGTTAACATGAAAATCAGTGTGAAAGAATATTATTTCCCTCTCAAATGCAACAGTAGCTGAATCCAAAGACAGAAAACCTAACCAACCAAACAAAAGCAAAAAAAAAGAGAGGAGGGGATGGAAATATATAGGAAAGAAAGGGTAAAGCTGCCTGGCAAATTGAACACCTTTCACATTTACAGGTCTGAGCCCACTGGAGTGAACTGAAATCTTCCTGGAAGATGGGTCAGCTCCTCATTCTATCAAATTCTATCCTTTAGTGATGTGGTTCAGGGCAAATATACCAGAAAATTTGTCCCATATATGGAGCAGAGAGGGAAGGATGTAGGGACACTTGGCCCCAGCAGTTACCTTTTCCAATTGGCAAGCAGAGGAGTAGCCTTAAGCAGGCTCCCATGACTTCTGAAGATTATGTACAGTGAGACTGACGCCATTTTTGTTCTTAAATATCTCCTGCATTGCTCAGAGGTACCTTCTGTCCTTTTAGTATGTTGAACCTTGATCTCCTCCCCCGTTTTATTCACTCCTTCTTAAATCTGACACCTTTGAGTTACTCTCTTACCCCACCTGCAGCCCTAGAAATTTAGGTTAGGATTTCAGTTCTAGGAGCACAGTTGTTCCCCCATTGCCACTCATGTATCACACTATAACCTCCATTATAAGTTTGTGGCATCTTTTAGACCTGTATATGTCAAAACTTAAAGTGTACGCGAAACCATTTTATTGAAGGTGTAACTATAAGAAGGCTCTGGGGAAACCTTATAGCACCTTACACTCCTAAAGGGGCCTACAAGAAAGCTGGAGAGGGACCTTTTACAAGGGCATGTAGTGATAGGACAAGCAGTAATGGCTTCAAGCTGACAGAGAGCAGGTTTAGATCAGATGTCAGGAAAAAAACTGATTACTGTGAGGGTGGTGAGGCATTGGAACAGATTGTTCCCCAGAAAAGTTGGGGAGGCCCCATCCCTGGCAGTATTCAAGGACAGTTTGGATGGGGTTTTGAACAAACTAGTCAAGTAGAAGGTTTCCCTGGCCATAGCAGGGGATTGGAACTGGATGATGTCTAAAGCCCCTTCAAACCCAAACCATTCTATGAAATAGAATAATGCTGAAAACTTGTTTGTTATAAACCACAAACTTGCAGCTTAATTAGCTTTATCATTAAGCACCTTCTCTGCTCACAAGGTAATCCTGGAATCATAGAATGAATCAGAGAACGGTTTGGGTTGAAAGAGACCTTAAGTGAATATATTGTATTATATATGGGTGCTGACTGAATTATTAAAAGGTATCTTGAGAAAGAAGCAATTTGTATTACAAGTCTCAGGCAAGAAAGATCATGTGGATTGTAATGAGAATAAAATACAGGGTTCCAAAAGGAATAGAAATAAAGTACAGTTATACAATTGTAACAGAGATCACATAGCAAATGTGTATTATTTAAGAGCCATTATGTGACAACGTAATTAAAAGTCTCTTGCGTGATAACATGCAAAATAACTAGTCAAATTAGTTTCATCTGTGCTTTTCACCCTCCTGTTTGATTTTTGTGTGCTCAGCACTCTTTGGCTACAGTAATGGGTGCAGCAGTCTTTTCTTGAAATCTGGGGTATATATCAGTAAAAGCAAATTTCCTACAGGCAATTTTATACTTACCATGTACATTTAAGAGTTAGAAGGCATATTTTTCAGCTGTCCATATGACTTCCTCTGTTTAATTAATGAACTTAAAGGGACTATATTTAGTCACAGAGCTTAACGAAACACTACCCTATCACAGTCTCACTACCATTCCTATTAAGATATTCCAGCAACGTGGTTGAACAAATTCACTGCTCTATTTTAAGAAGGGAGAGGGCATGCTCATAAAATATTCCAGAGGCTTAAAAAAAAAATTTCAAAGGTGAAGAGGTCAATTAGTTGCTCATCCCATATAGTTGGAGACTCAGGAGGACAGAGAAGGCAGGAGGGCCAAGGGTGGGCGGTAAACTTGCCCCCACCCCGCCAGCAGCCCGAGCCCTGTGACTCCCGTGTGACTCTCGGAGGCAGGATGCTGGGGGCCTCCCGTGACCGGGTAGCCACCGTTCACGTGTGTCCCCCGCCGGGCTCCGAGGGCGACGGCCGCCGCGGGCCGCCCGGGGGAGTCTGTGCTCCTGGGCGGAGAGCGGGGCGGCTCCACCTGGGACGGCTGCTCCCAACCACGGCTGAGCCCCCCGCCCCGAGCTGGGAACTGCCGGCGGAGCCAGCTCTGCTACTGAAACATCCGCCTGAGCTCTGAGGAGCAATCGCGGTCTGTGAGCAGCCGGGGCTGCGAGGAAAGGGGCGGGTAGCTGTGAAAGGCGTCGTGAGTTCGCCTGGTGGATTTTACGCCTAAAATACGATTTCTCCAGGTGGCGGAATAAAACGGTGTCTCCTCACCTTCCCCCGAACGCCTCTGAGGCAGCGTGAGTCACGGCACAATCCGAGAACTGCACCTCGCAACAGCGTTTCACAAAGTTAGGGGAGCGACGGCAGCGCTGCCTACGGGACGGCCGGAGCTGCGGCCGCCGCCCCGCGCGGCACTCGCCGGGCCCGGTGCTCAGCGCGGCTCCGCGGTGCGGCGCGGTCCCGCTCCGCGCGTCGGCCGTCACGACGGGGCATCGCTGCCTGTAGCTGCTCCCAGTCACCGCACTGGGGAGAGGGCAGAGACTCCCCCAGCCCGAGAGTGCCCCCTCGCAGTAAGAAGCCCGGGGGGACCCCCGCCCTCCTGTCCGCCCCGTCCGCATCCACCCGCGTTCNAGCAGTTTCAACATGAGACATGCAAGAATGAGGATGCGTGTTCACTCTTTCAGAAAAATGCTTCTATCTGAACACTTTCCTGTGGAGAGGGAGAGGAAATTAATAGCTGGTAAATGTTCTTAAGGATACTGTAACAGTTGCGCCCCCGCCCCCCCCCCCCCCCCCCCCGCCGACCCGCTCCCTCGCCGCCGCCGTGCCCCCCTCCCCGGGCCGGGCAGCCGAGACACCGCCTCCCCCCGCCGCCGCAGGGCCGTGCTCAGCACCCTCGGGGCAGCGCCGAGCCCTCCCCTCCTG
>VZTX01026950.1:88128-144625 GCA_013400915.1 Pardalotus punctatus | reverse complement strand
TATATATATGTATACACACATATGCACTACCATAATACCATATTCCTGTGAACAGTTAATTTGACTTACGACGCACTGACAGTAAATTATAGGCTACAAATTAGTTGGTTCCAAACAATAGTTAACATCCAGTTTATTTACACACACATGCAGTATGACATCTTGTGTTATGAACAGAAAGGTTAGATCAATGTATGTACAGACAATAGACAGAAACACAGGCCCTTACTAAACACACTTGAGAATTTACTTTTTCCTTTACAACACCATGTAAATTGTGTGTTTAAGTGAAGGTAGGACATATCTATGCTTGAACATTTCAAGACAAAACCCCCCCACTTTATATAAATAAATGCATTGAATTTCTATATTTACAGTACATACAGCATATAAATTATTTTATAATTAATCCAAAACATGTTACTATGGTTCACTGACAGCCAGTTTTGCTGAATCTTGGACTTATTTTTCATTAGTAACATCAAGACTAAGCATGGGATGTCTCTGGTAAACTAAGCTTGACTAACAATGACTCCAGGCACATCACAGCTCATGAAGCAGAGCTTTCAGTGTTATGCTAAACTGACGGCTGTGCTGGTAATAGCCTACTATGTGCAAATGAAAGAGATGCATCTCTTCTTTTTGATAAACACCCATCAACCAAGAAAAATAATGTTTCCAGAGAATCTCTGGAAATCTTTCAGTGTCAGTAAAAAGCCATTTGTAGATACCTTCCATTTTTAAGCATGCAAATCACTACTAATGCTACTGCCCGTGTTAAGAGAAACCCAAAAATGTGGACTGTATGTACATGAACCCAACCCACTAAATGCAAATGAGGTTCCTGGTCTCTGGCCTCGTTTTCTCCCTCCATAAAGAGCTCAATTTTACAGCTATGCAATGTTGACTTTTCAGAAAAAATACAGAGATTGCCAATATTACTGAAGATACTGTGCTCATTTCCCAACATCATCTAAAACTCTCCTTATGGTGGAGTGAATCAGATATTACAGGCTCCCCACATTGTTTAGCAGCACCCAACAGCTTACAGGATCAAGCTCTTAAAAAGAAACGATGAAGCCCCGTCTCTGTAAAGTGCCTTCCTTTTCTGCTTGTGCTGCTGTCGCCTATTTTCAGAAAGCATCTTCACCCTCTGCAATATCAATGATTGCATGAAGCAACTCTTCAAAAGTTGGGCGTTCCTCTGGTTTCTAAAAATAAAAAGCATGCATAGCTGTGATCAAAAATCAATAAAGTTGTGTTAATTTTGATAAATTACTGGTCATATCATCATTTTTTGGCAATGAATTTACCATTTCAAAAATATCTCCTTGTCTGGACTTTGGGATGTGTCACTTATTCTCAGTAAGCAATACCTTTTCTTAATGTTTTGAAAAAGCATAAATAGGTGTTGTTGGACTACACTCTTCATATAATCATTATTTTGCATAGTTTTATACCTTTTTTATTTTTCTTCCCCATTCCCACCCTTCCCCAATGACCTGCTCCAATCTTTCTTCATGCAAGTTGTTCATGCTCCTAAGAATTTTGGGTGTCATTCTCTGACACCTCTTTTACATCAACTCTCTTTTCTGACCTCTGAAATGAGACTGTGTCACAGACTTATGCACAGGCACCTTTCATCTACTCTATCTTCTGTACAGTTCCTTATGTGTTTTAACACCCTGTTTGTTTTAATTAAATGTTGATTCACCATTTCTGGAGGTATTTAAAAGATGTGTAGATGTAGCTCTTGTAGACATGTTTTAATCGTGGACTTGGCAGGGCTCAGTTAATTGTTGGACTTGGTCATCTTAAATGTATTTTTAAGGCTAATTGGCTCTATGATTCTATGATTGTGTCAATACACTGAGTACTCTCTTTGCTGACTTTGCTGACACAGTTAATCTCACATCTCCTGAACGTCTGGGTAACTTGCACTTTTCCTCCATTTATTTGCATTTAGATCTATATCACCTGATGAATTTTGAAGCCTTGGTAGTATTAATTTCAGTCTAAAAACCATTAATAAATTTATTAAACAAAGACTGAGGTACCTACAGTCAATCATATTTCATTACAAAGATTGACAGAATCTTGCCATTTCTTGTGCTCTGCTCGTGATTTGCAAAGGTGCTATCTCTCCCACATAATGGCTGTTTAGCTTTTAATGTTAATAACCCCTGTTGAAATCAACAAATTTTAAAGCAACTTGTTGATGTTCATATAAGTCCTATAAATACATTTCTATACTCAAAGAACATTAACAAATTATCATTGTCCTCCGGTAAGTTATTCTTCCATTTTAAGGACCATTTCAAACAGGTTACCAAGTACAAACAAAATGTAATGTTGTGTAGTTTCCTGGCACCTTCAAACAACTTTTTTGAACTACAAATATGTCTGTCATTCCACAGCTCTCCAGGACAGTGTTGTTTTCACACTATATTTTCCTGTATAAATCAACTGGTTTGTAAGTTTTAGATCTCCACCAGTTGGTTTGATAAGTAACTACTCTCTATTCCGGCATCTTCTTCCCCAAGACAAGTGTCAGATAGTGTGTCATTTTTATTACCAGAAAAGAACAGTTTTTCTGCAGCACACCCTGGGGGAAAGACTAACTGGAAAGAAATCACAGAATCACAGAACAGGTCAGGTTGGAAGGGACCACAGTGAGTCATCCTGTCCAGCCTCCCAACTCAAGCAGGGTTTTCCTAGAGCATAGGGCACAGGATTGTGTCCAGATGGTTCTTGAATGTCTCCAGTGAGGAAGATTCCACAGCCTCTCTGGGCATTCTGTTCCAGTGTGTGGCCACCTGCACACTAAAAAGTTCTTCCTCATTCAGGTGGAACTTCCTGTGCATCAGTTTCTGCCCGTTGCCTCTTTCCTATTACTTGGCATCACTGAGAAGAACCTGGATCCATTCTCTGACACCCTCCCTGCAGATACTGATAGACATTGATGTAGTCTCAGTTGTCTTTTCTCAAGGGCAAACAGGTCCAACTGCCTCAGCCTTTCCTCATAAGAGAGATGCTCCAACCCCTTAATCATCTTTGTTGCCCTCCACCAGACCTGCTCCAGGAGCTCCATGTCTCTCTTGTCCTGAGGAGTCCAGAACTTGGCACACCACTCCAGATGTGACTCACCAGGGCTGAGCAGAGGGGCAGGATCACCTCCCTCAACCTGCTGGCAATGCCCTTCCTAATGCATCCCAAGACACCATTGACCCTCTTGGCCACAAGGACACACCACTGGCTCAGGATCCCCAGGTCCTTCTCTGCAGAGCTGCTTTCCAGCAGGCCAATCCCCAGCCTGTGCAGCTGCAGGGGGTTATTCCTCCCCAGGTGTAGGTCCCTGCACTTGCATTTGTTGAATCATGTAGCTCTTTACACTCTTGGTTTCCTCAATTACTCTCTTAAAAGTAGAGACAGCTCAGCTCATCCTCTCAGGAACTTTAATACCACAAAAACTGTTTTATACCGATTTAGTTTTACACTGATTTGAGTTTGTTGCCCATTTGACCTCTGTGAAAACTGTAGTCAGTATCTTCCTGGATTAGGACAATTAATAGTACAGTATACTTTTATCTTTCCTTAAAAACCTTCAGATTTGTATTTACATTCAGCTGCAAATTAATCTTTATTTCCTTTATAATTTATAATCAAATAATGAAGAACTCCTTTAAAAATATTTTCAGTCATTTTAGCATGGTTCTTAATAAACTGAGGCAATACAAAAATCAGATTCTCCACCTCTAGGCCTTTCTTGACTGATTTTTCTTTAGCTAGTATTATTTGTATGCAGATATAATCACAACCAGCACAGATTTATCAATGACTTAATTTTATTACTAAATGCCTTTGCATACTAAATCTGCCAGTTCATTTATTTTATAGAATTTCCTCAATGTTTTATCATATCACAGCTCTAGTTCAGCGGCAAACTAGGAGGAGATCTTTGTCTTAGGAACAAGCACATGGATAACTGAGAGAGCTGGATGCACTCAGAATGCTACTCTAGAGAAGATAACTGTTGTTTCTAGTCAACCTTTATTTCAATTCAAAGACAAAAAAAATAAAAAGTATGTACCTCCTGCCAGCACATCATCATCATTTCATACATCTGCTTACAGGCCAGTTTGGGCCGGTACAAGCGATGTCCTTGGCTAACCATTGTTACCACTTCATAGTTGGAGCTTTTTTCAAAGGGCATTTTTCCTTCTGTATATACTTCCCACATTAAAACACCTGGAAAACAAATAAGAAAATAACTTCTTAAACATGTGTTTATTTTGAGCCCTGAACTCAGGATTTCTGATAGTTTGAGATCCATATTCTAGATGCTGTTTGCATGTGCCATCACTGAAAACATCTTATTCTAGTTGCATGGGTTTTAATAAATAACGGGAGTAATTGTGTCTGTGGAACTTTATCAATCATAAAACCACGGCAAATGATTTCACTGAGATTCTTCTCAGATGTCTGAGTCCTTCCCAACAACCAGAGCTTAACTGTTATTGATAAAATATAAAAAACATGCTTTCTTTCCATGATGAATGTCTTACCGAACGACCAGACATCTGACTTGCTGCTGAATCGACTGTAATTAAACACTTCAGGGGGGCACCATTTCACAGGAAATTTAGCCCCTGAAGAGCTCGTATATTGGTCATCAAGGACATACCTAAAAAAAACCAAAACACACAAACAAAAAAGAGACATTATATCCTTCTGTCAGCCTCCAAGCCTGCAAATTTTAATTTACATTTGAATTGGAATATCAGAAGCTCGTATTGCCACCTAATGGCCATGGATGTTAGCATCACACAATAGAAATAGCTTCCCTGGGGCAGTACTAAGACTTCAGCCACAACTCAGTTCATTTTTCATATTACCTCAGAGTCCTTTCTTGTGATCTATTAGCTACACAACACAGGACTAGGCCACCTGCAAGTTAAACGTCTCTATTATGAGAGAAAATGAGACAAAAGCAGAAATTTCATGTTCTGTTTTTCACCAGCCAGTCTGAGCTCAGATGTCAGGGGACAACAGAAGCTTAGCAACACAGAGATGTGGCAAAAGTCAAAAGCATGGTCAAACCACAGTGCTTTAACACCTTTCTTGAAAGAGCTGCTCCCACACTGCCTCACCAACACATCATCCACACAGGCGCTAACCAGGGTAGGAAATAACCCCCCCTCCAGATGTCAGCATCTCCCAGCCCTTCAGCTAGCACAATACAACTCTCAACCAGCTACACTAAGAGAATTCCAAAATCACTGAACAGCCTCTTTCTAGCACCTATTTACCAAAATACAGATTAACCATTATCTCTGCAGCAGCTCTTCTGTCTGAAATGCGAGCTCTAATATGCCATTTTAAAAATTACTAAGGAAATCAACATATGACACATGGAAAAAAGAAAAGGCAAACCCCGCCACCCCCCCCCCCCCCCCCATCAAAGGCTGCTCACAGAGAGATCAAAAAAGATAATTTTTGGATGCAATTTAGCTTGGTCTCTGTTGCCTTTGGGCTAGTACAAGGGTTAGGTGAATTTTTCCAATTCTCCATAAATACATTTGCACACTCACACACACCTTGTCATTCCAAAATCCGAGACTTTGACCACTCCTGAGTCACTCACCAAGCAGTTCCTGGCAGCCTGCAAGGGGAATGGTTAGAGCTGGATGAAAAACTTGGAGTCTCTTGCAGACAAATTACAGCAATCTAATCAGGTTTTTGTATTCATGGCTTAGCAAATTAACTCATTTATCAAGTCAAGTGGTGTATTCTCATTAAAAAAACTCCGTATGTATCTCCTCTTGATAGTACCATTTTGACAACTGTACTATTTTGTAAAAAATCACCAGAAAAAAATTACCATCTCACGGGATTAATGTGTGGTGAAAACAGCACTAATACAGAAAGGAGATAGGCTATTATTTCAGCAAAAACTGCTACTCTTTAAAAAAATTTCAGAGAGATTTTATTCCATTTTCTTGGGAGAGAAAAACCTCTCATCATTTTCCATACAGAGCAGTTTTAGAGACTTGATTAGACCTAAAAGAACCAACTTCAGCCACTCAATTTTCTGCAAGAACAGAAGCAGTTATAAACAAAGAGGCCATTTCAAAAATGAATAGGTACATTCAAAAATAAAAATTTCAAAGAGAATTGTGTTGCCTAATGGGATGTTACCAGATCTCTGTGGATAAAGCTGTTTCTCTCCAGGTACTCCATTCCCTCACATACATCTTGGCACATCGTAAGCAGAGTATCTTTACTCAAAACTCCCCGTTTTTGTCTTAGGTAATTGAGAAGGCAGCCATGCTCCATGAACTCTGTCACGATGTAAATGGGCCTCTGTTGTGTGCACACACCATACAGCTGAACAAGTTTAGGATGTGTTAGCTTCCTGAAAAGATTGAGATCATGTCGTTATTACCTCCTCCACCCAGTGCTAGTTTTCTACTACACAAAACTGCAGAAATACCACCTCCCCACAGTGTTCTATTTATAATCAGTATACAGCATCAGAGGCCCAGAACTGGAAATCAAAGTGCCAAGCACACAACTCACATCATTACTTTAGCTTCTTCAATGAAATCCTCTTCATACATGGCACCTTCCCGGATTGCCTTGATGGCCACTTTGTACTGCGCCCTCCACTTCCCGAGGCGCACTACGCCGAACAGACCGCTCCCCAGCTCTCTCATGAATGTCAGCTCTGAGGGATTAATTTCCCATTTCTCTATAAAACAAAACAAATTAAGGAAGAGTTAAGGAACAT
This sequence comes from Pardalotus punctatus, assembly GCA_013400915.1. Lineage (NCBI taxonomy): Eukaryota > Metazoa > Chordata > Aves > Passeriformes > Pardalotidae > Pardalotus > Pardalotus punctatus. The sequence goes on along the minus strand of VZTX01026950.1, from coordinate 137,835 downwards.
ACTGAGCTGGCAGTGGATAAGGAAGAGGAAAGGGAAATTGGATTAGTAGCAAATTAAGTAATTTAGGTAGAAAATGTCTTAGAAATAACTTGGAAACCAAACATTTCTATACCTCACAAAACAAACTTTTAGGTAGATGTGACCTTTAAGCAACTTGTGACTAACACAGAAGTTCACAAAATTCAAACTTTCCTGAGGCTGGTAATTACATGCTGATACTATCAGATTTGATTTCAACAAAATGTCACCACGGAAAGTTGTGCTAATGCATAGACATCACTCACATCACCTGGTATGCCATGCTTGAAAAATGGCTATTCCAAATCTGTATTTTGAAAAAGTAACCCCTCAACAAAGATAAAAGGGTCAAGTTTGAGTCATAAGTCTGGAGGCTAAAGAAGGATCCAAAGGCACATCTCTCTAGTTAGGCAGAGCTCAAGGTATCCACAGGAGTGTGGAGGAAAATAGTGAACTCCCCTGGAGCACCACTGACTGGCACATTCTGCTTCTCTTCACTGCTGCTCTTAGCACCACACACCGCACCTTGGCACAGCACCAGCCATGGTGCCTTTGCATGCTGATACTCTGTGCAAGGGTCTTGAAAGTACAACTTGGACCAGAGTGAGTTCATATAGCCAGTCACAGCACAGAAATAGATCTTTTCAAAGCTTTTAGAAAGTTTTGTAGCATCTTAGCATACATAAAACCATTAGAAAATATATGTGTAGATGAACATAACAGGCAATCACCATAGCTGAATCCTGCAGTCGTTGGTGCTGTTGTCTTCTTTGGGGTCACTGGATAACGCAGCCTGGTAACAAGACCTGAGGTTCAATGATAATTCAAGAGACACAGTTTACTTCTGAAACAGCGCCAGGCAGCAACTCAGCCTCTTGTTCACTGCAAACTCCAATTAAAAATATGCAGAAAAATCAGTTATAATAAATGAGAAGTGGGGGTATGGTTTTAGGGCATATTTCCCCGAATGTCATCAGGAAATGCTGGGGCATCTGAGTTTGATGTAAAGATCTGCAAACTATAGCTCATGAGTGAGATTTATGCTCAGACCAGACTTGAAAAAAAAAAAAAATTATTATCTGATTTGTGCCTTGAACCCAATTCCTATACTCTCCCCATTCCATCATACAGCAGGCAGAGACCAGAACCAGCCACCAGCTATGGATCTGTTTGGGAAGGTTAGATCATTTTATGTGGCAGTGACCAGCCTGGAGAGTATTCTGGGGAAGTACCATCCCTATCCATCTGCTGTGGGTTACAGGCAGCTGATAGCAGCACTATGAGGAACCAAGTGAATAGCTTGATGCAGCTATTCTTCTGTTACTCTGGGGATGTTAACATTTTACATATTTTGTATTTATATGTGTATATATATATATATATATATATACACACACACACACACACACACACACACACAAAACATTACAAATTATTGTCTATATTGAAATAATGTGAAAATGCAGTGTTTCATGACTTCTCTGAAAAAGAAGGATTCACAAAACCGCCCCAAAACTTCATCAAAATATTAAAATGTCTCAAGCTCCTTTTCAAATCAACCCTAAGTGACAGAAAGAATCCAATCCACCTACCAGCTGCATTATGGCTGTGATATTCAATTATTTCTGGAATGGAGTTGAAGAGATGTTTTTCTGCGAGGTAGTACTGTTTTGGTGATGTCACTGTTTCTTTTATATGGTAGTGTCTTATTCCTGATGAACCTTCCCTGGAAAAATATTAACAACAATAACAATTCGTAATAATACAATGTCAATTGTTGTGATTTTTTTAAAAGGAGCACATTGATAAGGAAAAGGAAATTGAAAGGGCCAGCACAGATACCCAGTGCCACACACTTTGGGAACAGCTTGCATATCAAACATCATAAGCCCTGGAAACTGACCTTCATCTCAGTGCTCAAACCAAGTTGAAGATTAACCCAGAAAAGGTTAATTTTCAGCCCAGTGAGCTCCCCAGTCCAGCTCACACCTGCAGACACAAATGCAGGCTGGCAGGAGAGGAGACACCAAATGGGGTGGGAGAACAAAACCTTCTTTGGGTGGGGTTAAGGTCTATACTGGATTAAACCAAACAGGAGCTAACCATGGAACCAAGAAGCTCATTTCAGTCATCTTTTCTATCCCAGCAGCCTTTGTTTCTTTATTATGCTCTCTCCTGGGCTTACCCCTACCCAAAAAATTTGGATATGGATACAAACAGATTCAGATGAGACAAGGTGTGCAGAGCAGTCATAGAAACTCACCCTCCAAATTTTGTATAAAGGGAAACAGTATACAGGCCAGGTTGGCTGGAGTCTCTCACCACAAAACCACCTTCTTTATCCTAAAACACAAGCACATTGACAGTTTTGTGCAATTGGTTTTAAGCTACATGACTTTCACTTGGTGCCAGGATATGAACTTGCCAAAATAATGCTCTGCTTCAACAAAAGAAGGTATCTGAAGTATATTTCACAGTTGATACTGCAAGGCTGTTGTACTCACCTCATTTCTGAGGAGCTGCTCTGCCTTGCTTCTGTTCAGGTTTCGGCTGTACCACCTGCAACACAACATCAGTAAACAAAACTTCCCCAAGGCGCATGATTTACCTAAAATGCTTTAAGCAAAGTATTATGAAGCTAGAGATTAAGCAATTTTATGATAAATGAAGATCAAGAATTAAACCTTTGATACCATGCAAAAGTCAGTCTCTATTACACTCTGCAGTTATCCCATAAAAAATGCCCTGAAACAAGTCCAGGGAGATCCCACAATAAATCCAAGGGAATTTATGTAAGTTTTTGGAAGAAACACTTTTCAAACATGCCCAGGCTGATGGCAGCAGCTGCTGTGAAGAGCAGCCCAAGGGCAGGCTGGCAGCCCTGGGAAAGCAGCTGCCTGCACACTGGTCAAACCACTGTGGAGCTGGCTGTCACATTGCTGTCATTCAATATCTCCATACTTCTGGGCTTCCAGGGAAGACCCACCTACCAAAGGGGAGGCTGAAATTATGAACTGAGTGTCACAGCTGCACATCTCTGAGCTCTGTGCTGCATGGGCAGGTTAAAGCAGCCACAGAAGCAGTGGCATGTCAGCCAGTCATGGAGAATAATAAAAAAAGGAAAAACAGGTAGCTTACAAATGGTGTGGTGCAGTTGCTTTGAGCTATGATGTTACTGCAGTAACCAAGCAAGGAAGTGGCACAGCAGCCTTTCAGATTCTGCCCTTTCTGGAGATAGTGGTTTCTTGCAGTTGGTACATGACCTGGAGTAACGCTCCTGGACTGCGCAGTGACTCAGAATTACAGCCCCAAGGTGGTAAAAGCACAAAGTGGCTGGACCAGATAAGGCAGTCCAGTTCCTTCCTTTTCTTTCTTCTGTCAGCCCTGCAGCCCAGCCCAGAGCAGAGCTCTTAGCAAGAGCTTCTAAGATGAGAAAGCAACAAAGAATTCCCTCTAGCCAAGCTGAGAGCAAAATCCCAGATAAAATTCTGCCTTCTGTGAAAACAGCAGTAGGAGCCACATGTAGCTGACAGTAAAGCTCTGGAGCTACTAATGTATCTTTGAAATTTGGTTTTATTTATTACTTTCTTACAGCTCCATTTTATCTGAAATTCATGAAATATGTCTTAAATTCTTGGGCACAACAGTTTATGCTGTAATGATGTTTGAGTTTCAAGAACAGGCTTGGAGACTATCATGTTAAATTTTATCCTGATGTTCTTAAATAAGTACTCCATAATTAAACATCAGCTGGAAAAAAGCATTAAAAAAAAAAAGCTAGACATTTATAGCTCTTTAGCTACATGCATGCACTGAAACCTAAAATGCACTGAGTTACATATTTTCTTGAAAACTAGAGCTTCCAAAACACCAATGTTTTGTGTTTACTTTGAATGATTTCCACTGTTTTCTCCTCTACCGTCTTACTGCCACAAACTTTGGATAGACATCTCACTTTATTATTGAAACAACATTTAGCACACCTATAGTGGGTAAATTTCCTTCAAAGTTTTGCTTTGTCTACCAGAGAATTAAAAGGAGTTTTTTTGCTTTAACAGTGATAGCCTAAATGCTACATGCCTGATGGCCGTCACACTGACTTGACCCTACATTGTAAATAACAACATAATCAGTAAGGATAATCTGAAAAAATATATGATTATTTCAGTTGTTTAAGGTTAACCTCTAGGTGTTATTGTGTGTAAACAATTGTTTTCAAATTTCTAAGAATACACTGCCATTCCTGAAACCCAGGCTTCATTTTATGATATTCCAAATTTTAATTCAAACATTCACTTACTCATATTGATCAAGGTTGTTGGTCTTCTTTTCTGTTACATAGTTGCTTGGAATATATCCTTGTTTTCTAAAAAAATATATATCATCTGAGTGAAAACATGTAAAATTGCATGCCTAGAAGACCGTTGTTTCATTCTGCTAATTACCAGAGGTGTCTCAATACAATTTATTAATTACTAACCCACGCACTCTACTACTGATTATTCAGAAAGTAATTTTCCGCATCAGCATTTCCACATGAACTTTCAGCGCCCCTAGAAAAGGGTCATGGGCAGCAGAAGTGTCCAAGCAAACCAGAAGGGGTGAAGGAGAGTGAGAAATCCTCTGCTGCTCTGTCACTTCTGCTCTCACAAGTCTCAGTCAGTCACGGGAATATGTTTGGAGCCTGACACAGCCTGATAACTCACAATTACCCATAACATATGGCAACAGGAACCTGATAAATATTGAAATATGAAAACTTTCATCTTTAAAACTGCAGGGAAAAATTTAATATGGGAAATGTAAAGTTGTAGTCAGTACAGCATCTCACTGTAGTTCTCTCTCAACTCATTCAAAGATTGTCCCTAATGATCCAGCTATTGAATAAGATGACGATGATTCAAGTCTGGAAGTTGGAGCCAGCCAAGCAGAATGTTAACCATATTGCTCCCTAATGAGATGTTCCCCAGGGAAGTGGGAGTACTATACCAGCCTAGTGAGGTTTTAAAGGATGGCTGGTGCTTTAATTGGGGAACCATAAAATTGGAAAGGAAACATAATTGGAAAGGCTTCCAGTTCTGCAACTGTCTTTGCACTTGGGTCCCACAATCTATTGAGTATTGCACTTTTTAAAATTGGTTTCTGCATCAGAATATATGGGTGAGATTTCAGAGCCTGGGCCTAATATCTGGGGCCACTTATTTGTGGAGACATAGTCAATATAAATGTCTACATCATGAAAATAGCCTCGTGAACTTTATAACAAAAAATAAGGAAGCTGTGTTTACCCGTATTTGTCTCTCGCCTTCCACCAATGAATGTCATTCTTCTCAATCACTGTATATTCTTCACCTTTCTCTAATCTTAAATCATGGTGTTCTGTAGGCTCAAAGTCATACATTGCTACCACTATCTCCTCCTCTTCATTCCCATTTTCTTCAGCTGGAGGAACAGGTGGTGGAGCCCTTCGCTGAAAACAGCACAACATTACCACCATCCCACTCTGCTCCATTTTTCCACCCCATTCACTTTTACCAATCCCACCAGTGCATCCTGGAGGCAAAAGCTGGGCTAGTCCTGTGGTGGCCTGGGGGGCAGCTGGAGTACAGGGCAGCAAATCCCACCGGTGCTATCCATGGGGCTGGTTTGTGTGCAGCCCTGCAGCTGCCAGTGAAGAGCAAAGCTGGCTGGCATTTGCTTTTTGCCTTCAGCTTCCACCAGCAGTACAGATACAGCTAACAGATGCAGCTAAATTTCAATAGGATTTTTTTCACCCTGAGATAGAGCACGAGACCCATGTATGTGTACAGAAATAGACCTTTGCTCCAGTATACAAAAAAGTATTTTGAGAAATGTAAGCTCTGTTTCAAAAAGCATCAATTATCTATTCAATATTTGAAAGACTCTACCTACCGCACTTTTTTCTGGCATTGAAGAGGACAATCTCATTACATCTAGAAACAAAACACAGGAAAGGATTTCTGTCTATTCACTTAGCTATAAATTTAAAAACTAAATAAGAGGTTTAAATTTCAGATAACGCTTTAATATCCTAACAGGCCTTCAGGATGGCTTAGAAATTCAAAAAGCAAAGACAACTCCAATTAAGTGATAGGAAAAATGATCAAATATTCTTGCAAAAACATCCTAAATCAGCCAGCAGGTTACATTCATCACAGATTTGGCAACATCTATGCCACATCAGAGCATGCCAGAGAGAGCCCTGAACCAGCTCTCAGGTGCAGAAATTGATGAGAAATAGAAAAGGGATAGAGATAAAGAAGGCATAAGAAAATGAAGCAGTGTTCTTGTCACCATGATAATCTAAATGTCTGTTAGTATTAATATCTGCCCTTTTAAAAAAATAAGCCCTGACCCTTGCTTTGCTGAATAACGCTGAATCCAAATTGTATGTATTTTCTTATTGCATCTCTCAGATTCAAAAGTATTTTTCTCCTGCACTGTTTTTTTTACACATTTAAAACACTGAGCTATGTGTCATACTTTACATGTTGCTGAATTAGATCAGCCATGAGCCACTGTTTATTCTGTAAGTCTTCTAATGCAACTAAATCCCTAGGTCCCCACCATCACCAGTGCTGACATAAGGAATCACTGGGCTCCACTGATTTAACTGGGAGATATGCAATGGCTCAATGTGTTTTCCTGCTATGGAATTTTCCTGAAACCAAGCACTAAATAATTACTAGATTGATTGTTGGACAGTATTGCAGTGCCACAGCAGTACATACTACAGCACCCAGTGTTGAATCAGCAGAACCTGCAGTATGGATGCGGGAAGATGAGGTGCCTACAGAAGGCACAGCTCATCCAGGTCCAGCATAGGGACATTTACAAACCTCTGAGAAAATTCAGTCCAGTGTCTGTAAATACATTAAACCTTCTTGAATAATTTTTAGCTTGGTGTAGCAACAGTGAATGCAATGCAGTTATTCTTCTTTCACATGGATATGCAGGGGTTTTAATAAATAACTGAAGAGCTGGCAAGATTTCTAACTGAATCTTTTTCGCCATAAGGTTTTATCCTCAGTCTGAGGTAAACACTTGGTCAAATAAGTTTCAAATGGGAGAAAAAAAATGAAATTCAGCAACTTCAATAATTCCTTTCAGATTTCTCTAAACTTTTTTTTTTTTTTTTGCAAGGATATTTTGCTGGCTTTTCTATTTTTTAAAAAATACTTGGAAATTCATTTTGACTTACTTTAGGCACAGTATCAATGATTGACTTTGCTCTATAAATTTGCCTAATATCCAGGGCATTCAGGTGTGATGACAGCGTCATATAAAAAAGGAGAAATATATGCCAGAACAACTTCATATGAAAACATATGTACTTACTGTTTTCAAAAAGACTGTATTTTTCACAGCCAGGTGCTAATTTTTCTGTCTGTCTGCAGCACTGATAAAGTCCCTCTGTCCAGAATTTAGGATGATATTTTACCATTATATTGCTGTTGTTCTTTATTTCTACAAGAAAAAAAAGCATATATTGAAATTTTTTTTTAAAAAGTCTGCAAGGAGGTGATTTTTAATACATAGTACAATATCTTTGACTTGAGGCATAATCTTGGCTTGCCCTTACTTCAGCATTGCTTCTCTTCTTGCAAGTTTACATGAAGGTGAAACCACAATCATAGAGGATATATTTAGGGTATATTCATTCCAGAAGGGAGCGCCATACTCCCCACCCACACCAGCCACCCCAGCAGGATTTGGTGCATCCATGAAAGGAGACCCTGCACCTTGTCAATCAGCCAGGCAGCTGTGTAGGCTCTGGGAGCTCTGCCTCCTCCTTTGTTACTGTTTCAAGTGACTCAAATTCATCTACAGTGCTCTGGAAGGAAAGACAGCTGATATTTATCTCTATTCTGTAGTACAATTCCTCAGTTTGGTCTGGAAGGCTCCTTACCCCATGCTATGGGCTTGCTGAGTTTCAGACTTCACTCCTTGCCCTGTGATCCCCAGCCTAGAAATCATTTCTTATTACTTTACAGACCATCTGTAATTAATGTGAGCATCTGATGGTGAGAGAGGGCATTAAGAGGCTCATAAAAAAAACCTCTTTATTCACTGTGAAAGCAATTATCTGATCGCATCTCAGCAGAGATACCTCCTATCATTTTACATCAGCTTAAGGCCCACCGTGTTGTCTAGCTACATCCAAACAAAACTTTTCAGTGATGCCATCAACTAGCTTGGATAAACTTTTTAATTCATTGTGCAAAAAGCAGAGAGTCAAACTCTGATTTCAGCTAGACTTCACAAAATCAAACTAAATCAATCTGAGTGTTTGAGGCTCTAAATACCTGTTATCACACCCTGTGCATGCAAGCAATGAGCTGGCCCAATAAAAAATTTAAATTGATGGGCATAAGCAGCAGAAACTCTACCATTTTATTTTTGTAATTTGTTCTGGGTTGATGCCAGCCAGCAGCCAAGCACCAATGCAGGCACTCACCCACTCCCCCAACCCAGTGAGATGGGAGAGAAAATAGAAAGAGCAAGAGATAAAAACTTTTGGCTTGAGATAAAGACAGTTTAATAACCAAAATAGAAAGAAAAAAAGAACCCAGAAGTGATGTAAAGGCAATCACTTACCACCTCCCACAAGATCAATGCCCAGCCAGTCCCTGAGCAGTGGCCAATATGGAAGCAAAAAACCCTAATCCCCATCTTTCTTTACCCCAGTTTTTTTTGCTGAGCACAACTCTATATGGCCTGGAATCCCCCTTTGGTCAGTCAAGCCCTGCTGTCCCAGCTCTGTCACCTCCCAGGCTCTTGTCCACCCCCAATCTCCTCACTGCAGGTTCAGAGGAGGAAAAAGGCAGATCCTCCATGCTGTGCAAGCACTGCTCAGCAGCAACTACAACATTGGTATGTTTTCAATGCTGTTTTGGCCACAAATCCAAAACACAGCACCAGGTTAACTCAAATACATGCAGACAGCTCAAGCAAAGGCACCTGCCTATGTCAGATGTCAAGTATAAGCAATTGCCATTACCTTCTTTCAGGTTCCTCACCCACTGATCCCGGCTTTGTGCACTCGGTGCAAAAACATAAAGCGTATTAGCATCATATACAACCTGGAGAAGGGAAAAGAAATAATCAGAACACATTCACCTCCTAATACTAATACATTTCTTCCTCAGGAAACAGAGGAAACAGAACAAGACAAATGTTACATTTGGCAAAATTAGTGTATTTAGGCACAAAATGCAGAAACTGCAAAAGGTTATTAAGGTTTATTATTCAGACATTATGTTTTCAGGAGAATTAGGAAGAATTTTGTAATGGTATATTATCTTGATAGCATTCTTTAAAATGCTTGCTTCACACTTTGCTTTGTTCATTCTTCACCATGTTTCTCCTAAAAATAGTTCAATTCAATGAATGAAAGCTATTTTGTAATCAGACATTCTGCTGTCTGATTCTGTACTGCTCTGGAGTGTCTCTTTTTTATTTCTCCACTGCTTGTATTGGCAGAAAGTATTGCTTTGGGAGAGATGGATCAGAGTCACTGCTGCCCCCCTCCAGCAGTGGAATTCACCGTCACTCCAACCATTCCCTCTATAGTAACGAGGCACAGCATCCAAACCCCACGTTTTTCTTTTTCCCCTCTAAGCACTTTGTTTTCTGTGTTTATTTCCGTTCGATTCACAATAAAAAAAAAAAAAAAAAAAGCAACAATTTTTACTTTGACTTTCTCCTTCCTATAGAAATTAATGGTAATTAAATTTAATTTAATGTGAAAAATTAAGACAGGGAAATTGGGCTGCAAGATTATTTGCTCTGGAAGAAGACCAGGACAGGGCACTTTCCAGTCAAAACTCAAGCTGAGATGGTGGGGGAAAGAAAAAGACTAAGTGTATGCAGCACAGTTCTCAAGGGAAGGGACTGCAGGGGCAGCAGGGCTTACTGGGGATGGGTTTTAACCACAGATCCTGAACTACCTCCCACCAACCTCAAAGAGACAGAATGGGCTCAGTATTTGGAACTGACAGTAATTTTAAGGGCAGTGATGTCCAAATGACTTGGTGCTGTTGAAAAGAGCACTGTAATTTATATATTTTACATAAAAGAAACATACCTGAAATGGGTATTTATTTTGACAGGGAATAATACCATCACTTTTTACAACTTCTACACATTTAATCCTTGAAATATCCACAGATCCTTTTCTGTACTTTTTCTATAAGAGAAAAGAAAAAATATTATGTAAAAGATAACCAATTTATCTAATTCTCTTCTTTTTCAGCAGAGACTTCTTGATTTCTTTTCCACTTATAATACTGATGTCACTTTAACTGAAGATGTTGCTTGAAAACTGAGGGTATAAAAATCAGCACTTGTGAAAACGTACTGAGTACAGTAAAACTGTTTAGTGAAAAGTACCAATTCTTTTCATAGAAAGTTTCTAATCAGACATGATCATAAGTTTAATATGCTCTTTTTTAAATAAAATAACTTCAGTATGAAAAAAAGAAGGGCTTTGCTCTTGCTGATTTTAAATTATGATTAAAACTGGTATCATCTCATCTGCCCCCTTGTTCTGTGGGAGCACCATTTGGTGGCTTCTGCTGTGTTTGCTAAGTTTCCAGAGAAATCTGGGTGCTACACAGGCAACACAAGTCCCTGATGAGACAGAAAGCAGAACATACAGATGTAACCCATCCCTGGACCAAAATGGGGTCTGTATTGAAGGAACTTATTTGAACAAGGCTAGCAGAAGCCAAGAAAAGCAAGGTCAAAAGCACAGACTAAATCTGAGAAGATCTGGTCACCTAAACTGGTGATTATGAACATTTTAAAGAAGGCAAGGGTGCCCAGCAGGCGCTGCACAGTGCATGGAAACACAGTGTAGTTCAACACTCTGGAGAGGCAGTGCCTTGGAAGAACAGCTGATAATTGGAGGTAGGTGCACTGGGCTTTAGGCAACACTGAAGACTACAGAAAGGCTGTACAGTGCCACCTCTCACTTTTGGGAGAACCAAATCTCTAATAGGAGAGGAAATTTCTGCTGGAATCTGGAACAAAACAAAAGCGGTAGCAGCTCATGGCTGGTCCTGAATTAATACATATCCAAAAAATTGACTTGCTGAGCACATCCAGAACATCCAATCCAGAGTACATCTTATGAAAGACTGACAATGTTCACACAATGTGGAAAAAATTAGCAATTACTGAATTATTTGAGATATGCCAATCCTTACTCAGCTTCTCTCTTGGGGATGGAAATTTTAGCCCAAATAGCAGAAGTCTGGTGCAATCATAAGCAACTGAAAAAACAGCCTTGTAAGCAGAAGCAAAGAATTAACTTCAAATAAAGCAGTTATGATTCCATCACCCTAGAAACACTATAGTTAATTACCCATGAAGTTTCATCAGCATTTAAAACGCATTTAGTACTCTGTCTCTTATGTAGATTAGTGCAGAGAAGACACGCATGAAGAATTCATGCACATCATGATCAGCATCAGGAAGAATGACAAGGGATAAGTTCAGATAAAGCTGCACCAGAAAAACCAACACACACAGAGAGGTCGCTTTTTTTAAGGGGAATGTATGGGGGAATTAGGCACTTTAATGAACCATAAAGAAAAATGTAAAATCATACATATTACCATGAGCTATACTACAAAGATTTATCATGTAACGGTGAAAAATAATTTGTACTAAGTATGCAACCCTGAATTTTTTTTACCAAAAAATCATTTAAAGCCTTCTGTTTATTTTATGTTGGTCACTTCCAACTCAGGATATTCTATGAGGAATCAGAGGAGACTGCCAGGAGGACAAAGGACAGGGATCCAACAAGATAATCGTCTAACATTGGGGGGGGGAAACACAATGGAAATCCTCTGATTTACAGCACATCATTCTAGTAATTGTATTTCCTAAGTCATATCTTTGTGCACTTTCATGATTTAGGGTGGCTCAGTTTGCTTCACTGGAAGATGCTAAATTAAGCTAACTCAAAGCTGAGCCACCTTACAATTTAATCCAGCAAATTAAACCTAATGTCAGGGAAGATTCTTCTGGTTTTGCACATTCTATAGATTTTTAAAAAAACCCTTGCATAGGTGAAATTAAATACAAATCTACTGCTCAAGACATTTTCAGATTACATCAGAAGCAACAGTTATTAATGGCTGCCAGCCTTCAAACTGCCAAGTGTGCAGCTCTGTTTTAGCAGAGCATTACTCACTAATAAACTGTGGGGCACAGAAGCAGGAAAGAATTACTCAAGAAAAATGCTAAAGAGACCACTGCAATTCCCCTCTCCTCCCTATTTAAATGATTTCTCTTTATAATAATAGGACACCTTGCACACTATAACTGCGTACACATTTATTCTACAAGCCAAATGGCTCGCTCTATACCCAGATGTACAGCAGACATGAAATGCACAATCAAGGCAGAGCTCAAGCCCTGAAGCAGTTGGTAAGCAGAGGTGTAGGCATGAGCCAGCCCTGAGAAATTCACCCATAACCACTCCTTCCAAAAAGTGACCTGTGCTACAAAGAGACAAAATTAGTACAATGGCTAATCATGCAATGCCAAAGTGTAGGAAGCAGAACATTTTTAAAGTTTTGTTTTTTAGGTGGAAGATGGCTAACACAGTAGAAAAGGGTTAGATTTACTGTAGAAGTAGCAGTATTTTACCAGAACATTCATGCATGCTGTCTGAATGGGATTACAAGTATTCACAGAGGGTTTGGAAAAATCACAGGTCAGTGAAATGAAGGACCTATCAAACCTGGCCCACTCCTTTACTAAAGATAGATATATGCCTCTAGAGGGAGGCCTATAGAAGCAAATATGGCTAGAACAGCAATAAAGGCATAAAAATACTAAATCCCAATAAGAAAAACAAATAGGTAAAATATGTGCTTCAAAGTCACACTGAAGACTGAGGTTTTGTTGTGGGTTTTCTTTTTTGATGTATTTGCTTGCTGAAAATAACAAAAGGGAAGTGACTATACAGAAACTACTATACAATGCTTCTTAAAATGCCATACATATTTCATATTTACCTATGTTTCAAAATATTGATTTACAGTTTTAGAAGTCCTGCTCCATGCTCACAATGGGGATGGCCAAGTCTTGTTTCCATACAATCCAAAAAGAATAAGCTATTCCTAGTTTTTTAACATATTAAACAGTAATATGAAGAACAATAGACCTATGTCAGATATGGAACAAATATATGATTAAAGAATTCCTTTAAAAAATAAACTAAGAATACAGGAAGACAAGAAATATCCAAGTGTTAGGTAAGTGTACAATCAAACAGCTGATCCTCTGTACATTTGGAATTACTCCTCTGCTGAATACAGAAGCTTAACACCCTCAGAAGCCCATATCCTCGCTATCAGATAAAAATGTGTGTTTCAGTGTATTTCCTCTTTGCTGATGAAAATATTGCACTGCTTACTCTCACCGAAGTGTGTGTGGAGGTGCAGAACAATACAAAGGACATTAGATTTGGGAAAAAAAGCCACAATGAAAACATGCATAAGTCAGCCCAGCTGACAAGAAATATCTAGACTTTGCCTTCCCCATGCTGTCTCTTTCCCTCTTTCCTTGTTGTTCATATTATTTCTTTTTTCCACGCTTACCCCCCCCCTAGGAAATCCTGAGGTCATCAGCATGTGACCCATGGAACTTGTGATCTCACAAGTGTAGCGGGTCACAGTATCACTTTTATCTCCTTTTATGGAGCTGCTCTTCAACTTCGCAAAACCACAAAAAAGCCTGGCTAAGCCAACACCGCCTGTAGACAGCTTCTCTGGTAGAATATGCTCCTGAGCCAAACACAAGGCTGTTTTCATTTTTGGGCTCTTTGTGTGGAGGGAGGTTGGGCTTCAGGGTTTTTTGGTTTTGTGTTGTTTTTTTCATAATATTGCCATTTCACTAACTGGATACTTCTGCAATTACCTCTTGAGGCAAGCAATTACTGATTATGCAAATATAATTACTGCACTAGGTGTCAGGTGGCCACATTTTCCATTCCTACATTTTCCAATGTGTCAGATACATTGAAGAATGCCCTTCTCCTTTCAATTATTTTTTAAATCATTATTTTAAGAAAGCAACTATCAAGTATTTCTATTTACCATTTGAAAATGGCTACAATCCATATGAAAAGCAAGAGGTGATTACTGTTCTGATATAGTCTAACCTGATTCAATATCTGACTGCTAGAAAGAATATAAAGGGAACAAAAAATACAAACATAATTGAGAAGAAGAAAGTTTTAAACCCCATCTTGCAAATTATGAAAACGAGGATCCATTACCGTGGTCTGACTGTTCAGCGGATATCAACAACCAGCACTGGAGAGACTGAAAAGCACCAAAAAAAAACTTCTCCATCACAGTACATCTCCAGTACATCTCTCTGCTTTAAACGATTTCTGTTCCACTAACCAACCCTTCATCACTGGCTTTTGGGAGCCTCATGCCTCAAACAGGGCTGTTCCTGCCCTGTCGGGGAAGATGGAATAGGGAAGCCTTATAAATATGATTGCCTGGCAAAAGATGCTGAGAATATGGAAACTATAAGTGAGATTGAAATGAAGACAAGCTTTGAGTTACCCAACTCCAGTTACTGAACAACTGGAAAACAATAGTATGGCCGGCTGAAGGTAATCCCTCTTTGATTAAACAATACCCTCTGCTTGCAGACAGGTCCAAGGGTCGGAGAAGACCCTGCTAACTTATCAGAGGGTCCAAAAAGTAACTTTTAGAGTTTAAAATATAACGCCATATGTTAATGCAATGATTCTCATAGGCTGTAGGCAAATGTTGTAAGATTTGTAACTTATTCTAGATTGGTTAATGGAAATTAGAATATTCAACATAGAAGATTATTTATTGTATTGTAAACGGTCACGAAGCTCTCTCTCTCTCTCTGCTTCCCACTTTTTGCTTCTCTCTTGCTTGCTCTCTTACTTCTATGACCTGCTTTGAGCTGCATCTGGCAGCTCCTGGCAGGTCTCTTTCACCCATGCTCTCTGCAATAAACCTCATGATCTAAAACCTGAGTACAGAGATCTCTTCCTCACCGTCTGTCCCGACCGTCCGTAGCCGAAATACCAGCCTCCTACACTGCCCCGAATCTCACAGGCACATCCACATCTTCCTTGAAACTTACTGCCCCAAACCGGATGCAGCACTGCAGATGATGCCTTACTAATTATAAGGATTTGGAGTCATATTTTTTCATCCTAATGTAACATCTGCCTTTTGCAGAGCAACAAGGTTTCATTGATGCATATCCAGTTTATGATTAACTATCCTGTAACCCAAGTCCTGCTGGGGACAGCCTGACATTTGACTACTTACTGCCATTCCTGCCTTTCCCACTTGTCCACGCTGAATCACATTCTACAAAATAAATTTTAAAAAAGCAGACAATCAAACCCACCACACACCTAATCCCAATATACCACATGAATTCCTAGACTTGTTTTTCAAAATACATGCAGCTCCTTCAAGTTTTATGTCACCTGAGAACTCAATAGACTTCTATTCCAACAACAGTATCACTAGGGAAAATACCAAAATGCAGAACAGGACACTCCATTCAAGACAGGCTCTCAATCTGAAAGCAAGCCACCGATGCCTATTCAACACAACATCAGATTTTTTATAGGTCATTTCTAATGTTCATGTGAAAATGCCTCATTCAGCAGTGTCAGAAAACCCTTACTGGGATGAAAATACAGGATATCTGCTGCTCTCTGCTACCCACAAGACTTGTTACCCCATGGCAGACAGAGCATAGGTAAGTCTGAGGTTATTGGTTTTGTTTCTTTATTTTGTTTTGTTTCTTTGTTAGCTGATGTGCAATTTCTGCATCTTCCAGGTACCTTCAACAAGCCTGGTTTTTCTTGCATTTTTCTCTAAATTATCTTCATAGATTAAAGTTTCTCAGTTCTCCTCTGCACACTTTTTAAAAAACTAGGCCTTCTCTAGCCTTCTCTCATTTATTTTCCAGCTCTTCCTTCTTAAGAGCTTTAAGACTCATCCACTCCTGTCTAGTCATAAGGTAAATATTCTCATCCATGCCTTGTCTGCATCTCAACAACTACAACCTATGCTTTTCAACTTCATCTATGTCTCATTTGTTCCATCTCATAAAAATGTAAATTCTTGTAGAAAGGTAATTACTGCAGATTCTCATTTTATATGTGACTTTTGTTTCAGTAGATATTATAGAAAACAAGGAATCATTACCACAACAAAGCCAACTTTTTTTATAACTTAAGTTTCTTTAAGAATTGTCCTTTACAAGTGAGCATTCCCATGCATCTGTTAAGCTGCCCCCATTTATATGAATAGCTTTAAACTGTTTCTCCAACTTGAAGAGTTTTCAATTGCAAGTATTTTAAGAAAGCTCTGTCATTATGACCAGTGACTTGGAACAACAAAAAGCTCTGTAAACCTCATTTCAGAAGCTATTTCTCTTACATTAAGAAACAAGAGCAATCAGTGACCAGAAGCATTTTAATACTGAATTGTCCTTTCATTTATATAAAATAATTAAATCACCTATGCAATGACTAAGGAAACCCCATAAATCAGGGTAATTGTTTTAAAAATAATAAAGGATAAGCACTATAGGAATAAACAAGAGTAAAATGCATTAATCTTCTGTTAAAGAAGAAAAGTAACATAGCTTTTTGGAACTCTATGATGTTGTTATGCTCCAAAGGAAGTATTTGCACAATATTAGTGTCGCAATGAAGCTGCACAATTTTACCCTGAAACCTGCAGCTTCAGAGTGGGCCCCAGAGCCTTTATTTTTCCTTCCTTAAAAAATCACCACTGTAATTTCAGAAGCTTCTGTCTCCTCTATATTCAAATTATAAGAACCAAACACAACCCTTACAGAAGAACCTCTTTTCGTTAGGAAGAGACATTCAAAATCAGCAACCCCTCAAAATGTTCAGATTTTTATTCTGCTTTTTTTCATTTATATCCTTGTTGGCTTTTGTTAGTTGTAACAGTTCTGTTTATTCAAGAAAGTTTTCACACAAGTCTGATTCTAATGGTGAATACTACTACTGCCACAGAAGACAGGAGCATTCTGCACCTCCCAAGTTCAGCTCATCAGAAGCTGCTTCCTACTTGACTCCACAGAAGCATCCTTCTAAATAAGACTCTTAAATGTTTTCCCTTGGGGAACTATTATTTTCCTTCTCTGTGAAAGCAAATGGTTTCTGCACGCTAATAAATAGGTAAGTGATGTGCCTGCTCCAATATCCCCTGTGCAGCAGCTCCAAATCTAATGGACACTGCAGCCCTAACTCTCCCCCTTCTCATCCTCCCTTCTAACACCACAGACTTGTCCACCCAAACACATGCAGGGCAACTGCAGGGACCAGGATTTAGCCTATGACCTTTGAAAATGCAAAATCCAATGTAAACTATTTATTGCTGTGAACTGTCATCCATACAGCAAACATGAGCAAACAATAAAGATGTTAAAGCATAAAGAAATTTAATGTTCATAAGCTCATAGTCAGTTTCATACTCATGGTCAATGCAAGTTGCTGTGGGTTGGAAAGGTTAATTCAAGCATGCCATGCCGTGTGTGGGAGGACAGTAACCACACCACACACATCAGCACACTTTCAAACTAAAGAATATCACTGCTAAGCAAGCTGAGCTACAAAGAGAGAGAGAAACATCATGGTGAAAGGGAACACTGCACAGCTACAACAGATATGAGGATACTAACAGTCCACACATTGACAAGAATTTATAAAATTACGACCAGATCTGTGCTGGCTTTGTGGAAGCACCGTACTCATGAGAAACACCCATGTGAAAGTTTTCAAACCAACAAACTAGCAGGACATCTCACTTGCACAGACCAGCTCCTTTCAACTACTCCACTGATAAGAAGTACTTTAACACCTACATTTACTCTCTTTTCTTTGTCACAAAGACTTTCCCTTGCTTAAAATGCCACCTAGAGCAAGAACCTGTAGTATGGCAGCACTTTTAAGTTCAAGCGAGCTGCTCTGTCAGTATGAGCTAACTAAAACTTGTGTGAAATACATGTTCCTTGCCATTGTGGCTGTTGTGCAATGCAGCAGCAAGCCTGCTCCAGCCAGGGCCACCCGACTACCCAGTTCAGAGATGCCTGCTCATCATTCACTGACAAAGAATTCCAACAGTCAAACTCATTGCCACACAAGGAGAAAGACAGTAAACCACAAGTACTTGGTGGACAACCCTGATGGCTGCAGTAGCTTGGATGCTGTTTTTGTGTGGGGCACTGGCACTGTGGGGCACCAGCCACCAGGGATGCTGGTAAAATGAGTCCTCCTGTCCATTGTCCAGCTGATATTTACTGAAGTGTTTAAAATTTCAGTGATAAGGTGGACTCCTAGATGAAAACTAAGGTTTGATTTTCCAAGCACAGAGATGAAAGTGGGAACGCACCAATCTTCTGAAAATAAACTCCAGGCAATTTTAAGCGGAATAGGCAAGATATAAGGTCACTTTTGACAGAAAATGGCCATGCATATGTGCTGTTACATCCACAAATGCCTCCTTGGATTTCAAACCTACACTCCATTCAAAAAGAAATTAGCAATTTGGAAAAAGTCGTCTTAAAACTTCAGCTAAACTTTTTGCTGGTCAAAAATACAGAAAGACATTCCAAATGAGATTTTTTTTTTGTTTTTTGTCACTGCATGAAATACTTGATTTTCAAACAAGTCGGTTAATTTCAAAATTGGTTAAATTAGCTTATTAATTTGCTACTGACTAGTATTTTTTGATTTCTTGGAAGAAAATAGTTCAGGAAAATAACCAGAAGCACACCTGAAGTATTATGCTGAGTTTTCAAACCACACAAAATTGAAAAGAGATTTCCTAATAAAATATTTCATGCTAGTGTTTCCACACTAGAACACTATATGCCTTTGCTATGGAACCAGATTATCCAGAGAAGCTGCACTATAATCAATGACTCCAGCTGAGTCATTCCTCCAGAAATAGTGCAGCAGTCCTCAAGAACAAGGACCAGTTTGTGAAAAAATGCCTACCACCTCCCTCTTTCAAATTAGCACTACCATCTACATAAATGTGTTTAAAGCTGGCTTGGTCTGTTTACAACGCATATTTGAGATCACTGTACATATCTTAAGCATTTCTGACTGCAGAATATCCAGCTTTATTGTACATCTCCACACTCAGAACAGTACTTCTTCCCCACTTTTATACACTCATGACCAGTACTCTCTGCTTGGAGACCAATGCAGTTGTATCTTATTACAGTGAATTTTTTTATTCATTGCAAATGGA
Organism: Pardalotus punctatus; assembly: GCA_013400915.1. NCBI lineage: Eukaryota > Metazoa > Chordata > Aves > Passeriformes > Pardalotidae > Pardalotus > Pardalotus punctatus. The sequence goes on along the minus strand of VZTX01026950.1, from coordinate 118,471 downwards.
CCCCATCACACTCAGATTTCAATGGCCACTTTTGCAACATCAGGAAAAAATACAGAAAATACTCTTCCCAGCAATGACAGCTGATAAATTATTAAGGGCTTCATGAAACAACATTAGCCCAGCCTTTTATTTGCTTATAATTAGTTAGCCCAATATTGCACAATAGTGCAATGACGGTATTTCCCCTACAGCTACATTACTAATTCTCAGAATTTATGCCCAAAATAAAAGCCAAAACCAGATGACAGCCCAGATTAAAGAGAATAGTCCTCTTCTCTGACATTGAAAATCTATCTCCATGATGCTTAAGGCAAGTCAGTTCCTGATGTATCTTTATTTTCAAGCTTCTTAACAAATCTAAAGGTGATACTTCTTCCACATTTTTTATCCAACAGCATAATCCCAGAAGTTAAGCAGTAAAAGCCAAGATCCTATCGGTTTCCTATGCAAAATAAGATTGCAATGAAATTAATCATAAGTGTAGAGCTTTGCCCAGGTGACTTAAACCAGGACACTCCTTCTTCAGGCTTCTGTGTTTTGAAACCAGTCTTGAAATTCAGCCTCTTCACTGATTCTGTAGCTATGCTCCATCAATAGTTCACACACCTTCTCCACAACTTACAGCAGAGCAATATCTTTAAGTGCAAAAACTATATTTCTCCTTCTCATGGCAGCAGTGCAATTCCAGCTTCACTGTAAGCATTCACTGCCGTTGTACCATGACAGGGGGCCTGATCTGCTTGAAAGCACATATAGAAAGATTTAAACCAGTTCTGAGTGAGGTAAACAAGATTCTAGCCTGCTGCAAATAGTCATGTTTAGGAGATAATTTATTGCTCCAAGTAAGATATATGGTACTTTATCAGTACATAGAACAGGAAAAAACAGAGAAGAGTGGCTTCTATAATGTGCAGCTGCTAGTCAAAGAGCAAGGGATGCCCCACTACTGGCTGCACAAAACAATTAAATCTCTCAGCAGCATTTACATGAACAGTATTTGCTATGGTTGACTGCTTTCTGTTATCATAAATGTTCCACTTCTGTCACCAGACATAGAAAATCTCTAATTCTGTCACCTTATATATAATCCCAACTTGCCCACACTTTGAGTTTTGACTAATCTTGTTAACAAGATTTACTTTAATCTTGTTTTTAAAAAGAAGTGGTATGATTATTCACGTGCCCACAAACTCTGGGTTTTTCTTGAACTCTACTGAACTTCCACAAAGTTAAAATGGAAGAGAACAAGAAAATACTTCAGATTGGCCAACAATCAAACTGGAAATCATACACTTGTCTAGAGGAGCAGAACTCAGCCACCCTTGGGAGACTGCAGTGATGGGATTCAAATGAGGGTGTGAGATCCACTTGTCTTGGGATTTCCGTGCTTATTTTACCAATCTGGACTTTGAACACTGCCAAGCCTGAAATTAAATCAGTCTGTACCTATCCTTTCATCTGTCATGTCTTGAAATTCAACCAGCATATACAGTAGTCACATTTATTCCAGCAATAAATCCACAACTATTCAGAGTGGACAGAATTACCTTGATCTCTAACAACTCTTTTTCTCATTATATAAATTACCTCAGCTAGAATATGCAGCTGCCCTACTGTAAATGTATATTTATAGCCATCACAATTGACTTTAAAAAACCCGAACAACAACCAAACAAACAATAAAACCCACAAACATTTTTGCCATTTAAGTTGTCCAGAGACATAAAGGAATAACTACCACTGTGTCACAGAGGTCTTAGTCTCAGAGTAATTTTTTTTTTCCAAAGAGACAAAAATATTCAGTGTGTCCCTATAGAATCAGAGCTCACTACATTCAAAAAATATTGTTAATAAAACAAAATGCTGCTTAATGTTTAAAATAATCTAAAATGAGAGGAACAGTGAAAATGAAAATGGTTTGAGGCTGGAAAGTTACGCATTATGGCTGAGCCAGACTAACAACCTGCTGATGTCGACAGTCGAAGCATCCTGTTCTCCTCCAACGCCTGGCACGGCCTCTGGCACTTGTTAGATCCTGCACCCTGCCAACCCAGCAGAACACTAATCCAGCAAAAATACAACCAGATCAAATATCTTCCTGCTGACTTAATTGCAGCTTTCCAGCACCTGAAGGGAGCCTACAAGAAAGACACACAGAGACACCACATACAAGGGCATGTAGTGACAGGACAAAGGGGAATGGCTACCAACAGAGTTGGTTTAGATTAGATTTTAGGAAAGAATTCTTTACTGTGAGGGTGGTGAGGCACTGGAGCAGGTTGCCAAGAGAGGTTGTAGATGCCCCATCCCTAGAAGTGCTCTAGGCCAGGTCTATTGGAAAGTGTCTCTGCCCACGGGCAGAGGGGTTGGAATCAGATGAACTTTAAGTTCCCTCCCATCCCAGACCATTCTATAATTCTATGATTAGCAACTTTTTTCAGAGCAGTATGGATTCTAAGAAGGACCAGAATCAAGGGAATGGGGAGGCTAGGAAGGCTAGGACAGGGATGAAATGGACCTGCCTGTTTCAGCAACAAACCGATGGCCTCTAGCATAGGCATAATATATATTTTCAGCCCAACTGTCTGGATGTGAGACTGCAATATTTTAATAAGTTACAGCATCCTCAGCTGAGGGCACTATGGGCAGCCCTGCTCAATGTCACTGCAAATAAAACTGATAGTTTAAACCCACCCTCAGAGAGATCTACAAGTCAGTATCCTGGAAGAGCATTTTAGACAGGGGACATTAACCTGCAGGGGGAAGGGAAAGCTGGAAGGGAAAAACTGGAAGAGTGGAAACTGGAAGCGGTAACTTCTTAAAGGGATTAGACCTGCAAAACCTGTTTGTTACTGAAGGTAACATTTTGATCTGAAGGTAAGCCAACATAGGACAAGCAAGCAAGACATGTTTCACAAGGCTTCTTAGCTCCCATGCCTTTATCCTCTGGGAGGGGGCCAGTCACCAAAACAGGAGTGACTGATACTCTCTGCCATGCAGGGGACATAAAATACCTGAAAGGAGTGTGCACAGAGGACAGAGCCAGGCTGCTTCTGGCAGTGGCCACAAACTGAAAGACAAGAGGGTCCACCTGGATATCAGGAAACAATGTTGTCTTTTTTACTGTGAGAGTGACTGTGTACCAGCACAGACTGCCCAGCAAGGCTGTGAAGTCTCCATCGATGGAGACACTCAACAGCCAGCTGGTTCTGGGAAACCAGCTCTGTGTAGCCCTGTTTGAGCAGGGGGCGTGGACCAGATGGCCTCCAAGGCCCCTTCCAACCTCAGTCTGTGATCTTGTTCTTAATACCTGACTGTGTCCAAGCTACTTTCAGAGAAGAGACTGCTGTGATCTTGCAGCAGGATAAGTGAGCTCAATTCCAGTGCAACCATAAGGTCTGGCAGAGAAACATGCTTAGCAAGCCTTAGTTCTCCCGTACCCTCTTTTCTCAGAGGTAAGACAGCCAACGCAGGAGGTTGCAGGGTTCCTTCCATTAAGCTTTACTTGTTAAATGGCTTCCCAAGGTGTAGAACATTTCATGAGCTACTGCAGTCATTTTGATCCTTTTCAGCATTGTGATAAACATGGAAAGTAGCCTCACTTAAGTGGAAAATCTCACCCCCAGCACTGAACATATGACAGGGCACTGTGGGGGCAGGTGACCTTAAAGAAACCAAGTCTGGAGCTCATTTGAAAAAATGCTGGTCTGAGGATTTGCATAGCTTACACTAGAGACTTCTTGAGTAGCTGAATTTAAACAGAAAATGGTAACAGGGATGAGTTGCTTGTGTGGTCAAAGATAAACTGCTCCCAGATTCATTTCAGTCACCAGGTTGCATGATCCACTCTAATAGATCTCTCTGCTGAACTTGGTCTGCAACGCACCGCTCCTATCAAATGCTCTTTCTCCTGCTCAAATCCAGTTAATTGCCAGATGTTAATGTAATGGTCTTCACAGTATACACAAAACCAAGAAACTGCAGTTGTAACTTTTTCTACCTTATCCCCACTTCATGATAGCAGTAATCTTTCATCTCTCTGGAGAAAGAAATCAGCTTTGATGCCCACCTATAAATGTTACTTTATGTAATTTCCGCCATCCTGGCTATGCATTACTGCTCTGATTGAGAACCAGTTCACATTGACTACCAGATAAGTTATCTACACCTCTGTCAACCTTCATTATAAATAAAAGAAATGCCAGCTCACATTCATTGCCTCTAATGACCATTTTCCCCATCAGCTCTTGATAGTATGATATACAGTAGGAAAAAAAGCCACTATCATAAAAAAGCAAAAAGGAACAAAGTCAATCTGTAGCATAAATCTGTGTCTCCTACCTCTGCTCGACCTTCATAGTATGTTAGCATAGACTTTGTAAGTACAAAAAGCCTTTCTTTGTAGTTTAAGGGAGAAGTCCTCTTCTTCTGCTGTGATCTTTTAATCAAAATCTCTTGTAGGATAGTAGTCGTATTCATTTCAGCCACTTGTCATCTCTCTTCTAGCCATTGAACATTAGTTCCTGTGAAGATGAGGAATAAAACATTACCATGTCTTTGGAGGATCACAGAACTGAAGACTTCTGTAGCAAAGAGCACTTCTACTTAAAAATGAAACTTCCTGAATATACAGAAAGCTGGAGCTCACCCTAAGCATCTGGAAGTTTACAGAAGTTAATTATTAGACTAAAAAGTTCAGGCTTTGCTCAGCTGAGGGTTGCACTGGCACATTCCCAGGAAGCCAACAGCTGTACGTGACTGGGATGAAATAAGGTACACTGCAGCCTATGTCACAAAGAATATGGGTGAGAAGTCTGAAATGTGCCCCATGCAAACACCAGGGTACAACTGCTCTTCACCACAAAGTTCTAACCTGTACAGAAGTTTTAAATGCTGAAGTCTGTACACGTATAAATGTCATTTGTTCTATATACAAAACTGAAGATCATAGAATCATAGAATATCCTGCATTGGAAGAGCCCTACAAGGATCATTGAAGTCAAACTCCTGTCCCAGAACAGGACAGTCCCAAGCATCACACCATTTGTCTGAGAGAATTGCCCAAATGTTCCTTGAACTGTCAGGCTCGGTGCTGTGACCATTTCCCTGAGGAGCCTGTTCCAGTGCTTGACCATCCTCTGGGTCAAGAACCTTTTTCTAATACCCAGCCTAAACTTCCCCTGATGCAACTTCAGGCCATTCCCTTGGGTCCTGTCACTGGGCACCACAGAGAGAGATCAGTGTCTGCCCTTCCTCTTCACCTCGTGAGGAAGTAGTAACTGCAGTGAGGTCTCCCCTCAGTCTCCTCTTCCTCACACTGAACAGACCAAGAGTCCTCAAACATTCTTCACATGGATGCCCCTCTAGACCCTTCACCACCCTTGTTGCTCTCCTTTGGATGCTCTCTAACAGCTTCATGTCTTTCTTACACTGTGGCACCCAAAACTGCCCCCAGCACTCGAGGTGAGGCCGCCCCAGCACAGAGCAGAGTGGGACAATGCCCTCCCTCACCCAGCTGGCGATGCTGTGCCTGACTCCCTCTAGGACACTCCTGGCTGCCAGGACACTGCTGATTCATATCCAACTTGCCGTTGGCCAGGATTCCCACAGCACTGCTCTCCAGCCTCTCATTCCCTGGTCTGCACACACAACCAGGGTTGCCCTGTGCCAGGTGCAGATTCTGGCACTTGCCCTTGTTAAACTTCATATGGTTGGTGACTGTCCAATTCTCTCATTTGCCAAAGTCTCTCTGCAGGGCCTCTCTCTGCCCGTGAGGCTGTCAACAGCTCCTCCCAACTTAGTATTGTTGGCAAACTTATTTAGTATTCTTTTGATCCTCCATTTGAGTTGTTTATGAAGATGTTGAAGAGCACTGGCCCTAAAGTAAAGCCCTGGAGAACTCCACTAGTGACCAGTCATCAGCCTGATGTAACCCCATTTACTATAACCCTTTATGCCTATGATGGATCAATAAAAGTAATTTTGAAAATTCACCCCAATTTTATTAATGAAAATTTTCACAAACAAATGGTTATTTAGAAGACGTCAGTTTGAGAAGAAAGAACTTAAGCCTATTTTTCAGACACTGCTAAGCATATGCCTTCCAACTTCTGTTTAGAAAGACTTCATGCTGACCATCAAAATCAAGTAATTTACTTCAGGTGGTTTTGGTCACTCAGCAACATCAAGCTGTTTTAAAGTTCTGAAACAAGGCTGCTACCTGTAGGACAGACTTAGGGGTACCTAAAAACAAACGTGCCCACAGTTACTGTGTTTGCAAATCTCACTCCAGGGTCCTGCCAGAGACACAGTCAGGCAATCTCTCTGTTCTTTGCAATGATGCCAGCTTAAACACAGCTGACCTCCTCCCTCATCAACTCACTGCTGTCCTGTCATGCCACTCTGCCTTGTGCAGGTGCAGACATTCCTCCTGCTGGGCTGGGAAGCAGGTTAGGGAAGGGATCCAACCAGACATTTCATCATATGGCACAGGCAGCTGCCTGCACAAACTCATTAAATGAAGTGGCACAGAGGCAGGAATGAAAGGTGTGGGAGACGTAGAGAAGCTGTTCCAGAAATCTTTTTCCCTGCTCCCTTTCCCTTTGCTGGCTTTCTGCCCATGGCACCACCTGGGCTCTGCCTGGAGCTGTGCTCCAAAGCCAGGGGAACGTGCAGGTGCAGACCTGGAGAGCAGCTCAGGCCAGAGGAGCATGGCTGGAAGCTGACGCCATGGCTTGGAGAAGGAACAGCAGCATCTGCTGGAGCACCAGTGACTATGAATAACTTCTCAAATGTGTGGAGGGGGTAGGGCCATAACCCAAATCAAAGCCCTAGAGTAAAAATAATTTTTAAAAAATTAAATAATTTTTCACAGGGTTTATTTTATGCACCTATTTACTACTTAGAGTATTTCAGAATTCACTGGGGAAATGCATGCATATTTTTGCTCTGCAGACAACATAACTTCAGCATGGAAAAAACAGTGTCCTTCCCAGAATTGTGCAGAGAATCTTGAAAAACCACAAACCTCCTCACTACACTGCCTTACACAATTTAATTTTTAATAAAATCAAATATAAACAAACTCACTTTAATGCCTCTCATTTTGTTTTGTGTCTAAACATGTAATTAATTGCTGTATATGAAAAGACACCATTTGCCTTCCAGTCTAGTCTGGATACTACTTTTCACTTCTTGGTTTGACCAGCTGAGCTCTCATATAACACACTCCTGCTATCTCAACAGCTGGAAATAGTTGTTAACTGCTTTAAAATACCCTTTTCTTTTCTAGCAATACCTCTTCATATGTTAAAAAAAATATTTGGTTGTTTACATGGAAGGCCAGGCTAGGATGCATAACTAAAAGGTGATAATCGGACGGCAAATGGTGATTATTATGAATAATCTCTTTTTGTTATTTCTTTTCTTCTGATATGCATACACACATACATTTTGTTGGTCATCTGCCACATTACATTCCTGGAAAGAAGGTAGATCTTTTTTAATCAGTAATTGTCTTGGATATGTTATTTAACTACTAAGTCTGCCCAGTTCTGATTTATTGCCCTTCTAAAAATAAACTGGCAATCTTAAAGATAATTGCAGAAGGAAGAATACTACCACAAACTGAAAATACAAACATTGTTCAAAACATTAAAAGACAATATTAACTTTCAGACCAGCTTAATGTGCATGAAACTTAAAGGGTTCCCATCACAAGCTCTCCCACTCAAAACTCTGCTGTTCTCAATAGTAAAAATTCTCTGCTTGTACTTCAGAAAAACATAATTATTATCCATCTTAGAAACTGTGAACTCAGAGATCCCTAGAGTGCTGCACAAGAAGTATTCAAATCACTAACTATGATTTCAAATCTCAATACTGATAAGGCTAATATATTTCATTTCTCTGCCAGGTTACATTAACATGACACAAGACCCAAAAAAATCCTTTTTTAAAAATCGGGGGTAAAAAATAAAAACATCAGTAATGTAATTGGTTAATGTCTGCACTGGGTTGCTACACTGAATTATCTCTGCTATGGAGATCTCAGCAGATTAGAACCAGTTTCCCAAGTCACAAGATCAGCCTTTGAATCTGCATTTGGTCACAGAAACCTGTTTTATTTGGGGTTATTTCCAAGGCAGCGGCTCTAGACACATTTCTGTTTTAATAAATAAAGCTCAGGTAACTGAAACCCTCGGCTATTATTCTGAAGGCTCTTTTTCAAAATTGCAATACTCCATTGAGAAGCCCCTGTAACAGCCACACTTACCTCTTAGCAAACCCAAATGTCACTACTTTTCTTCAGTACAGTTTTAGACATTTTCTGCACTTTTTCCCCACCCCTCTTTAACACTCCATTGTTCCTAGACCATCCCTCAGAACATGAAGCTGTTTGCATGACACATTGTTATCTCGTGATAAACAGCTGTGGGAGTTTCGGGCTGACACCCAATATAAATTTTTCACAATACGCCTGGCGCCAAGAAATTGCCCTGCTCCCTGCCAACCTTAGTCACACGATAACAAATACCATCTAATTTGCAGAGATGCTGAAAACTCAGAATTACGGCTACAATCAGAAACACTTACAGATTCTGTTTTTCTCAGAGCAGGAAAACATTCTCAACTTTAAGTATCAAAATATCTGCATCAGCTTGCATTTTCTATATTCACGTTATACAAATATTCACCTTTCTAGCCATGAAGTCATCACACACCTTCCTCAAAACAAATGAAAACAACTGTACAGGTAAGCCTTCTAAGTTAATATTGGTCAAAATGCACAAAGTACATTCTCACTTGTAGACAGAGTTTCTTATGCATGCCACCTTTCCCAGTTTTCACTGGGGAAAACTGAGCCACTAAGGGATGTGGTAAGCTCAGGTGTTGTAACGCTACCCACATATCTTCTGGTTCCCACTCCCAGCTCCCGGATTGTGTTTGTTTATTGAAACAATTAGTCACCTGGTCGGACTGTAAGCACCATTAACATGCAGAAAGTTGAATAAATGTATGAAACTCCCAGTGCAAGTTCTAGTGAGTAGAAAAGAGAAAGTGCATCCAGTCTGACCATGGCTTCTCTGACCCAAACGCAGTAAGTAATCCTCACTTTTTATGGCACAAATTTGTATCACACATAGTCATGGAGGGGCTCACAAGAAAAAGTGTATTCTGAAAAATACTCCTATCACCATGATTCAAAAGAACCAACAGGAAATATTTGTGGCTGAAAATAAAAATAAAATCAAGGTGGAACTGTTTTCTGAGTTTCAACACTTCCTTAGTGATGGTAACATTTCCCTAGGCATTTGTGTCCTTTAGTGCAAAGTCTTAATGCTAAGCTGATGGGCATTCAAGACAGACAATCCCTCTAACAAATCAGCATCCTCAGCTTTCTGACTTGGATTTCATGCATCGTGAACAACTGCTCTTTTTCAGATTTGGGACACATCAATCCAAACCCACGTCAACTCCAGATCTGGATATTAACCATTGAAAATGTACCTCCTAGGGCAGTAGATTAAAAAACCAAAAACAATATTCACTACTTCCATTTTTGCAAGTATCAAAATGTTGATTTTAAAAACCAAAGTGGTACCTTGCAATTCTTACTCAAAGCTGTAAGTTTCAGAATATTTTTCCTCCTTCATTTTAATTAATTCAGATCAGTTTGCGGACCAAGCTCTTACTGTGCAAATGTCTGCAGTGGGGTAAGTGAACAGGCAGCACGCTGCTCCTCTGGGTAGAGAGCAGAAATAGTGCAGAAGGAAGAAGAAAAGAAGAACTCCTTACCCTGTTTTTTCTGCTGGAGTTCCTGTTGCATTATCATGAAATTACAAACAGAGTGACATGAACAGTTATTTACATAAGTATCCAGCACAGGCTTATTTGAATAATTATTACTCAGTGTAAGCAAGGGTTGCGAAATATACTCTTGTATTGTCTTTTTCCCCCACATTTAGGGTTGCAAATTCAAACTCCAAAAAATAAAATACAACTGTGATTAATCCCTGTTCAAAAGGTAAATTTCACAGAAATGCAAATACAAAAGAAATATACTTTAGTAAAAATCCATTACAATATTTTTAATCAAATTCAGGGAAAAATACTGTAATGATATCTGAAATGTATCATATGTCAGAAAAAGGAGAAGTAAAAACTATTTAGATTTACTTTTTTTCCTCTTCTCTCCTTTTTTTTTTTTTACAGCAGACTCTCAGAAACCACTTTTATCACATGCAAGTTTGGATTTTTTTTTTAACCAGAAGAGTTTCTTTCCCCTTACAACAATGATTTAGGAGAATGGCATGTACATGTCTCCAAATAATTTATAAACTCAGCTATTGCTTCTTATTGGGATTTCCTGAGAGCAGGACACTCCAAGTACTAAGTTATCCTTTCACAGCTTTATAGAACATCTTATTCGCAACTAAATTATTTAGGGAAGAAACCTCTGCTTTATGAAACAAAAATTACATTATTACCATCCATGTTGGAGAAAATCTGTTGACATGGGCACTTTTTTCCTGAAATTATTCAGTACTAACTTTGTGTTAGGAATGCTATGGGATACCACACAAAGGATGGACCTGTCAATTTTCACTATCCTCAACAACTTCTTGTATTTTTATTCATTCCTCTAGAGATGAGTACTTGTAGATTTTCTTATTTTTTCCACACAAAAACTTTGCAATATTTATAAACTTTCATTGACTATTCTGCCTTTAGTTTATTCAGATCAAAAACCTCTATAATTTCTAATGTTCTTTGCTGGAAGACAGTAAAGCTGGAAATTAGTTTGGCACACAGGAAAGCAAGGCACAAAAAAAAAAAAAAATACTTTGAAACATCACTATTTGATACTAACCCTTAAAAGGGAGACAGCAGATTTTCCCAGGTCCAGACTTCATAGTTCAGGTTTATTTCTGTTCTAAATACAAGTAAAAAGCAGACTGAAAATAGCAAACAATTTTCTGCTGGCGTCCAGCAGTTTTTGCCCTGTATGGTCCATCACTGGGACTTCACGATGCTGCGAGGAGTTTGATTGTAGCTGGCAAGATGAGACAGAGCACACAGAGATTTACTAATTCACTTGTGCAGCATAAAGGTCTGGTGAAGAATATTGCCTTGGTTTATATGTACAAATATAACTGACCTTCAGCTGATAGAGAAGAGGCAAAAGATAAAGTAAGAACAGAAGGGGAAGGACATGGTCTGAACTCGGAAGAGGTCTGTGGTATACTGGTCCTTCTCACATGTTTATGTACGTTTGAAAGGAAACAATCTGCTTTATTCTGGCAAGTTTTTTCAAAGTTTGGTTAGAGAGGGACATGGAAGAATTACCTCCAAACTGACATGGCATAGGTTTGGAGGAGCAGAAGCTCCTAGGGAGCAGAGTCTATGTGATTCACTTCTACATAGACCAAGGCTGCTCCACCAGTACCCCACTGGCTGTGGCACCAGGTGGACATTCAGTAAAACAGAGTGCTGCCTCAGTGTCTTTTCCAAAAATCCCTTGCCAATAAGAAGGGAAGATAAATGGTAACACCCACTTACTAAAGAAACAGGCAAAGATGAGATTGGCAAAGGAAACGGGCGATGCTTGTGCAAAAAATTTTCCAACTTCTCCAGAAAGCTGAAGATTTAGAGGGCTGGAAAAATAAAAGCTCTATTAAATAAGAGGTTGAACCTAACTCTGTTAAGGAATCCTAAAGTAGGGGGACAATTACTATTGTACACAAAACTGCAAATCTGAGAAAAACAAATCAAATCTACAGGAAAGAAAAATATAAAAAGAAGAGATCAACGGTGCCTGATGGTATCCTTCTTTTTAACTAATGTAAAGGGGTCAGCTTAATTCACTTTCTTCACTATTTGAACTTGTTTTCTCAAATGTTATACAATCTCAGGTAAGCACATGATCTATTAGACCCAAAAAAAATTCAATTTATTTCAGTATTCAAGACACTCTTTTGACATGGTCTAACTGAAATACTGAAGTACATACAAATTATGACTGGCTTTATGCACAGGGAATGACTAATACTTCCTCAGTTATTTCTCTTTCCAAACACTCCAAGAACTCTTTTCCCTAAACAACTACTCATTCTCCACCTTCTAGACTGTGTGGAAGCCACACAGTAAGAAATACTTCAATAAAAATGAGAATTTTTGCTGAAGACAAAACTGTGAAGTTGACTCAGATGATGAACTACTGACCCCATCTCACATATTGACTAATGGACGTATTTACCCTCAAAGTCTTTATTTTGAGGTAGTATTATAAGGTCACTTGATAAATGTTGCTTTTTCACATCTACTGAGCGACTGACTAGTCCCAACAGACAGTGCTGAGATATCTCAGATTACAGATTATAACTGCCTTCTGTGCTTGAGGAAAAACCCAAAGCAGAGAGGGGGGAACAGAAAATATCCAAGTTCCCATTTGTCAGTATTTCCTTGTGTTGTTTTCACCAGGATACATCCCCTCTGCTACAAAACAAGTGCAAGAGATTGAACACAAACAACCATTTGCATTTCGGCTGAGGTGTTGCACTACTGTTCCCATGCGCGGCAAAGCAGTGCTGTTGGCAAGGTCAGCGTTCTTATCTTGTGATTCCAGACTCTCTTACCCTGTTATGTTGGAGAGAGGTGCTTATTTTGGCTGGGGTAGAGTTAACTTTCTTCACAGTGGCTAATGTGGGGCTGTGTTTTGAAATGGTGCTGATCACAGTGTTGATAATACAGAGATGGTTCTGTTATTGCTGAGCAGTGTTTGCACAGAGCCAGGGCCTTTTCTGCTATTTGTACTGGCATGCTGGCAAGGAGACTGGGGATACACGGGAAATTAGGAGGAGACACAGCTGGGACAGGTGACCCAAACTGGCCAAAGGGATATTCCTGACCATATGACATCATGTCCATATATAAAGTGGAAGGAAGAAGGCAGAAGGGGGGATGTTTGGAGTTACTGTGTTTGTCTTCCCAAGAAACTGTTTTGCATGATGCAGACCTACTTTCCTGGGGATGGCTGAACACTTGTCTACCCACATGAAGTAGTATAAGAATTCCTTGCTTTTACTTGCATTCCAGCCACTTATTAATAAAGTCTCCACATACAGGACTAAAACGCCAGGCTGTGACCTTGAAGAATTTCTTCTTCACATACAGTGCATCCTAAGCAACAAGGAATCCCAAAGGACTTCAGCTTCACTCCTGTCAATATACACATATTAATTCAGAGGAAAAATTCCTCACTGAATCTGAAAATAAACACAGCTGAGGCAGTGCTATGGTCTTATGTTTTCCCTTTCCCCTCACTAATGTAAGGTAGTGAGCACCTTTAGCAAAGTTGCTTGTTATTTCTGCTTTCCTTGATGTCACATCTCAGATGTTGAGGTGCTTCAACTGTTGTGAGTTGAACAGGGAACAAGAGCACTTGTCAGGTGTCACACGACGTTATGATCTCAAGGAACACCTTTCAGCTTAAACTCTTTGAGACATCATGCAATGCAGTCATTAATGCTTGATGGTATCTTACTCCACTCTGCTTATTTATGGTGAGACACCAGGATATTAGGGAATCAATGAAGCATCATCAGAACTTGGGCTGCCATGATCCAGTCCCACTGAGGTCCAAATTACAAGGAGTAAAGTTAAGGCACTGCAAAGGTAAGATAAGACAGTCCTTTATGGCTAGGTCTCAGTTTTCATGGGGAGTGCCTGCATCACATTGACTTCCAGAGCTAGTTTGAGTTTAAGAGATCTGGAAAATAAACTAAACTAAACTGAGGGAATTTTGCTGCTTGCCCATGTCTTTTACTTTTTCCATCAGAAAGCTGTAATCCCTGTCATGTCTGGAGAGAGTGCCTTGGTGGGAATAGAAAGCTGCTGTGGTGGCAAAGAGGCCGTCTGCAGCCCCTGACACAGAACAATGGCCCTCCTCTCACTGCTCTCACACTCCACAGCCTTTCACTGTGCCATTCCCAAACTGCCTGCTGATAGAAAAAAAACCCATAGTTCATCTGACACACTGGAGCTGTAAATATGTCTCCTTCCAACAACCAAACCTCCTATGCACAAGGATCACCGAGGATGACTGAGACATCATCTAAGCTGCACCTGACACCAGCTTTGAGGAGGAGATGGTCCCCATGGCCGAGCAGGACAAAGCAAACTGAAACAGCCTGGCCAGCCATGGTCTGAATGAAATAGTTGCCTGAAGGGAAAGCAAAACTACATGTGGCTATATAACTAAATATATAACAAATTATGTGTAAGCGAGCTGAATTGAAGTTGCACTGGCAGTTTTGAAACAATCACTCTTAATACTGGAGCGCTAGATTCCAAGAATCTTTGCTGGATACAGATTAGGTAGAATTTTTAATTTCAAAAGATCCCAAAGTATACTTATTACCAGTTTAGGGGATCTCCCATGGGACAGAAAAAGAGGTTCATTCAGCTCAACTCACTTCACACGTTAAGACCACATCCCTTTAATTGGGTCACATGATCCAATGTGGGAGAGTCCCCGATCTTCTCCTCCTCCCACCATTTTCCCACTGGAAATTGATTTGGTTTGCAACTTTAGCTGGGAACAGATGCTCATTACAGGGGAGGAGAGTCAGGGAAAACACACAATTATTCTTTCTATCAGGATATGGAGCTTGAGTCTGTGATATAGGACATCCTGTAATTCACAGGACAAGAAATAACACTGAATATATTAATGTATGTATTATGATTACCTCATCTACCCTGTAAGTTAGCACAGTGAATCTGACAAGACTTGTGCACAGAACTGCCTAGGACAGATTTAAAATATTCAGCTAAAATGAAAGGGCAGATATCACCTGGGTGTGATGGTGAGTTATGTGACTATTCTGTGGAGACAAAAAAAAAAAAAAAAAAAAAAAAACAAGAGAGCCTTTTTTTGTTTCATAAACATAAACGGTCAGGAGTTTGTCCCAGTCTAATGTACAGTCTACACTCACTGGAAGGGCAGGGTCCCTGGTGTCCTGCCCAGACCCTGGTTCAGAAGGAAGAATCCTGCTTCCTTTACTACCCAAAGCCATTTTTTTCTGCCTCACATACAAGTGAAAGCAAGGCCTAGATCTTACAAGTTAATCAGATCACAGCTTGTAATAGGCACAGGGCTGAACAGAACCCCTCCTCACAGGAAACTCAGCTGTGACCTACTTGAGCCTACGTGAAGTTATACCCTATGTGTGGCAAAGTGGTACCCATTCACGAGAGAAAAGTAAATAAGGAAAAGCAGGAGAGCCAAGAAAGGCTTTGCCCAGGTCCCACATGCCTCAGCACACTACATTTTTCTTTGCCTTTTTCCTGCATTTGTTTAATGTTGCATAGGATTTTTACCTTAAGAGCTGAAACAGGGTAGCCCAGTTGGCAGCCTGGTGCTTTGCCTCAGAAGAGGAGCTGTAACTGCAAACATGGCCAAACACTTCTTCTTCCTGTCAGCAAAAGCTGAGTCCCACAGCTGACCTCAGCAGACAGAGAACAGCTCTTGTACATCAGCTGTTGGCCACGCGAAGACTCTCCCAGAGAAACTTCTCTGTCTGCAGCAGGCTCCTGAAAACCACATCTCCTGCCCACCGTACCAAGGCTGGACCACACCTAGGTAAGTATGAGCTTTACTGAACCATGCAGAATACAGCACAGTCATCCAACCAAGAGGCATCATTTTCCTCCTAAGAGCTTGGGTGTTATCCGAACCAAAGACAACTTCTAGGTGATACAGTTCTTCCTAAGAAAGGTAAACCATGCCCATGATGGACAGACCTATTCTCAGGAGACTTCTGTAACTCTTCCCAAGATTTCACAATCCCATGTGAACACAGTGGCCACTTCACAGTGGTTGCAAGAAATAGCTCTTCCTCCATCCCACCTCCTTGCCCAGGAAACTGCAAAAACCTGCTCCCCTCCCCACAAAGTACCTTCTACAATGAGACTGATCTTCGCACAGGTAAGTAGTTGCCTGTCTATTTTTCAAGGTCTTCTCTCACATGGTATTTTTGCTGACTCTGAATCACAGCCTGTGCATCTGAGCCAGGGCAGGGGATGACTGAGAACTGCCAATGCTGTAATGGCCACGGGGCAGTGGTCAATCACAAGCCTCTGTTCCCCAGTTCCTCTTCTGCCACACCAGACAAAGAGCATACGTGGCCACCCAAACACTAGTTTCCCTCACTTGCACGCTTTCTTTCCTAATGTTTTTTTCTTTAGAAAATACACTTAGAAAAACAGACCAGAAGCAGGAGAGCAGAATGCTCCTCTGCCTGAGGGCTGACAGAGCAAACTGGTGATTTGTCTCTAGAAGTAAAATGCTCCATTAACAAAAATACACTTCTTGAGACCAGACTGACCATTTGTTAAAACACAGGGGAAATTCCCCAGGTTTCTGGAGAGTTGTGTCCCATTATATCAGCAATACCTCTAATGCCTACTCCTAGCATAAGGTCCTGGCCAGGAGAACTCAGGTAAATTGGGCCGATACCTCTGTAGCAAGGAGGAGGATGCAGCCAGTGCAGTGAGAGTTTTTCACTTGCATTTTGTGTAACGGAGAAAGCTGTGGGTATCAGCAGGTCTTTAATAAATTTCATCACTCTAATTTCCACAGCATAACAACTGGCTAATCATTGCTGACACTTTCTAGACAAGGTATCAGTATTCTGTGCAAATAGATGCATCTATATAATAATAAAAATATATGTAGCACAAATCCAAATATACATTATAAATGTCCTTCAAGAGTACACATGTTATTAGAAATATTAAAAGTCCATCACTTCAGGCTTTCTTCACCATGCCAACCTGTACTTTACTCTGTTTGAGTACTGTTTTCCATATTTTTCAGTTTTTATAGTGGTATTTCCTTATACTATTTCTGCAGGAGAGTCATTGTAGAGTGCTACAATTGATTCTTTGGCATATACAAACCTTTTTTAAAGGACAGTTGTAAGTTCAGTAGTGAAAAGGAAACAGGTTAAGAAAAAGTCAACCCAAGCAAAAGTAGAAAAACATCTTAGACATCAATGGTTAACAAAGGCTAAAGAGTATTTTCCATGACCTTTGCATTGACAGCAGGCAGCACAGACTTCTATTGTCTCAGAAAGAGAAAATGTTTTGCATATTTGAAGCATAAATATTTGTATGAAACTTACACCATTCTGCACCTTATCTTCTGTATCCAGTTTATAAGCTAATGCAACACAGAAGAAATTCCATCTACAACAGGTTGCACCCATATTTGGTGGAGGGGAAGACTTTTCTTGATGCTTCTATGCAATTCTGTGAAATTAACCACTTCCCAGTTATTTTAACTTTATTACAGGATACGACCCTACCATAGCATTTCTGAATTCAATGTTGTTTCATGGCAAGATGAAAAAATATGGAGCTAATATTGTTTTATCAGCTCTATTATTTTTCTCTCTTTTTATCAATTGTAGGCAGTCAGCCTAGTCGATACACTACAATGCCAAATCCACAATGCCTACAACTAAAAATTAAAATGTGATTTAACTCAGGACATGGTTCAAGCTGCCTCACAGTCAATGGTTTCAAAAGCTTTCGAAGACTTTAAAAATTCTATATTAACATCTAAAAAAAAGGTGGCACTACTATAAATTTTGAAGGGCTTATAAAAGCAGGCCTGGCAGTGGACAACTAGAGTTCCCTCAAGACAAAGGTCTAACTGCCAATATGTTTTTGATTCTCATGCCTATGAGATTACCTTATTAAAACAAAAAAGATGCCAAACATAACCACGCTACTCTGCTTTCAGTGGTTTCAGCAGACAAGCTCACATAAAAATCAACATTTTGGTTCAAAACAATCATAATATTCATTTAGAAATTTAGAGGAACGTATAAAGCACTAAATGCAGAGATAAATGTGATTATTTCATGATAAAAAGTAATTTCACAATAAATAGGACACATAAAAGAAATCCCAGAGACACATGAAGAGTGTAAGAGGAAAGTCTGATAGCAAATGGGCTCTTTCCTGCTGCAGTCCCCTTACAAACCATGAAATGGCTATGAGTAACTCCCTCTCCAGGAGCTATCTCCCCACCTACAAGAGCAGTACCCAGCAAACAAGACCAGGACACCTAAAGGGCCTCTTCTGCACAGGTGACATGATCCAAGCAGCACAGCTGGTATGCTGGAAAGAAAAGGATGTGCTTTCTGATGGCCCAAAATACTCCATTTATATAACAGCAGTAAGCAATAATGCATCTTCCAGTCTCTGAAGATCTCTAATTAAACAAAACTTCACCCTCTATCACAGGTGAGACAGTCAGATAAAATATCAGAAACATGTTCCCTAAAGTGAAAACAAATGCTCCAGAAGCAAGTACTTGCAAGATACCTTTTTTGTCTTCATTTCTACTACAGTCAGTTTTTCCACCTATAGAAGCCACAGTCTCACTTATTCGACTCATTAAACAACCCTAAGGATTTCAGATTATCATTTGTCACAGTGAGGTACGCATCTGTCATTTCAAGCAGGGAGCTCATGTCCATGCATGTACTAAAAGCTCAGTTTACAGCTCAGAAAATTACCTGTTCCAGCTTAGAGGGATGCAGAAAGGAAGCCTGTGGAAAAGCACCGTACAAGTCTCGTCACCTACCGCACAAGCAGCAGGTGTGCTGTATCTCAGCACGAGGCCATGCAAGAGCATTCACTGCCGAGAAAAGATAACCCGATGTGGGACAGAAAGCAGAAAGAATTGGTAGGACGACTGAACTCACACAGAAGGCAAATTTTGCCTTGAGATGAGGCTGAACAGTCTTAGCAAAGCATAGCAGTTACATGGATGTAAGACTCAGAGAAGAAAGTCACATAAACAAGGAAATACTTCGCAAAGTTGGCTTTCAAATGGATTTGGCAGCCTGGGCCACAATCCCTTATATGACACCGATTAGAGCAATTCTAAGCAGAAGTTGAAAAGCCAGCTTTTGTGATTGCTCCCGCTTACAGTCCCTGTGACACCTGTCCGCCGAAGCAGCAGTCCCCCCGCTCCTGCGGCGCCGCGCTCGTTTGGACTCGCGAACGGCGGCGGCTGCGGGCTGGGCTCCGTGCTGGGCTCCGTGCTCCGCCTCCCCCCGGACCGGTCCCCGCGGCGGGAGCGGGTCCGGCTGCCTGCGCTGGGGCTGCAATGAACTGCGCCGCTCCTTCAGCCACGCAGCCACGGCTCTGCCTTACCTGCGTGTCCCGGCCGCCGTCGCGGAAGGAGCCCTGGCGTCGGCGGCGTGGAGGGATGCGGAAGGAGGGAGGGAGAGAGGCACCGCACTGCCCCGCTCCGGCCCGGGAAGGCGGCACCTCCTCCTCCTCCTCCTCCTCCCGCCGAGCGCAGCTCCCCGCGAGCAGCGGCGGAGGAAGCGGCGGGGGCGAGCGCTGCGCGTGGCGGCGGCGCTGTGCGGGTACCCGCTCTGCGCTCGGGGCGGGTGTGGCACGGCGAGAAGTTGAACTGAGGTGTCCCGCACCCAACAGACCCGCCGGGAGCTGCTTGGAATCGTGTCCGTGAAGTACAAGAAAAAGGCAAATCACAGAACTCGGAACTGGTTTCAAACTCTCCCCCAAAATCTAGGTTCTTGGCCCCAGCTGGCTCTAAATTGTGTGAAAGCTGTGCTTTGGCTGGGACATTTCTCATACCAAGCCACGGTGGGAGTGAGTGCTCTCAGGGCTCCGGGCTGGGCCGTGCGGTGGCGATGGGCACAGCATTCCCCCACCCCTAGTGGGCTGTGCACCCCGAGGCTGCTCCTCTTTAATGCCCATCGCAGATCGGCTCATGTCCCAGTAATCCCTGGGGTTACAGTGCTTTCCTTCATAAGCAACCATGCATAGCAGTTGCATCCAGCCACCCTAAACCTACAGCCAGAATAACTGAAGTGGCCTTTTTGCACCCATCAGGTGCCTGTGTTGAACTTCAGAGTTCAGGGTCTGTACTGAGATGGCGCACAGGCTCTCTTCTTTACCTTCTTTCCTTCTCTTAGCCCGGTCTGACCTACAGAAACTATCACTGCAAAACCACATTGAGAGAAAAAGACCTTGTAAAGTTCATCTCTCACATTTCAGTCAGTCTAGAGGAAAGCAAGCAGGGTCTATGCTGTTTGCAAGAGAATTGTTTTGTTGTGACTGGTGCGTAATAGCTGTATCAACACAGATGTCTTTCTGTTCAGCTCAGAGGAAATGACTTGGAGTCTTTGTTTTCACTTAAGGGATTTCCTCCTACTTATTTTGGTGCTGTGGCCATGTCTCCCATGTCTGTCACACTATTGCTGAGTCCTGGGAGCCACAGAGCTGAATGTGCAGTATGTGGGGCCTCTCTGTTACAAACACATGGCCAGTCTCCATGCAGCCACTTCATGATGACCAGTACCACCAGCCCATCTCACCACCCTCCCTGCCCTCCAAATCCATACATTTGTGGTGGCACACACTCAGGCGTCCATGCAGACTTCCTTAGCCACTGCCACTGATGCAGTCAGTTTTGCAAAACAAGCAATTATTGTTTCATTTTTCAAGCAATGGCAGCAACAGCTTTCATCACCCCGTCTGCTGCTGCTGTGGCACAGGTAAAAGGCAGTAAAACTGAACAGTTCCTTAAAGGAGGAACTTGAAATACTCTTGCCCTAAACAGTGCCCTTTCTGAGCCCGAGAAAGAAGTGTTGTCTAGCAGAGAACTAGATTATGTCTTATGCTACAATGTGACTTAACCAGCAGCAGCTACATTACTCCTGAGGCACCACTCCAGACTGCAGCAGCAGCGAAGTGACCGCAAGACACACCTCTGTGGTCCAAAGCATGTGGTTACTGCCATGCTGAAGGTGATCTTCTTAAAACTACTGATCAAGGGTTAACTACTTTGATGTTAATTGATCAGCTAATGGAGCATTTGTGGTGGACATGTGGATCACAAATTTACTTGCAAACTTTATGGGGTTTGCAGTTCCCAGTTCTAAAAATGCTCTCCCTTCCCTTCTCATGTTCTTCTACCACAATGGCAGACAAAGGACATCATCAGGACAGGGGGATCAAAGCAACTACAGTATGACACTGCTTTTGAGGATTTTCTCTTACCGCAACGGAAGGAATAGCGGTGAAGAGTTCTTGGGGCAAACTGCCCCTCTTGAGAAGGAAATCTCCACTTTGGGAAAGACAGAGACTTATGAAATTTCAGGCACACATGTAGTGTAAAGTACCAAAAAGACAAAGACAAATATACAAGTTGGATGGCAACTTTAATAGTCCACCTTGTCTGGCAGTTTTTCATCTATTGATGCTTCAACATCTCATGGTTCATGCCCATTCTCTCTTTGAAGCCAATGTTACTTTTTTGGGTGAGCTCTTGAGTTCAAAAAGCTACTCTCTACAATCTTCCTAGTCAGAGAGAGTCCGCTACCTGTCCTTTGATCATGGAGAGGCTCTTCCTCTTTTTCCTTTTTATGCTTGTCAAACCCTCTTTGTCCCTTCATTTCTCAGAGGCTACTGTCAATTCAGTCACCAAGCATTTTCTTTATTTCTCTTCCCTCACTTACTGTGGGCAGAGATAACAGACAAGAGTTTTTTTTCTCTCTCTTAGGAGGGAGCCCTGTGAATGAGAAAAAAATTGCAATCCTTCTTCACTGTATGGTTTCCCTATCAGCAAATGTGCTGGTTTTTCCTTTCTCCAGAGCTTTGTTTGGCCCAGTTTTGAGAGATGTTGGGAGTGGTAATTATATTGTACCGCTGAAAGTAACTAAACAGTGGTGTGTAATACAGACCTGCCATAAAATATTCTTTCTTGCAGTCAATATTGCTGTCTTGAAGGTGGATGGAGATCCCAGCACATAACTGAAAGCCACAGAGACAGTATTTGAATATAGCTTGGTTAGGAAAAATCAGGTAGCAGAGAAGCCATGGGCTCTCTGGCAGACCAGCTCCTAAAGCGGGCTATGCTTTGCTGGTGGACACTTAGAGCATGTTTTGGGGAGATTTTGACTGAGGGCATTGAGTGGGTGCATGATGTAATATTTCATTACACAATCACAGTGTAAAAGAAAAAGAAACTAGGGAGCATCCTGATGTAATATTTCATTACACAATCACAGTGTAAAAGAAAAAGAAACTAGGGAAATAGTTTATCAAACAGTCTGGTTATTGACATGCCAGGACCTAAATTGACAAGACTTTGCAATGAACATTAATACAGTTATTGATTTAACGAACAAAAGGTAAAGGAAGTATATATCAGGCTAAGTTAGCCTTCAAAAATCCATGCATACACCTCTCTAAAGCTACCAGACCCATAAATTGGCAAAAGAGTTTGTGAAACTTCTTTAATAAGTGGTGAGCCTGCGTGACCACAATGTTTGGTAAAATCATATAACCACACACATTTGTCAAACTTTTCTTTCCTCTTTCTCCGCTACGGTGTAATGCTGCAGTGCAAATTGCCAACAACCAAGGGAATTAGTTATTAAAAACAGGTCCTTGTCTTCAGCACAGTGCAGCCTGATTTGAATGGTGGCTTGATGTGCTAATGTAATAATATGACAGGAAAGTAACATGAGTATGTAACACAGAAGAGGACATAAAGAGTCTTCATTTATTTGCACATTTTACCTGACATAGAGGGCCAGAACAGTAGTGCTAGGGAGCACACTGAAATTCTTTCCCAGTAGTGGTACAAGGAACAGCTATCTAAAAAGACAAGGAGGTAGGGTTGCTCAGCTCTGATGATTTTCAGCTTGTGTTCTCAGAGTCTCTAGATACTTCTCACAGGACCCATAGGAGGTAACCAAGAAGGGCCACAGTAGGATCCACTATCTATGGATCTTTAGATCTGAAACCCACTGCCCTGCCAGCTTATGGAGGCACTGCGGACTATCTGAAGCATGCAGCTACCCGGAGACATGGGCAAAAACTCTGGCTAGGTGATCCTGCAGGGCAACCCCAGACAGCGTGATAGCATCATACGTGGTTCAGCATGTGCTGCTGCTAAGGAAACAGTAAGCCTGCTTGAAGAGCCAACTCTTAGAGTTCAAAGGCAAGTTTAGCCTTCAGATACAGGTGGCAAAGCAAAATTTAACCAATTAATATGGGTGCTCAGTGAATAGAATCTGAGCTCAGCAAAACCGGAATTCCACATCTGACTTTAGTGGAGTTGCACCAAGTTTAAAGGAAAAATGCTGAAAGGAGATTTTGTGTCAAGATGGGGTCTGTTTAACTAGAATATACTACAGAAAAGTAGGTGCCAATGTGTAATTTTAGCTTGTACATAAAGTGTTATGTAAGACTGTGTAAGGTTAGAACACAAAGTAAAACTGCAAACAACTTTTCTCTCTTAGGAGACAAGGATAATTTATCTCCATTTCTGAGAGGTTTGGAACACTGTGTATATAACTGTGGTGGTGACCCAGTCCTCATTCGCCACGAAAATCAATGAGATAAACTGGGTTGACTTCCCTCCTAGGGATAGTGAGCCAGAGGAGAAGGGAGAGTGAGGCTGGAGAATTCCCCACATTTCCCGCCTCTTAAGTTGTCTGTTAAGTTTTAGGTTACTCCCCTTTTCCCTCCTTGTTTACACCCTTTCCCCTCCCAGTTATTATGTATCTATCGAGTTACTTTCATATGTATCAGTTACTGGAAAGTTCTGTGTTCTTTGTACCTCCATTGGTTCGTTTGAATGTACCCCTCCCCTTATTTAATTTGATTGGACAATTGCAGTTATGTAATCCTTCCCTGTTGGCTGATCTGTTGTTCTTCCCCTTAGACCACCCCTTTCTGTTCCCCTTAAAACCCCCTATAACGGACAGTCCTTTGTTCTTTTGTCCTCGCCCATCGTTTCGTCATTTCTCTCCAGGAATAAAGGATCGGTGGCCGGGTCAACTGAACCCCTCTTATCTCCTTTGCCTCTGTCTATCGCTACTTTGTCATCGCCTGCTGCCATGCTATGCGGAGGTCTCTGCCGATGGCTCCCAGCCTAACAGGAACCTACTCTCTGGACATTAGGGACACTAAAGCGGTCTCCCTGCCGAGGCACGCGTGCTCCCCGTCCTGTGCGCTGACCATCTGGGCTGGTCAAGCGGGCAGCAACATACAACCATGTTACACTGATCTAATTAGAAGAAGCAGCTGAACCACATTGATTAGAAGGCTATCATGCCAAATCCCCAAGAGAACTTCAGACTCTGATTGTGGCAACATTATTGTAGATACATTCCTAGTTAAATTATTCTGAATTTACTTGTAGGTCCGGCTATGGTTTTGCTTATGGAACTTCAGTGTATTTGGGATTCCGCTAACACAACTGCAAAATAAAATATGTCATACATCTGGTTGACTATATAAGCCCACTTCAACAAATGCAATCAGTACTATGATAGCAGCCTTCAGTCCAAGCATTATGCCACGTGACTTCAGTTTTTGCCCTTACCAGGCTGGCACCCCAGTAGTGACAATTCAGAGTAAATCCACTGTGATAATAACCTACATGAACTTATTTTAGAGTGAATTTGATATCCTACGCTCATGCTAAACCCCATATTTCCAGTCTTCATTGACAGAGAGTAATGTTACAAAGTTTCAAAACAGTTGCAGCAAGAGTAGCATCTGTTTTGTTATTAAGGAATTCGTAACTTCATGTTGGAAGGTTTTATTCAACTGATGACCACTTTTCAAGTTATATTTACCAATTAAATAAAGTAGGGACAGAAAATATAACTTTTTTATTCCCCCTAATTCAACCCCTGTGAATGTGCATTGCTGCAAGCAAAGCTGAGTGGAGATGAATGTTGCATCCTTAGCTATGTCATGTCCACAGCCATGGTCTTGTTGAAAACAATTGCCTTCATTGTTTCTAAAAACTCTTAATACTGAAGTATAGGGGCAGTTAGGGATCCTCAAGTGACATAAAGAGGGAATTTCAACTTCATACTTCATTCCTGTTTCCTTGTAACCTCCTCAAGCTGCTGTCCAATATTCTAATAGTTTTTCATGTCCAATGTGGTCTGCAAATATGGTGTTTAATAGGTGTGTGTGTGTACATATGTGCATGTATAGACACAGAAATACACACACACTATTTGTTATACATCTAATGAAGGACAAGTTAAAACAACGTAATATGGTTCATCACTCTGAACTGCAGAAATATGGCAAAATGAACAGAGCATGACCCTAGTCTTCCCAAATTAGTACCCCTCGATGCTTCATTGGACTTTGTCATAAATCAAATATTTTCAGAACACTATTTAGCTATCACTTAATTCTTAGGAAAAAATCAATTGTCAAGAGCACTAAAAGCTTTTTTTTTTTTTTTAAATAATAATTATGTTTGTTGGACAAACTTTAATGTTTTTCTCAAAATTTTCTTGCCAAAATTCTTATGAGAAAGGAAGAAGTCTTTAAGTCCCTTGCCTCATGTGCTTCTTTGTTCTAATACCCAGGCATGTCACTAGTAGGAGATGCCTGTGCCATGACTACAAGTGGGCTGACGCATTACTATCTACCCTCACATTTGGCTTGCAAACAATACCAGGAACTGGGCCCATAGAAAGTGTCTCACTCTTGCCAGCCTCCCACATTGTTTGAGCTGGGAAATTGAGACAAACTGCTACATTCACAGTTAAAAATAAGAGGCCTTTGAATTTTCCCTCTACTCTTAACTTTCGACTAAGGGTTGACTTTTGTCATTTTGGCACATCTTGTGAGGTCTGAATATAGCTTAGCTTTTATGTAGGGCTTTCTGTACTTAAAGAATTGTGCAGCAGTGGAACAGGTTCAGACCTGTTAATAAAGGAAGCACAAAGTGTGTCTTATTCAACCAGACACCCGCGTCCTACTGTGCCCTAATGCGCAGGTTTGGTTGTGATGGGGACAAGATGCCTCAGCCCAAGACAGCTCCCTTCTCCTGAAGGAAGCCTAAATGTGGCTCATATTTAGCCCTAGAGCACCACTGACTTCAGCCACACCCAGGCTGAATCTGTCCCATATATTCTTTTGATTTTGCATCCTCCGTAAATCCCTCACAATTAGTGACTCAGCCTTTCCACCAAGCAACAGAGGCATTTAGAAGGTCACAGCTCACTCCAAAGGTTGTTTCAAGTTGAAAATGATAAAATCAGTTAAACTGCATGTGTACAAAGTACACTACTGCAAGGGAACAGGCATTTTTACAGAGAAGGATTCCTACAGAAAGTAACTTCTAATAAAATGTACATGTTCTGCTGTGCTTATTATTGTCAAGCCCTCAATAAATAGATTTTCTTTGATGGAAACTACATGTTCAGATATTATTTCTCCTTTTTAATTTTGGTAGAGAAATATAACTGTTTAAAAGTATTAAAAATTTTGTATCCTACCTGCCAACAAAGTAGAATAGTTTTATTGCTATTTTACTTACCATATTCTAATACCTCAGCATAGCATTTTGATTGAAGTCAAATACATTTTTATACATGTATAAAAATACAGAGAAATACATGTCAGTGAACCATTGCAATGTGGTATGTGTACTGATACACTCACCATTATTACATGCATTAACAAAGCCCAACACTGAATCTTGTAATTATGCAATTTACCTGAATTACAAAGGGACCTGAGGGATCCTGATGCTACAAGCTTTTAATTCCCACTGATAAAAGGAAAAAACAGGGAGTATAAGATCAATTTCTGGTTACAGTAAACCATCAATGCATTGTTGTTTAATGTATTGTTTGCCCTGGGAATGTTCAGACTGTGTAGAATAGCAACTCGAATGTGGAGGAAGCTGGAAAACATGTTTCTGTTGGAAAACATTCTTTGACTTGCACAGTTCTTCCTCCCCAATGTTGACCCTTGTTGCTCTCTGAAACCACATCTAGTTTCATCTGGTTGAGCCAAACAAGATACCTCCTGACCTATACTGAAGGTATCACTATTTCCTTGGCCATTTTAAGGTTATCTCTCCTAAACTTCTCTGAGCGTGAATTAATTTTTCTTCACTGTGACAGACATGTTCTGACTACTCTCCATAAGGTCTCAGCTTGAACAGTTGCATAATATTTCCAGCCAGGCTTTTCTCTTAATTTTTATTCAGCAGCTGATGAACCTGTAGTTACTGAAGAAATTCCTCCTAGTCTTTCAAGTCCCTTGCCTTTGTGGCCTTAGACTTCTGTTAATTGAGACCTTGTCTTATGGCAGTTTGGTCCAGATATTTTCTTTCTGTCATGAGTGTATTTCATTGAATATTTCTTTTCTTTGGACATGAAATGATACAGAAATGATAAATGAATGATAACAGAAATGATAAATGCAGTCAGTCCCTAATCCAGTTACACAAATAATACCCTACAGCCAGAGCAGTTTCCTGTAAGTACAGTCATTGCTGCTGCTCTTCAGTTTCTTTTCCCCGACTTTCCTGCATCATCACACTGATTTCCATATAACACCATGTCAGTCACTTTACTGAAATCTACATGGATTTGCTTTATTGCAATTTAATTTTATAAAAACATTGTGTATTTTAGAAAAGAAAAATACTAAGTTTATTTGGCACAATCTATCTTTGGTAACTATGTCTCCAAATATTATTTACTTTCATATTTCCGTTTCACAAAATGTTGAGTCAGTCCTTGTAGGCAACTGAAATCATCATTATGCACTTTTGTGCATGATTTTTTTCCTTAGATACTGCTACTTCATATTTTATTCTTTTAATCACATGGTATTGTTGTCTGTTTTAGTAAAAACTTTACAAGTGGATTTATTATCTCTGCTACTGGGCCTCCTTGACAGCTGAGCTCTTTCCCCTTCAGTTTCACCTTGCATACAACGATTTCTCTTTCCACACCCATTCTCATTAACATCTTTGGGTTTACCTCTGTGTATTGTGACATTATCATTATTCATACTGAGCCAAATAATCAGGTAGTTTGGGGTGGGACCTAGATTAGCTTTAATTGCAACCACATCCATGATTTGTAAGGCATCCACTCCTTTTTTGTTGTTTATGCGGACAATGTACCTCTTACTATTAACTTAAATTCCTTTTCTAGCCTCTTCCTAGGCTCGACTTTTGACATTTTCATATGCCTTTTGTCTGGCAAGATATTTTTTCATTTTGTGTTCCTTGTAGACTCTCTCTTTACTTTCTAAAGTTCAGGGTTTCTCAGTTAATTGTGAACTGAGCTATTTCCATAATTTTTCCCTTTGGGATACATGCTGAAGATAATTTCTGGAGCACTTAAGGCTTAAAGGAAGTCCAGTTCCTTTCCACAGTTATCTGACTGAACCATTCTGGCTCATTGTATGCTCATACTTCAAATGAGCTGAGTAGCACCACCATTTTAAAATTAACATTTCAGCTAGTTATATTCTGCAGAGCTTTGCATCCCCTTGAGTAGTTCTATTATGTGTACTAGTGACAAACAAAGTACTTAATAAACAAAAGTTCCTGCACAGCCTGGTCTTGTATTCCATTGCAATTTCTAAACAATATTTTCCCAGTTTGCCTCTCAATCACAAACTCTACAATATTCTTGCAGTGGGAAATCTAATGATGGTTCTTGCTGTGGACTTCAGCATAAAGGTATGCACTTAATTAGGCCCTGAGAAACATGCTCCGGGAAACAAATTAATTTTAATATTCTTTTGGTTTCCCTGCAGGGCCTTTCCTTTTGCTCATGCTTGCTGACAGAGGCCACAGTGGCTAACTCTGCTCCTCCTTGAGGTTAGCTGGTTTATTTGAGCAGCAGGAGACCACAGAGGGAATGTTTTACTCAGTCCTATGAATTGTAATTTTACCACTGTTGGGTAAAATCAGCCCTCATTTGATGTATTAAAAAAATTACAAGAATCCAAAAGAAAAAACAATCACAACACTGTGATAAATAATACTGGTCTTGAAGAAAAGAAGATCAGTAAGAGTTGGGACTAGTTACACCGCAGGATTTACTTCATGACATCTCCAAATACAGGGAACTTCTTCCACTGTAGGATGTGCTGGGGGTCCTCTCCAAGTGCTCCCAAAATGTGGGCAGGAAAAGGTCAGTGCAGAGGCCAGAGCACACACACACCTGTGCTACCTCCCCATTGCACAGGTACGGCAAGAGCTGTCCCACCCGAAACTCTGCACACTCATTTGTACCCTCTCTGAGACACCTCCTCAGGAGTGAGCCCTGAGCCACCAAAGCCGTGACCGAGGTCTCTTGACCTCCAGTCGTCTGAAAGAGGGTGGCGAGAGTCCTGGGGTGCACCACCTTCTCCCTGCGAAGGCTCTGGTTATGTGCTCAATTCCAACACAGGCACAACATCGTGTCACTAGATGGCGATGGATACCTTCGATACTGTGCAAAAACAGCCAAATGCTTTCTCAACAGAGAACGGGGAAGAAGAAAAAAAAAAAAGAGCAAAAGTTGCATTACAGTGTAGTTTTAAATAATACAGTGATATGCCACTTCTCAAATAGCATATTCTCATTTTCTCTCAAGACTCAAGTACCAAGGTAATATCTCAAGCTTCTTTGGTAATTCTTTTGTTTGCATACAGTATTTTGGTTACTCTGACCACCTTTAAAACTGGTCACACATCTTCCTTTCTTGATTGCAAATCTTAATTACTTTTGTCAGTATTAGCATACTGTCTTCAGACAGAAGCAGTCTTGTTAAATACAAGCCATTAATAAATCAAGTATAAACCTAATTTCATTACAAAGTTTTGTCTATGTAATGTGTATATCCTCTCTCTCTTATTCAGTAATAAATTTTCCTGAAAATCTAAGCAAAAAGACATTTAAAACCTACTAGATTTTCCAGTATGCAGCATTTCAAACTTTCAACACATTTGCTGACTTTTCAATTACTTTGCGTTCTGAAGATTTGGTGCTTTCTCCTGCTAAAAAAAATGCAGAGGGAAAGCTGTTTTAAAAACTTCTTGAGTGCAAAGAAGCCTTTTTCCTTCCAGCATTGGCTTGTTAATAAAGGCATGTTAGGAGAGTTCTCAGGAAATTTAGGAACTTTTTTTTTAATGACACAACAGAAGATTGCTTCAATATGGGTGGAGACATAAAAGGTTTTCACTCAGTGTTGCCCAAGTGATTAAAATCACTGCGCTCTACAAATGAACATAAATCATGAATCTTCTTGACAACAGAAAGGCCTTTCCCAATGTTCTGAGACACTTCAATTTCACTACAGCATTTTAAGTAAGTTGAGCTCAGCAGTCTTCTAAAGAGCAACTAAGTTATTTCCAAGTGATTGTTAAACATGAAATACTGGTAGCTAACTCCATGATAAAACTGAATTTTCTTTCTTTCTTTCTTTCCTTCCTTCCTTCCTTCCTTCCT
>VZTX01026950.1:23822-81484 GCA_013400915.1 Pardalotus punctatus | reverse complement strand
GCAGGGCATCGTTCCCCTTTCCCCCGCCGTGCCTGGGAGGCAGCGGCTGTTTCCAGGCGCGTGCCTGATGTCGGAGGGGGTCTCGCTGCTTTGTGTGCGGAGGCAGCCTCGCCCTCTGGGCTGGGTAAAGGGCTTAACGAGCTCTGCGAGGCTTACCGAAGCCTGCTGGGGTAGGGTGTTTGGCTTTCTGCGCGCGACATCGCAGCTCCCTGGAGGCCGCGGCTCTGCGCGGCTGTTCGGCCGCGGTGGGAGCGTCCCAGTGGGGCACTCGGACACCGAGCGGGCTCCGGTGCTGCCGCAAAATCAGCCGGCGGTGTTCCCGCGAGTTCAGGAGGTGGGGAGGTGTTGAGAAACTTGTGGGAAATTTCTAGGGTAGTTCAGAATTAGCCCACAGGTACTGTTGGACTTCGGGCACGCATCAGCCGTGTTTTATGCCTCGATTTCTTTCAGTTGTGAAGACAGCAAATGTAACACTTTCTCAGCTCATAAACGTGTTGCCTTTAGGTGTTCTAATTTATTGCTAATGATATCGGATCATGGTTTCCCGTAGGTGGTTCCTCATTCTAAATGGACTGCTTACCCTGGTGCTCCAGCAGAAACAGCTGCAGGTGACTTGTTCACCCTGTCATTATTACACTTGGCTGAACTTGCACCGAGAATCAAGAAGATTTGCTCTGTCCAAACATCACGCTGTCTCCAGCTGTCGTTTTGAAGTTTCCTATGACAGTTGTTGAGGAGCAGCCTTAAAGCTGCAGGAGAAATAGTGGGGACAAGCACTGTGTCAACAGTGTCAACAGAGAAATGCAAGGGAAGCATGAAAGGGGCAAAAAGTGTAACACAAGCAAACTGACTTGCAGCACACTGGTTGTAGGTTCATCTGCAAAGGTCTTTGGAAGCAAACATGCAGACAGATTTACAAAACAAACAAACAAAAATGTGTTTCAGAGTTATGAACGCCTTTAAAAATGCTGGAATGGTTCCATGCATGAGCAATGTTTTAGTTGCTCAGGGAGGAGACAGTGTGTGCACTCCCTTGGAGAAGTCATTTGCCTGACATTCTGCCTGATCCACTGGAGAAGTATGAGAGCATAAGTTTATTCTCATCCAACTCTAAATTAACACAAGGCATCATTTCCCAGAAGATGAGTCTGTGCAAGGCAGCTACTCTTATTTGTCACTGTATGCCTTGTAATATTGGCTTGTAGCCCTTGATGGAAATAGAATATGGTAAATTTGCACAGCAAGTTTGGAGTGGGATGGCCAAATTTGTAAATGTCATGAATTCTAGTGATAGTAGATGTTACTTGTTTATATATTAATGCTAAATCATGGGCAACATAATGGGTCTCTTAAGTGCAGCTTAATATCCCGACAGAGCGTATGGTGACGGTGGTGGCATAAGTGCTGTGTGTTTTTGTTGACGCAGTTCTGGGCGCTCACGGGGCAGCCGCATGGTTCACTGAGCCCTGCCCTTGCTGGTGTCAGGTGTTTGGCTGCCAGTTATTGTGGCACCCTCATGTTTCTGTGCAAGTTCCAGCCCTCAAAAGACAACAAAATTCACGGGCAGTCTTTTGCACATCTTCATTCCTTTACTAGTATGTTGGCAACTATAATGCTAAAATGTTTTAGCAACTAATTTTCAGTCTCAGACATGGGACACTGACTGAGACACAAATACATAAAACAAAAAGAGCAATTGTAAAAATTTACTTCTTGTCATACATATAAAAATATGACTATATTTTTTTTTAATTGTGTTTTCCTGCTGTAGTTTAATATGCAGTTAATGGTAAATATAGTTTGGCCAGATTGATGATTTTTTGTTCCAAAGTGTTTAATAAAAATGGAAATCAAGCTCCTGGAATTTTTAAACGCCTTTTAATTCAACTGCTAAGACACCCCTTTTTTTTTTCTTATGAAGGTAAGATGACTGTGTATTTATGCATTTGATTATTGGAGGTAATTGCTCTTAATGAAGTTTGAAATTTTTAGAGGGCTAGTGGAGCAATCAAAAAGAAGCAAGCCTGAGAAGATAGGAGGGGTTGATGTAAGTGGATTTCCCTTAAACTGTTTCATAAAGATCCTGCTCCTAAGGCCTTGGTTATGCGAGGTCACTCAGAAAGTAATTGAATCAACTGAAAGGGTGAATGTACTTGATGAAATTTAAGCCTCATATGAACTCTTTGAGGTTCAAATGGATTTGGATCACTACTGCTTAACCCAAAATCCTGTTTAAAATATGGGATTATACGCTATAAAAATCAAAGACCACTTAGCAGCTGAGGAGACCTTTTCTGGAAACAAACTAAGTTTAAATCGTTGTTTGTTCATAAAAAAATGATTAATCTTGCCTGTTCTGCTTGTCTACATTGTCTTTGGATTTCAGAAAGACCTTGCCATGGGCAATAATAGATGATAAAGGGTGCAGGTTATCACTGTTCTTTTCTCTGTTTTGTATAATACAGACTTTTTCATACCACATTATGAAATTGTGTGCAGCCTGGTCATGGCACGATAAATAGTTTTTTAACTGTTAAAATTGCATTGTTTTACATTTAATGTAATGTTTAATGTGCTGAAACTTCTTACTGAAGGTTGCAAATGGGCACATCTTTACTTGCACACTATACTGAGCTCTACACACTCCCATGGAGACTTTGCTTTAGGCTTGCAGATTATTTCCTCAAGTTATCAGTGACTTTTGTAATCTATTCTGTGGGTGTTCCTATTTAGCTGTTCTTGAACCAGATTGGATCAAATTTAATTTTCTTCAGATTGCGGTCTGAATGTGTCTTTTCTTATTAATTAAAAAGGGCAGAACTGGGCACCAGAATGGGGAAATCTTCAGAGAAGTGGTGTGCTCCTTGCCTGACTTGCTGGGTGAGGTTGGGTGTGGATGTGCAGCATGTTGGAGACATCTGGATAATAGGGTGCAGCGTGTCTTGCTATGCTGCTTTTAAAAAGAGAGCTGTCTTGAGTTTATTGCAAGATAAGTGTGCACACGTGGGCAATTACTGTAGATTAGTTAATGTGCTGTGAATCCACTGTAACTTCCTTTGTGGTAATTTGTTACATGGTCTCTCACCTCAGCTTTCTGAGAAGTTTTCTTTTAAATATGAGCAAAACATGCAGTGCTTTTCTTAAAAAGTTACTTGCAGCATCTGCATAAAAGAGTATAGAGCTTGCTGTGTATCTGTTTTGTACGTGTAATTGCTCAGTGAACTTCAGAACAGTTGTGTCCTCTTTAAATGACAGTTCTATAAAAACTAGCCTAGCACCATGTTTTCATGTCAGCATAAAGTCTCCTTGGTAGGGTTAAAATAGCTGACAGTTGATTGACCTCATTTACAAAAAGGCAGTTATTGTGTATTTGAAGTGAAACTGCTGGTGGGGGTTTTATACTAACTTAATAATTTGAAGTAATAGTTTCAGTGTTTTTTAACACCTCAGATTGGTTGTGTATCGTGACTAGTTAAAATGGAAGGCACATACTTTTACTATTATACTCACTCTAATTCAGCAGCTATTTCTAATTTGCACCTGTTCATAATAGTGCAAGTTTCCTTTCTAGCCATCCATTATCCTTAGTTGGATAAGGACGTATTTGAGATAGCATGATTGTCATCTGTAATGACTGTCTTCCATCTCATATTGCCTGATGTCCCTTGAACACTAACATTGTTTTGGAATCCTGGTTTGCCATAGTGAGCTAGTAAAGTATAGCATGATTATTTTAGGATAGAGCTCCACCTGAATGAGATCCCATTGCTGTAATTACATTGCAGCATTTCCTGTTCAACTGCTAAATTTCATTGCATTAATATGGTTTAGGCCCTTTGGAAATCAGACAGGTTCTGATCAATTTCTGTTCCATGGTGTAAGTAAAAGAGAAATTGATGCTTTTCATTTTGTGGCAGATAAAATGTCAATTTGGTTTAAAGTTGTTGGGTTTTAAGCAAATTCAGATAATGTCTTCACAAACTAGGAAGATAATATGGAAAGAAGCATGTAGGAAAACCAAGGAAGTTGCCAGTTTTACCAGGTAAAGCAACTGGTTACATTAAATAATACTCAATTTGACTGTTGTCTTTGAGATATCCTTGTATGTTGTGAAACAGATATTTGAGGACTGGAGGAAGAATCCTGAGGAAGAACTATTTCCATTTTTAACTTCTTTTGTGATAATTACAGCTTTTAAACATGCTTGATATTTAGATATAATGAAAGCTTTGATATGAGTTTCCTTTACTGTCTTAATGATATTCCTGAAAACTTACTACATAATCATGTCTTGTTTAGGCATGATTCACATTTCTACTACTTGTAGGTCTTGGTAGAGCTCTCAAGCGTAGTCATTAAGCAGAATTTTATTTTGGAACACATTTAATAGGGCACAGAACTTCTCAACTTTTCTCTCTTCAGTGTGAGTATCAACAATGCTACATTAGAGCACATATGCTCTAACAAATTTCTTATGAAAAGCTTCTCAAATAGTGGACAGTTGTACAATTTGTGTGGTAGTTCTAGAGAAGTTACATGATGGTGTTTTTGATGGCCCATTTCCCATGCTATAACATCCCTTTGAGACACCAATATGCGCTTTTGGATGAGGAAATGAATAATGGCAGTAATTTCCAGCAACTAGCCCGGGCACAGCTAAGTATCTTTAATTGTTGGATACAGAAAGCTAGTTGTGTTCCAAATTGCACTTTGCAACCTCTTGCATATTCTTAGTTCTACTTAAAAATCACATCATGTAGCTGAGATGTGCCACTTTGATATGAAGATTTAATGAGACTGACAAAGCATTTTTGTAGTATTCATATACCAGGGTTTATGTTCATGGTCTGTAATTTGCTGTAATTTGTGCATCTCCCAGAACTTTCAGCATTCTGTAAAGCAGAGCTGAAAACTAATAGTTACAGGCTAAGCCATGTGTATATCAGTTAACTTCAGCTGTAGCATAGGAACTTTGTGGGGTGGGTGGGAAGAAAGAAACAGGAATTTTGTGGGCCACATATGTGCAGGGATGTCACTTAAATTTTTGATTGATTTTTCTTTCACCCAGAGATACTTTTCAGATCTTTACCTGTCCATTCAAAATCTGTCTTAAATTTTAACTTACTTAAGCTGCTTCTGGTAGGATTTCCTGAAACTTTTCTGCTGTTCTAAATTAGTTTAGATTGACACTGTTGTGTTGTAAATTATCTGTTTCCAAGACTGTCCACTATTACTGTCTCCTAATTTGTGTATTTTCAGTAGCTTTTCATTGGACAATTTCCTTCTTGTGTTTTAGGGGAATTGTTTGATGATCTGTCCTTGGATTTCAGCTTTTTGTCCTGACATATCATGTCTTCAGGTTTTTCATCCTGCCTTTGCCTGTATCATGTTTTGTGTGCTCCCATTTAATTTCCTTTATTGTACCTACCATTTTTGCTTAAAGTTAATGTAGCTAAAATAAACAAGCTCTAAGTTCCTTCCACTTGACATCTTCTTTCTAATTCAGATTTGTGACTTGATGTTTGTCTGCATGTTTTAGCTACTCTTACACTGAGGAGTGGAAGGATTTTGATACAAAATTTTGACTCTTCCTTTTTTCCCCAGTTAGAATCTTGGTTTCTTGTTTCATGCCTGTGGCAACTACCCTCTTGTATTTTAATGTGCAGGGAGGTCTTCCTCAGGTGAGGTAATCTGTACACAGATGTGGCGGTGGATCATACCAACCCTGCAGGACCTCACTGGTGGAAAACCTCCTAATCTAAGCACCCCCTGGAAAACACAATGGTCTTTCCCCAGAACTGTGTAATCCCCTATCTTTGTAACCTAACCCTAAATTCTACCCTTCCCTGATCTCTGTTGGTTAAGAGGACTTTTCCCCGCCTCCTGTTATCTGGCCCCAGATCGTCCCTATAACTGGGGGCTCTCGGGGCCATCTTGCCCTCTTTCTGCCTTGGACTCCTTCAGAAATAAACGTCTGGAACTTCCAGGAGAGAGGGCCTCTGAGTTCTTTGTCTCTGGGAATGCCAGGGCTATCCGGCTCAGTGGGTGAGTGAGAATGGTGCCTGACACCGGCTCGAGTGTGAGAAGAGCCGTTCTGTACAGCACCTTAGCAGTGCTGGCTGAAGTGATCCCTCAGACGCCTGCGAGACACTCTCGGTAAAAGCAGAGGCTTATTCCAACCCCCTCCTCACCCACGGCATACACAGATATTCCACTCCTACTGCAGTGGTGTGTCCTCTTTCTTCAAAGCCTTTTCTGACTCAGCTGTGTCCCAGTGCAACATGCTGTAGCTTGTCCCATTTGGCTGACATCATATAAGCTTGTAGTCTCAGCAGTCTTTCTGCAAAAGCTCCACCCTTTTCTGTGCTGCATCTTCCTGGAACTAATCAGTAGAGCCCCTGTCAGCTTTCAGCCTCAGGTTGGTACTCCTGTGGCATAGTTGACTAGTGAGAGCCAAAGGAAGGAAATATTAATGGCTGCAGCAGAATTATGGTGTCTGGTCTTCTTATGTTGTTTCAAAATAAATCAAAGCTCCTGACTCCTTTTTATGTACCATTTTCTTTTACTTGACCTTATGTCACTGAGTTGTAGCGTCTTTACTCTGTTGTGGAGAGATTAGAGTATATGTGTCTGCGGTGTTAACATATGTAGTATGGGTGGCAACTGTAAGTTGTCAGCTTCCTCAGTAGTTTTAACTTCCTGTTTTGAGAGAGTTGATTTATAGTGGTTAAAGATGTATGAAGTTATTCTGGTAATCTTCAATCTTGAAGTTGCTGTGCTGCCAGTCAGTGCTGTTGTATTGCTGTAGAATGCATTGACAGGTTCAAATGGAATCTTTCTGGAAGGTACTTCAGCTAAGGAGGAACTAGATCTTTTGGGTCAAACAATAGTTTGACAAAGAAAACCACTTAGCTGTGTGAAGTTATTTGTACATGCTTCATGTCTCTGTTCTTTTTCCCTTCCTGCTGTTGGGAAGAGAGGAAGAGGTAATAAAGGCGTCAGTGATTCTTAGTCTTGCCCTTGGTTCTTTTTGTTTTTGTAAAATCTAGATGATACAAAGCAAATAGAATTAAGTCAGTCTCAAAACTTGAGATTGGCTGTTCTTTGTCAGATGGAATATCAAGATTACTGCTTTATAATGAGACGTCATAATTGCATGGTGTGCAAGAAACTGCCCTGAAAGAGCTCTTTTTGTCACTGTGTTGATGTATATGTGTGTGTTGTGAGGTAGTGGAGTTTCATGATATACATATGTTCTCAAGTTCTGTCTTTCCTTGAAGTCTAACTTATGAAACAAAGGCCGATGAAGGAAAACAG
Source organism: Pardalotus punctatus (assembly GCA_013400915.1). NCBI lineage: Eukaryota > Metazoa > Chordata > Aves > Passeriformes > Pardalotidae > Pardalotus > Pardalotus punctatus. The sequence continues at coordinate 74,167 of VZTX01026950.1, read as the reverse complement.
TTAATTGGAAAGAGGTGGGACAATATGCAATATATGTTTTGTTAGAAAGGAAGGTGGAAAAGAGGGAGCTGTGTGAGCCTGGATTGCTTCAGTAAATAAACTAATTGTGAAACAAATGCACAATTGAAAATTCCTCAAAAGAATGTGTTGAAGCTTAACATATCAGGTGCAATTTTGATTAGAACAATCTTTTAGGTTTTTTGAAGGTATTCCTCTTGTGGACTCACACTTTAATTTCTTGCATTTTATACTGGGTACTACTGTAAACACTTCAAATGTGCATGGAACTTCTCAAACACAAGGCATGTCAGCTATCCAGAGAGCTAGGAGTGAGTCTGGCCTGTGCTAGACAAAAATTGGCTTTGTTGCCTTTGACAGTTCTTTGTATGGTATAAACATAGCTTAGGACAGAAAAGAGTACAGGCAAATAATAAAAAGACAGTAAATTCAAAGCATTAAGAGATAGTAAATGTTAAACATTACTTTTAACAATACAGAGATGGTCACTAATTACTGGAAGTGGCATCATTGTTTACACAGAACTGTAAAAATTGAGTGATTCTTGTGCTTTTCACAGATGTTCGGGGCTATAAATATGCAATGGGTTTTTAGCTTTTCTTTTGGGCTGAATGCCTGTGAAGATGGTAGGCCTTTATACAAAATCAGTTATGACAGATGGCATGATGTTGGCCAGAGCATACACCCCTTGAACTACAGTAAGTGGCAGTGACTATTTGGATTGTTACAAACAGTTTCATTTTTGTTTTAAAACCTGGCAGTTAATAAATACTTTCTCTCTTGAATTTGCAAGCATAGTTTGCTAATTTCAGTGTTAAAGGGAAGAGTGTTTTGGAGCTTGCTCTTAACAAAGATCAGTGTTTTCGGTGGGTGGTGGTTTTATAAACGTGTTTCTTGGGAAGCTTTTGTAAGAAGTGAACTTAATGGTAGTAATTACAAAAAATCTCTGAAAGTTATTATAACACAAAGAGAGTTCAAGTTCTAGAATTATAGAGGAGAGATGAGATAATCTAGTAGAGATGAATTTTGTGGGAAATTACTTCTGTGTTGCTAATGTCATTGGCATAAAGGAAACAATTTTTGCTGTCTGTTTTGTACAGAAGCATGTACAGAAGTCTGATTAGACTGTCAGATGTTCCAAAGTTACTGTGTGGCATACAATCATATTCACTTTCAATATGCAGTCTGTCATTACTCCTAGAAGAAACACTCATTTAGCTGTTTCTACACATGCATAAGCTCTAGTTAGAGTTGTACATCTTGCAATTCACTGTTGTCTTTCACTGAACCACATTTCCAGGTTTGGTGCTAGTCTAACACAAGGCTCAAAGTTTCCTGTTTAGAGTGTGTGATTGGTTTTGACTTTTCCTTTAATTTGTCTGTTGAGGGAGGAGACGTTTTCACCTAAATTTCAAGAGTCTTTAAACTGGACTACTACTTTCTTCAGTCATGGAATGTTGATGTTAAAATAAATGAATGGAGATGCTGACAGACAAAAGCTTCAGCATGTCTGGCAGAACAATATGATCTCGTTTCTCTCTACTCTCCTATGTGCATTATCTCTTTTTCCTTGTTTCTAATGCTTGACTATATACCCCCTTAGGACAGAGATAGTCCCTTTATTCTGTGTTCATAGAGAACAAAGAGATGAAGTGCTAGGATAGAAATAATAAATAAAAATAGTTTGTTGTTCAAGGCTACTGAAACAGTAGTTGTGTTTTGTGTACTTCAGCACCTCTCCTTGGTTACTAAGATGCTTATTGCTTCCTTTGTTTAGGAAAATTAGTCTTCTATTGCATAGTGCTTAATTTCCATCTTATAGGTGAATCTGGAAAGATTAATCCTTATTTGTACATTTATGTGACAGTAAAATTGTCCATATACTTAATGCGTCTGAAGTCCTTGGGTAGCCATATGTTATCACTGTTATACTCTATCCAAAGTAGTTAATTTTAGGGTCAAATCTGTGCTTCCTTTATCTTTTGGCATTGTACTATAATGTAGATAGAGTATAAAAATAGAAATAGCATACCCTGTGGTATTTTGTTGCATGCTTGATCTTGTGCTCATTTTGTCTGTCCTCATACATTATTTTTTTTCTCTTTTCCAGGTTATATACATCTCCAAAGAAGAAACTGAATCCAGTGCAAAAATGTGTCAGTCCATTAGTTTGGTGCAGACAGGTATTGGATTACCCAAGTCCTGATGTTGAATGTGCTAAAAAGTCACTGATCCACAGGCTAGAACAAACAATGTCAGGTGAGTTCCTGCACACTAAAACCACTGGGTTGTATGTATTTCTTCAGAAACAGCATCAAAATTAGCTTATGGTTGTGAGATAAGATATCTCTCAGTTACTTGTGTCTAAAGCTTTCATTATGGTTTACAAACAATAATTAATTCTACTAATTTTCTGGATTGGATGAATGAAATGAAAGAAGGCATTAGGTCATGAGTCATGATTTCAGAGTTTTATAATACCTGAATAGTTTGGTCAGATATTTTCAGAAAAAAACAATCTTTTTAACTTGAAGGTTTTCTTACCTTTTTTTTTTTAATAGAAGCCTGTATTAAGCTATCATAATTGTTAAGTGCTTGTCAGTATGTTAGCATGGAACTTGGTTTTCTGCTGGATTACCTATTTATTTCATCTAAGGAAATGGAGGCTTAAGTTTTTGAATACTTTGAAGAGATGATGTTGATTTGTTTTCCTCCCATCCCTAGTACTTAAGATCTAGTTATAGTCAGATTTTTAAAAATCCAGAGTTCATGATTCTTCCTTAATACTAGTTAGTTGGTTTTATTCAGAAGTGGAGAATGTTTGACCCGTGAGAATGAAAGTCTACATTTGCCACCCCTCTATTGCCAGCCTTTTGTATGTCAAACCAGCAAAACACTGAAGGTCTGGTTAGAATTCTGTTTATCTGGTTTCTTGCTTTATTTTAATTTCTTTGTTGGAACCTTTTTTTTTTTTAAATTATGCTGAGACAGCTTACTTTCCTGCTATTGATAGCTATTCTCTTCTTGTTCCATCTTTTTTGTAGTCTGCTACTGCTACTTGTTTAACTGTTATCTTCAGCAGTTAGCAGAATGGTTGGATTTGAGCTAAGAATGTAGGAACATACAGTTCCAGGAGTGTTTCCAACAGCCACCTCCTTTCCATGGTTGTACATAAACTTTGTGCTGAGTTTATTTGACTGTAACTTTTTTCCTGGCCTTGCACTGTTCCATGGAGCGATTCAGTCTTTATTTTAGTTTGTACTTGAAATCGTTGCCAATAAAATTTGAATCTATTTTTTATTCTTACAAAAATCATGGGTAAAGTGGTGAAAGTGCCTTCAGTATGAGTCACCTTTGATCTTTCCCTGTTTCTTGAGTTTTTTTACGCTGCATGGACAAATGTCTATTAAAAATTTTCCTGAACAGTTATCATGATATATGGCTTGGTACAGACAAAGACTGAGATTCTAAACAATGAAAAGCACTCAGATCAAAGGGCTTTATTATGAAAGATTATACAGGTTTGGAAATCTGAATACTCCTGAGTATTTAAGACTGGATAGAAGTTGATTGCCCTAATTCTGTTTATGGTTTAACTTCTTTCACAACTGAGTAGAAGTCTTCCAGAAGTACCACAAATTCTGTTACCTTTAGGGTATCTTTAAAAATTCATAGCTGGAGCTGAATAACAGGAAACTTCCCTATGAAATGGACGCATTTGAAAGTTTTATCATTTAAACAATGTATTTAGGTAACTTTACATTTATTTTTTTTTTCACCCTAGACCTGAGAATCTGCTTCTGGCAGTGATACTTGCAAGAATACCACAATTTGTCTATAGTACTAATAGGTGGTAATACTAATGGTAGAAAAGATGGGCACATGCTTGGAGCAGATGGCCTGTAAAAATGAATTTTTAACAAAATAGAAAATTGTCCTTTAGAGCAGCCAACCTCCCTTACAGATACAGGGTAGCAGGGAGCTCCATTGGAGAAGACAGGTAGTGTTTCTTGTAACTTTGCATGTGTTTCTTACTCCACAACTCGAGGAGTATCTTGTGACATGCATTTTATATTGTACTTGTACCTCATGGGTCCATCACTTAACCTGTTAGTGGCTACTGGTTCAGTTCATCGATTATGGTTCCAATCTCCATGGATAAGGCTTTTCACACTTGTGTAACTTTCTTTCCTGAATTATTGCTGATGCTTCTTTTGCATTGATTATTTTTACATTGTTAGTTCTTATTGTTACCTGTTTCTAATCAAATATCTTTTTCCTCGTTTTCAGTCTCAAATGCACTCTTGTATTTCACATTTTCTTCTTCCAGCGTATTTTCTATTGCAAGACAATAAAAGAGTAAAGAGCAGCTCTCAGCTACTGAGAGCAGTTACTGATGCACAGTGCCTTGTCAGCAGTTAGTTCAGATTTACAATTGCAGAGCAAGTCCTGCTCAGTGTTGGAAATGTGTTTGGACTAGAGGGAACCTTAGGTATAATCTGCACTGAAATTTTCCTATTTTCTACAGCAAAAGAGAGATTCATGACCATTTCAACAAAATGAAAACTAAAAGGAATTAGATGCTGCACAGTGTTTCTGAATGTTATAAAAGAAAATTTACATTAAAATAAAATCATTCATCATCAACCCTCCCCTCTGGTGTTTTAAAAGCTAATGTGTTATGTTTTGTAAGCTAGTGTTTGATCTAATATTAGGATCATTTTAATGTTAAAATGATTTACCTGTTTTGCTGATTTTGTCTGACACTCCTAATAAAGACCATACCTCTATTTGCAAAAATAACGATGTCTTCCTGAGTTACAGAAGTCCCTGTTGGAAAACCTTTAGGAATTCTGGTCCAGAAAAATGGTTTGAATCCAGCTTTTTTTTCTCTGGGAAAGTGTACAGTGCTGAAGAAGGTTCACATTAGCTAGGATGAAGATTACTGTATCATGTCTCACCACATACCAGAGCAAACTTTTTATGTGTAGCAAAAGCATACTTAGTTTCATGTAAAAAAATCTGTGTATGATCAAATACTTTGTATCATTATGGATGTGTACAAAGAGCCTGTTTTGAAGGCTGTACAGTAGTACAATTGTTTTCTAATTTGTGGTTTGTATTTTAAAATACTTGTCTGTGTGATAAATACAAAAGAAAGAACTGTTGTGCAGACTTATATTTTAGGGATTTTTAATGACGTTTTCGGCAAGTGATGAAAAGTACATTTTTTTTAGTGTGAGAACAAAGGTTCAATTGGAATAGATGCTTTGGGGGGTTCCTTTGTGAATGCCAGAAGAAGTTTATATCAAAGGCCTCATCATAATCATCCAGAATAGAGTGACTTGTAATTGCTGGTTTTGTTTACTTGTACTAAAATGCAGATTTCCCTTTGACACTCAAAATAAACTGAAGATACCTCATGAATACTTGCTAGAATTTAGTTGAATTCACTAATTTCTGAAATCAACACGTATTGTTTAAGACTTGCAATGAAAGCTGGAATATAAACCTTCCATCCTTCATCCATAGCAGTCTTTTCACTGTAACTAAAACACTGGTAATATTAACTGGTTTAGAAGAGATCTTTACACAAGATGCAGTTTTAGGAATTTGCTGCAAAGTCAGCTTCAATGCCTGCTGCTTTTGCCTCTGTGCTACATTCTGCCATTGGCCAGATTGGATTATATGGGTTTTTTGGGGGCACTCCTAAAAACTGACTAAGTGATGCAATAAGTTAAAATGCTCTAGATATTTTTTAACTTAAATCTATTTTAGTAGGCCACATATAGTGCATCCCCACCATTGTTTGCACTGGACAACTGAGGATGTAGTGACCAAGAGCAAAGGGGATGAGAGTAGAAGCTGAAGCTTTGCTGGGCTTTGCTGCTGAAAACAGCATTTCAGGCAACTCTAGTCTCTTGGCTTCTAATGTCAAAGCAACAGTGATTTTTAGTAAAGAAATTTGGGTTCATTTCCTCCTTTTCTGTCCACTACTATCAGTAGCTTAATTCTTAATGCACTCACTGAAGCCCTTTTTCACTGAGAGAAATGTCACACAATATTTTTTAGTAGCTTACTTTCTGCAGCTGGGTGAGCTGCAACTAAATCTAATCTAGATTTACATACCATCAAGTTGGGATTTCTAGCTTTTTTCAGCTTAACATTTTGCAGTTTAATTTTTTCTTTGATACACTTTTGTATAAATACACTTTCAGCAGTGAAGGAACTGATTTTCAGAAAAAGTGTGTAAATATCCTTTGGATCCCGTTACCCCTGTTGACATTCCATTTTCTGTTATATTAAAAATGTAAGTTTTTGAACACAGTAGTCAGTTAGGTAACTAAACAAATAGAACACCTGACAACCAGTGGAACTGCAGTATCATACTGTTCACCACTGTTAATATTCACCAGTGTTTAAAATTCACCTGAAAAGACTTCAGCATTGAAACATTTACAATAAATGGCTGAGGAAAGTAGCCAATTTAGATCTTATATTGCATATGAGGTTAAAGCCTATAGATGAAAAATCCCAAGTCTTTAGAATAGAAGGTTGACAGGAGGAAATAATCCCTACAGTCAATTTGCTTTAGTCTGATAGGTTTATGGTGCCCAGAAATATAAACAGAAGTATTTGCCTTAATGGTTTTTCATTTTAGCATATGCTTAGGGAAATTTTGTAGGTGATCTTGCTTAGTTGTGTGATGCCAGTCTTGGGGTTACTGTGGAAGTATTGTGTGATCTAGACAGGTCTGAGAGTTCTGGAGAACGTGACTTCATGGTGTGCTTTGGTTGGCATGCAATTGTGCATAGGATATATGTTAGTGTAACTAAGCTACTACTGTCTTCCTGCTTCCCAGGACCTACACTGGACATCTCAAAGACATCGGTTGTAGTGATCTTAGATGTGACTAATACAAGGAAAATACTTGTCACTATCTTGTCTTGTGCTCTTCTGCTCTTTTCACATTATGGTTTTACCTAGGGGTGAAGAAAGCAGTTGAAAAACTTCCTGGTGACTGAAGTTTTCTACTTGAACTGCATAGTAATTAAATCACACCAAAGACATAATATAGTCATGTATTTGTTTTTCATTGATTTGTTCAGTGTAATTTATCACTTTTCCCCTCTTTCCTACAGCTCTCAAGAGACAGAGTTTGTACAGCAGCCCTTTCAGCACGGTCAGTTACGCAAGCACCTGTAGTCCAAATACCGGTAGTCCCTACAGCAGTGGTTTCAACTCTCCCTCCTCAACACCAGTGAAATCTGCTTTAGTGAAACAGCTCATACCTCCCGGTACCTCAGGTAAGTCAGTGTGTGCCTGGTCTTTCCTTTTCTTCCTCCTCTTCCTTTCACAAACTGCTCAGATAGACAACATTTGCATTGAACTAGAGTAAGAAAGACTCCAGAACTTTTCAGTCTTTTGTAGCATGTGTGCATCATGCAGTATTTAAGCTTTTTAGGAAAGGCTTTTTTGTGTACTTTCTGACATTATATATATGTAAAATGTTTTCTTTGTGTGTCCATGTCCCAAAAATCACTGATATATGTTAGCAGTTAAGCCAAAGCACAGAGAGTTTCTTCTGTGGAGTTCCAAGGTATGTAAGACACTTCTGGATTTCACCCTGTAATTGACAGGGGTGTAAGTTCCATAGCAAGTGTTAAGAGGTTAGGGGCTGGTAGTTGTGAAGTCTTTGCAATTATCCTGTTGTTTACTAACTGAAACATTTGGTATGCAGTGTATACATCAATACCTCTGACATACAAACAATATAAGGAAGAAGCATGCGTTTTAATTAAGCATTCCGTGACTTTGCAGCCATCAGTGTAAACATTAACTTCTGATGATGTTTGCTAGTTTTATTCTGCACTGTAGACACTTCTTTTGCATGAGAAAAATTGATGCCTGGAACATATCTCTACTCTAAAGTCAGACTGTTGGTTCATTGTATATACTTTGAGTTAGCTTACAGGGAAGGTGATGAAGCATTGCATTGATAATCCAGCTATCAGTAGTTCACTGTGAACTTTTACAGAAGCCTGCACTGCACCAGAGCAATTACCCAGTTTTTGTTTTAATCTCTGTAGCTCTGCTCTGCATTGTGTGCCACAATGACATATCTGCCTGGGGGACAGAGATGTAACAGGCAATGGGGTTAGCCAGAAGGCAGCGAACAGGAAGAGCTTTCCTTGTTACAGTTTCCATGTTACAGTTTAGCAAAGGTGTGTATATGGAACAGGTAGTATTTTCAGATAAAGTATATTTTAAGCATTACAAACTGAATCAATATTCACTGGATCAGCAAGTCCTTATAATTAAGAAAGATACAGTCAAACTTAGGTCTTACAAGGTAGTATAAAGAGATGAGAATGAAAGCACAAATGGAACCAGGTATGCAGTTGCTTTTTATTGTAGAGCTGTGCAAACTTCATAGCACTTGAAACATGGTATGATAGACCAAATTATATGTCACTAATCTGTTTGGACACAATTGCAATGATTTTATAAAGTTGTCCATTTTTAGAAGGTAATGGCTAAGCTCTGCTTTTGTAAGTTACATTTTCAGCCTAGGATTGCAATCAGATGTTTCAAATGGTCTGTCAGATCAATGTCTCAGTAGCAGTCTCTTCAGACTGGTGTGTCTTTTGCTAGGAAAGAAAATGCAGCTTGCCTTTTTTACTGTCCTTTTTTTTTTTTTTAATAACAATTCCTATGACTATTTTCTTTCCATAGGTCATCTTAAAATGTCAGGAGATAGAAATCCTCCTCTAAGTCCACAGTCCTCTCTGGACAGTGAATTAAGTGCATCGGAGATGGATGAAGACTCTATTGGGTCTAATTACAAGTTAAATGATGTTACAGATGTGCAAATTTTAGCACGAATGCAGGAAGAAAGTAAGTGGGGTTTTTTTCCTGAAATCAAAGTGGAGCTGTTGGAGGTTATTTGTGTTGAATAACTGCAGTAGCACTTTCTTAGCAATAATGGAAGAGGGGTATAGATTTTACCATGGATGTATAAATGTAGTTCGCCCAAGAAAGCTGGTTAAGGACTTCAGCCTCCAGGCTAAGGAAAGGAAGTTGCTGTGCAACTTTAGGAACAATTCACATAAAAAATGCTGGAGAGTATGAATTGTAAGATACAGTATTTGCTAAAAGGGTGGTCATTAGAATGGACTACTGCCTACCATCATTCTTCTCAGGAGATAGGTACCTTCCCAATGTAACCCAGTCTTGTTGACATCAGTGCTTAAACCACTTCAAATAAGCTTTAAATAATTTAATCTCCAAAATGTAAAGTCAATATAGCAAAGAATAGTGAAGAGAATCACCTATATAGATGTCTCTTTTTTATTATAGCTTTAGTTGAGACTGTCTTTTTGTCCCTTTGAATTTGCAGAAAGTGGTAATAATTTCAAGTTCTCTAACTAGGTGGTCTCCAGACTGCTATATTGTATATCCTTATCAGTGAAAAAAAACCAAAACCACATGCCCAGTATATGTATTTTAAATAAATTATATGCATGTATTACTCTAATATATTATGCACGCAAAAATACACAAATATACACAAAATTATAACTTTTTAAAGTATGAGATAAAGATGAGATAAATGCTGTTTTAAAAATATTAATTGTTCAGAATTTTCTTCCTGTATACCATTGAATTGGTTTGCGTGTCCCCAGGGGTGTGGACACCACACTTTGGACACCACTGATCTAAATACTCCAGTTTCCCTAGAAGTAGCTTATCATGTTGGGTTTTTTTTGTTAGATTTTACTAATAGAGTGAAAGAGACAGTTTGTTGTGGCTGCTCTGATTGTTCTAGGATGTTACATAATACCAGAATTATGGTGTAGCCTGTGTTGCTAGTATCCAGCCTGGGAGAGAAGATGAACAAGTAAGTACACAACACACCTATACTGATGATTGCTGTACTAGGAAAAGGAATGAGCTCACCTCCTTATTTCAAGCCATTGTTAGCTGGTATATAACTTTCTGGTATTAATCTGAATTTATTTAATGCCTGGAATAACAGGAGTTAAGGTGAGCCAGATCAGAGTTTCAGAACCGTGCAGCTATGTGTGTTCACTGTCTGTGGGTTGAACCATTTGTGGGCTGGAAGCACATAAACAACGTTCTTCTTGTTGCTAGGCCTCCGGCAAGAGTACGCTGCCACAGCTTCTCGGCGTAGTTCTGGCTCCTCTTGCAATTCTACCCGCCGAGGCACGTTCAGTGACCAGGAGCTTGATGCTCAGAGCTTAGAAGATGAGGAAGATGGCACACATCACACAGTGCACCCTGCTGTTAGCAGGTTCTCACCATCTCCTCGCAGTTCTCCCTGGCCTTCACCAAAACAATCTCCAAGAAACTCACCTCGCTCCCGATCACCTGCTCGAAGCATAGAGTACAGTAGAGTGTCGCCACAGCCTATGATTAGCCGTTTACAGCAACCTCGTCTTTCACTTCAAGGCCATCCTACGGACTTGCAAACTAGTAATGTCAAAAGTGAAGGTAAAAAACTGAAATTCATTACACAAGTAGTTGTGTAGTTTCTGTAAAGGAGTTTTGTCAGAGTGCAGTCCTAAAACTACATGCCTGTGTAACATCATGGTTTAATCTCTGAATTGCTGAAGAAAACACAGAGGGAGCAAAACTCTGCTGGGGCACCCTTACATTCAGATCAGTTGATAGGCTTATATTTATTTTAGATGTTACCCAGTTAATGAGTATAATTGAGTTTCATAGTGACCAAGGTCTATATTTGGCAGGCAAATGCACTAATATAGAGCAGGGAGTAGTAGGGTTAGGCCTTGCAGGTGACAGAATAAAATGTAGGAGAAAGTAACAGTTACTCTTTCCTGAGTAACATGGCAATTTATGCCTGCCTGTAGCCTGTGAGGCAGCTGAAAGCTTTCTTGTGGTTGCACAGGACTCTAAAACTTTTTGATCATGAACATAGTCTTAAAAACATTAGTGCTTAACTCATGTATTTGTTGGATATTTTAGAGGTCTCAAAGCTCTGAAAACTGCTGTATAATAAAGTTTGCAGTAAATTCAATGCAATTATACTATATTGGCATAGAACAAAACAATATAATCCTGATATGATTTTCCTTCTTGAATGTACTTTTTCCTAGTAGCAATCTGGCAGAAACTGCTTTTACTGGGATGAAATTTTACAAGCATATTCCCATTTCAACAAACATATTTTTTTATTTGGCAAGTAAGATCTTAAATTTAGAAAGAATATACATTTAGATATTAAGAATTCCCCTTATTAGTAATAGTGGTTTGGGGAAAATTTAGGTATCCAGGAAAATGTACAACACAAAAGCTAATCAATTATATTGTGACTTAATTGAGAATTCCTTTCCCATTCATTTCTGGGGTTAAATGAAAGTCTTCATGCTAGATGAGCTGCAATAAAAATATCCCAGGAAAGGTACCAAAAGCTAGTATCCCACATACCAGAAGGATCGAAATAGAGTGTGCAATCATGTATTTCTGAAACACTTCCAAGGAATTATCTTGCAATGGTTTTTGTGCAGTTGAGTGTTGCTTGGGTATTCAGAGTTGATACAGCAGCAGCCAAAAAAAGTTGTTCAGGTTTTCTCTTTTGTAGGTGTTTTTGTTTGTTTGTTTGGGTTTTTATGTTTTTTAAAAATTTAATTTGTCTAGAATGGTTAGAGGGAAATTCGGTTGGCAGGGTTCAACAATGTACCAACTGCAGTGCAAAGCAATGCAAACTGCTGAGTGCAGAAAGTACACTTGTAGGAATATTCAGACAATGAAGACTTAGTTTTGTTTTCACCTTTAGTACTTATGCATGGTTAACGTACTTCTTCCCTGCATCCCTCTGCAGAATCAGGTTGGCCACTCATCCTGTCAAGGCATCTGCAGTCTTCTATCCAAAGTATGTCATCAGCCCAGCTCTGCCTGGGTTGGAGATACATAGAATGTCATTAGACTTGAGAAATACTTTATGGCAGCTTTCTGTATTCTGTGAACAGTGGTACAAATGTTAGAAGGCTCCTGAAGAATCAGTGTTAGCTGAGTAGATCAGTCAAGTCATATGTGAAAGATGAAGCATAACTGGACACTTAATAATTTCGGATGCTGTGTATGAAGAGGTTCTTTCCAAGTGGGTGGCTGTTATTTGTTGTGTAACAGACTGATACAGGACAAGGCAGTCTCAAAAATTTCTCAAACAACTATGTGTTTTCACTCTTCAGGCAAGCATTTTGTTATAAATAGCTTTCTAGGTAAATAATTTGAAAACTATGCCAAACTGCAAATTAGGTTTGTCTGCTCAGTTTTCATAATAGTACAACAAAACCCAGAGAACCATAATCCAGATATGTTTCAACTTCAAAACACAATATGCTTGACTTTTTTCACCATAGGTGAAAAATGTACATTCTTGCTTTTTTAGATACATAAATATTTTGTGATAGATTTAAGAAGATTTAATGTAACAAAATACACTTTGAAATTGCAGTGTAGTTTTATAATGGCTAACATTTTGTGCCACTTAGATTTGGGGTTCAGCCATGGGTTTGCAACGTGACCTTTATCCAGCATCAGACTACATGTTGTGGTATCTTTGTATTATTTCATACAGAGAAACTAAGGCGTAGTCTTCCAAACTTGTCCAGGACTTCTAACATCCAAGCTGAGTCTGTGAAAAACAGCAGAAGTGACTCAAACTTCCAAGTGCCAAATGGAGGAATACCTCGCATTCAACCTCAGGCCTCAGCCAGTAAGTACCTTTAGTGCTATTTCAGTATAAATTTCAGAATTAAGTGATGCTATTCGGTCTTCCAGTCTCACGGCAAAGCAAAACATTGCATGCCGTACTGGAGATGCTAATCTTGATTTTTAATCAGACCTTTGTGAATCTGTTTTTATGATACAGGAAATACTCAGAAAACATCCAATTTCTTATTATTATCAGGTTATTCATAGCTTCCTAAACCTATATGTAGAAGGAATATGAAGAATACAAATACAGTATTTGGGCACATCAGAAACTGATTTCTTTCTAGGCTCTGAAAAAACACCTAGATGATGTTTATTGCTTTTTTTTTAACTAGTGAAACCTGATCTGAAAGTGTTCATTCTTTAAGTTAACCCTTGTTTGCAGTTTCTTTTCTTCTTTTTGTTTCTTTTTTGCATGTGGAAGTTATATATCCAATTGCTGATTGTATTTACTTTAAGTGTCAGTTACTTCCTAAAAAAGGTTTGAATGAACCTTGTCTCATAAAACACATTAGCCCATTGCTGGACTACTGCTTGCTAGTGGGTCTAAGAGTTAACTGCTGATATGAGAATGCTGTTATTCTCACAAATCTTTTGAAAATGGTGACCTTAAGGAAGCCAAAGCAAATGAAAATTAAATATTCAGTGTTTCTTTATATGTCAATATTGCCAGTTCCTGTTGTTCAAATGTTTCCTGATAATTTTTTTTTTCAAACAGGTTTCTGAATTTAATAACCTTGTGTGACATTTTCAAGGGAAGAACACATTATGAGTATTATTATGTGTAGAGCTTTGAACTATAAAAATTCTATGATAAAAGTTCATCAGTAATCTAAATATTTGACAGGAAATGTAAAATAATGTTTGTGAATTTAACTAGGGGTTTTTTACCTTTAGAACAGTGAAGGCATAGTGGCATTCCTAGCTGCTTGTCTTAAAATTTTCAAAACAGTGTGTTAAAGCTACCAAGTACAGTTAGATACAGAATCAGGAACACAGACCATGCCAAAGACTGCAAGATTTCTGTCTTTGTACTGACTCAGAGCAGATGTAAGGATTGTGTGGACAGTCAGTCCCAGGCATGTGATACTGTAGTCAGAGAAGTTAGTGTGACTTTACTATTGTGCATGTAAGTTACTCCAGCATCCTTTCACCTTGGTCATCTTCTTCCACCTTTTGCAAACACTCAGAAGGTGGAATTTCCAGCTGAAAGGACATTTGTGTGGTTCAAATGCATGACTGTCCCCTGTTAGGCAGGCTTATCGAAGTATAAAGCACTCAGAGCAGTTGGACAGCAGGTCTTCAACTGTGCTATTTCAGTGATAGGAAGAATTACCAAAATTACCTGAAAGAAAATGAAGGAAGAAGTATTTTTAGGAAAAATCTCTACAGATTTTATTTGGTGCTTTAGAATTGAGTGAACTGGGAAGGGAAGAGCACACAGAGCAGCTTAGTTAGCTAGAAGGCTATTTCCAGAATTAAAAGTATGTTTATGGTTAAACTTTCTGGAAAGATGAGACAACAGAAGTCTCAGTATTCAATATTTAGTCAAATACTTCATTGCAGGAGCCAAAGTGGTGTGATTGTGTGTGTAATACATTCTTTTTTTTCAACTTGTGGATGCATTAAGAATTACTAGGTAAATTTGCTTTTCTTTCATAGACTATTTCCCTAAATGTGAACCACTCTAGACCAACTTACATTTAAATGTAAGTTAAGTATCATAAATAAAAGCCCATATTTCTAGCTTTTACAGTTTCCCTGCTCTTACAGATGTTTGTCAGAGTCATGCTATTGACAATCGTAAAACGGTTTGTGTGTGAAGTCAATGAGTAAGTATCTTTGCTTAGTCTGGATTAAAAAATTTTCTGCAAAACTGTACATTGTATAAAAATTTCCAGAATTGTGTCCTTTTTATTGTATACTTTTTGTTTTATTGGTTTTATATTTTGTCACTTTGCACAAAGCACTGTTAAATTGCAGCAAATTTTTGTTTCCCCTTGGCAATGATTTCTGGGTCTTGGGATTTGAAGCTTCTTCATACACCTGCTAGTTTTGCATGAGCTTACCTTTGCAAGGATGCTGGCTTGCCACCCAAGGTCACTACTTTGCTCCTTGTCAAAGATTTGCGGTTCATAATTTACTTGCACATTTGCTGTGGCTGCAATACTGAACTTGCTATGGTTGCTGGCATTCAAAAATGAGCTAGGAATCCAGTACGTTTCTGAAAAGATAATTCCTCTTACAGTTTTATAGCCAAATTGTATATGCTTGCTTACAGAAGAGAGGGGAAGACACGTATGATGTGTTTAGAGGTACAACTGTAAAACATAAAAATATTGGCATTTTAACTTCTAGTTGCAATGTGGTGAACAATCCAAATTATTTTTGAAAAGAGACTGAGTGAATTAAATAGCCATTGTAGCAATTAGAATCTTCATGTACATCTGATTCTCCATGCCATTCTGCAGAAAATACTTTTTTTAATATGAAAGCTAGTAAATATTTTGCCTTAAAACACTGGAAGATATGGTTATATGTGTGTTCCCCAAGGAACAGGTATTGTCTAAAGTGTTAATGATGGGAAACCTCTGTATTTGGGTCCTACACCACATAGATTGTACAAAACTAGAAGTTGTAGGGTGATTTTCATGTAGGAGCTCCCTGCTTTTGGATTGTGTGTGATAATCTTGTACTTAGTCACACTATGAGCACATGGATGCTCTTTAAGCAAAGCTAAATACAAAACTTACTCAAAGAGCTGTAGATTGTTCAAAGTATCAATAAAGTGACAAGTGTGCATGCCAACTGCTTGGCACGGTCAGAGTAAAAGGACGGAGAGTAAGTTTTGAAGAAACCAAGTACTCCAGTTCAGTTCATCAGAAGTAAATGTAACTACATGTATTCAGCATGCAGCAGTTGTGACAGGTAATGTCACACCACACAGAGCACTTCAAGAGCAGCAAGTAGTGTGGATAAACATGCACTGGGTGCTTATCTCAAACTGCATGTTTGCTCAGCATTGCTCAAATTGTACTGCCTAAGCTCTTTGCAGTGGATCAGTGTACAGAAATGTTTTGCTATTGAGTGTCTGTTTTCCTGGAGTCTCC
The DNA here is from genome assembly GCA_013400915.1 of Pardalotus punctatus. Lineage (NCBI taxonomy): Eukaryota > Metazoa > Chordata > Aves > Passeriformes > Pardalotidae > Pardalotus > Pardalotus punctatus. The sequence continues at coordinate 58,277 of VZTX01026950.1, read as the reverse complement.
ATTGAGAAGGAAATAATTTGTTACATGCATATTTAAAATCCTTTCCATATCATCCCACATCTCTGACTTGCAAGAAGTGTGAATAATGATGGGGGAAGAAAGTGCCATATGCAGTAGCATATTGAAATCTGAGTGAATTAGAACAAAACACATTCAGAATATGAAGGAAGAAGCTCTTCTTCATTTTATGTGGTATAACAAAACCACTGATTCAGTAAAAAATAATAAAGCGGAATGCTTGAGGACTGAAGCAGTCTGGCCAGCAGTCTGCCTCAGTAAATTTCTAGGAATTGTGCTCACATTTAAAGATCTTACTGTGCTTAATTGACTGTTCATATGTCTGCTTTAAAAAAAGTTTCTAGGAAGACCATGTACCATTGAGTAAGAATTACAAATTGCCACATGCTATTTTGCATTAGATTCTAGATGGTAGAAGGAATGAGATTTTTATTATTAGTAGGTACAGGCAGCATTTTACTGTGTTTATTAACACTTTAATTCCCTTTTGCTGTTTGTTGAATATGACAGTTCTAGTTAGTTATTACAACTAAACTGAATAGACCGCCTATTCATAATTTCAGCATGACGTTAAAACACATGGTGAATTTTTTATAGTTCATAAAATACTGTGTATTTTGCACTGACTGCAGGTTAGGAAAGGTGATAGCAATCATTATATGCTATCAAAAAAAGGGATTAACTAATAATAGTAGAATTTTAATTGTTCCTCCCCTGCCTTCCTTATAGCGATATTCACTAATTGGTGATGGGATTATTGAGCTTCCTTACTCAGAGTCAGGATCTTTATGCACAGCTGTTCCCCCATCTTTCTTCCTTCTAACTATGGAAATAAGCCTTGCTAGTGCAATCAGTTTTATGCTGGTATAAAACTTCATACACTGAGGTAAGCAGAGATGTTTATTCATAACATTATCATTTTACAGTCTCTGTGTAGTCAAAGCTTTATTTCATTGACTACTTTCCTCCTTACCCCCTTAAATATGCTGTGGTGAAAATAGGCTGAGTCAATGCATTCCTTCTGGCAATAAGTAATTCTCTCTGTGCCAAGATTCTACAGCTCTTGGAACATTGGCTTCTCTCTTGGTAACCAGTAGGTAGTGAGGTCATTTCAAGGCAGTACCAGCCCTTGAACGTTACTAGATAAAAGGGAGCAAAGAAGCAATAAAAACCAATTTCCATCATGCTGTGGACATGCTGGCAGCTGATAAATCTTAGTGTTAAGTCTTCATTTTAAGCTTGAGTCTTCTTGCATACCCTTATGAAGAGGGGGCAAAAAAGAGATCTCTCAAAAAGGCTTAAGTCTCTGTAACTGAAAAATAAAATTTGTTTATATGATGTTCATATTAGAAAAAGATTTATGCTTTTTCATAATGTTAAAATATATTTTTGAAAACACTTCTAAAATGAAATATTTAGTCTTTCCTAGGTCAAATATGACAGCTTAATTTTCATCTTTGTCTCTAATCTTGCTCTCATATTGCTGTAGCATGTTCGCTAGGTGGCTTGTTCTCCCTTTGGTGTTTTAATTTTTGTTTTCATTTCTGGGCTTTTTGCCCTGCAAGAAGCTTTACTCTTACCAAATCTGCGCATTTTGCACTGCAAAATTTCTGACACACTCCTCTGTAATTCTGCCATTAAGAGCAAGCACCATTCACAAAACTCCATCACTTCAGGAGTCATAACAGCTTTTTGAGTGTTTTACTCACACTGTTCCTTGATGCTTCACCAGTGGGTGCAATTCTGAAATTCCCAGTAAATTTAGTTTTCTTATCTTCTTAGACAAATATAACACTTCTTGTCTTTCAACAGCTCTGCAAAGGCAGAAAAATTTGCCTCGTGCTGCCTTCAAAACCAAACAGTTTCTTCAAACTCCATCTGCAAAAGGAGGTAATTGACTTACAACCTCTTATCAAGCTCCAGCAAATCTCAGATAATGGTTCACCTGCATTAAATCTTACATGTTCTAGATTAATAAACTTGCTCTTGCAATTACTGTAGAGATTAATCAAGTGGTCCTTGCTATATGAAGGTTAACTTTTTGGTCTAAATATTAAAAATAAACTCTGTGTTATATTGGAGATGGAATTTTGAGATAAAAATCCAAGGAATAGTGATTTTCTTAACATTAATCAGGAAATCTGGATTAGAAAAGTAGACTCCTAAATACATTTGGGCTATATTTGTATAGGAATTTTTTTAATTGCAAAATACAGTTTTTAAAAGAAAAGTTGTAAAAAATATTCATACAATCCTTTGTGCTGGAAACAAAAGCTAAAAAACTTATCCTTGTTGAGATGAGCATAGACGATCAAATTATTTTGCATGTGCTTGTGCTTTCTCTTTTCCTTACAAAACCAGAAGGTTAATCCCAACAGATTAATTAGATTTTTTTTTTAACTCAAGGAATTAGAGACTTTTGTATATAATCTTCCAGTTTGCTAATGGCTTAACTTGTTTTTGTTTTTTCTTTTAAGAAAATGAAATATTGAGTCTCTAATCCAATTAGACAAGTTTTATCTGATTTTTAGTCAGCTTTGGCAGGCTTTTCTGTGACACTGCCTCAGTTTCACAGTTAAGGTAAACAGTGACTTTGGTTTTAAGCATAGTTGGTCTGTTGTCTGTTACAGTCAAGAAGATCTCATTTTAATTGGTCTCATTTTTCACTTGAGACTAATTCATAAGCATATAGATGCTAGATTCCTTTAAGCATTGTAAGAGTCACTTGTGCAGACATGAGGGTGGCTGACAGAACATACGTGTTTCTGTCAGGGGTTTAACAATGCCAACTCCTCAGAGTCATCTTCATGCCATGCAGAAAGTTTTAGCGAAGTATGATGACTGTGAAACAGATTCACATGTCTTCAGAGGAAGTCTCTTAACAGTTTTCATATTTCATACCAGACAGTAAAGTTCACACAATGTTCTGCTTTGGCATAAGACCACCATTGCTATTCCTCTGCAGAGCTTCCTTTGCTTTCTTTCCAGTTGGCCATGCCTTCCACTGGATGTCTGGAACACTTACTAGGTCAATGGCCTAGTCTGAACCTGTAGGAATGTACAGAAAATTAGCTTTCCTTTGAGCTTGTATTATTTATAAAAATTCATTAAACCTTAGAGAATGAGGAACAGAGCACATTGCACTGCCAGTTATATATTCCAGTTTATGGCTGCTGTCATTCCTTACTACAGATGAGGACCCTTTCAGTTACTTGCTTTGTCTTTTTCAGTTATTTGCTGTTTTATAGTCCTTGATGTGTTGATTTTCTTTCTTCTGATCTGAGATCCTCATGAGTGTAGAAGTATTTAGCAGTAATGAAACAAAACTTTTCTTTCAGAAGAATGAACAGCTGAGCAACAATTGATTTTACTTTCTTAAAATACTGTTCATTACATGACTTGACACTTTTCACACACATGTTGGCTTTTTTTTTTTTTTACCACTTTGTGGTAAGGTCTCCTCAGCACCTTCTGTTCTCCAGACTGAAGACCCCTTCCTCTCTCTACCTTTCTTCACAGGAGAGGTGCTCATCCATCCTCTGTACCTGTTCCAACAGGTCCACATCTTTCCTGTACTGAGATGGCAGATCAGTTTATTGATTGCTGTAGTTTTACCTCATCTGTTCTTTCATGTTGGTCTGATTCATCTCATCATGATGGTTGTGATTTAACAACTGCATTAGAATTTAATCTGTTTTCAAGTTGGTATGCAGCAGCTGGCCTTGGAGTGCAAGCCAAATAAATTTGCAGCTTCACAGCATCCTACTTTGCCACATGGAGATCTCGTGCTCCCTGCCCACAATCCAGGACAGAATCCAGAGAGGGTAGGACATCTGAATGTCATGACTGCACCATGCCTTTTTCTTTTTTTTTTTTTCTTTCTTTTTGGTTGCCAGATGTTTTAGTTGTAGTTGTTTCTAGTTTACTTTCTAAGGAGATTGAGTTGCGTGAAGTTATTAAGTGCTACCCTTACATGTTTACATGGTTTTGTTAAGCATGGATCAGCTCAATACTGTACGTGGGTACCCAATGATCAAATAGTCTGTGAGGCTGTGCCTCACTCTTTGTGATCCTGTCTTACAAGTAGGCCACACTGACTATAATGAATATCCAAAACCACTCTGAGACCAAATTCTTTATCTGTAGAACAGAATTATTAGGCAGTTTGCCAGACTGCATCATGTGGACTGCTCTGGAAGACAATTCATTCCTTTATGTACAAGGATGAATATAGCTCTCAGCAATGTCTGCAAAGCTGTGCTGACAGGAAATGTTGTATGAATTGACAGCTCAAGTTTGCAGCATGGTAAAATATGGTCAGCAGAAGGTTAAAGAGAATGGAGAAGACTGATTTCCTGGATCCTTACTTCTGCTGGGAATGAGACAAACTTTCTTCAGTTGCAACTTTTTGTTGCTTATGTTCTGTACCTAAAAAGCTTTTCCCTTTGTGCCTGTAAGAGGCCCAAAGCTGTATCCAGTTTTTATACACTGGCATTGCTCTGTTGGTAGCTTCTAACTTGGTGCTGTGTTTGTGTTCCAAGCATTGTAATGAGAAGTTGCGTGATAAAAGCTTCCTATATTTACACTGTAGAGTCACTTGGAAATTCTGCAGATTTGATTGCACCAATGTTACAGGCAAGGTCACATTTTAAAAACTTGTAATATGTAATCTATCTTAGTCCTAGGGACACTTTGATGCTCTTCTTGTCCAGTCATTCTGTTGTTAATGCTTTCCTTAATCCATACTCTGGCTTGACACCAGCTTTTATTTGAAGGTTTTTTACTTATTCTCCCTGCCACTTAGCAACTGTCATGTGTTTTTGACCTCTCTGTCACCTTCTCTTGTCAGCTTTTCCCATGAGCGGCTTCATGCTGTGTTTGATATTGCTATCAGGGGGAAAGGCCCCCTTGGGTAATCCAGAAAGGAATCAAATCCAATTCACATCTCTAATGAGGTACTTATTAATCTTCCTAGACATTCCCTATAAGAAACAGCTTCAAAATACAATCTCAAAACTACTGGTTCCTCTGTACCCCATTTAGGATGCCACATTCCTGTCATTACTTGTCTCCTTTCTCATGCCTCATGTTCTTAGTGGACCTACCTTGAAAAGGATAATAAAAGCTGTGTTAAGGACCAGCTTCTTTATATACAACATCTGTCCAAAATGATGCAACTTTGGTCTCAGTATAAAATGTTTATTTAGTAAAGCAAAGAATAGTTCATGCAAATTTACCAAATGTAAACATGTTTTCGTTATGTGATTGATTTGATCATCCTGTGTTGACTCTTACTGACCCACTCACTCAGTTTGAAAAGCTGGTGAAATTTCATTCCATCACTAAGATTTATGGGTTAATTTAAATATTCTGTTCAGTGATAAATTATACGTAATTTGAAAATATTTCTCATACTTGTGAAGAATTATGCTTAAGGTTTGGCATTATCAAAGGACTGCTGAGTATTCTGCCTTATTAACCTATCCTAGAAAGGACTTGATAACAAAACATTGCATAGTAACTCAGGTACAAAATATTCAAAAACAGGTATTAGGTATAAACAGGTGTTATTTATACTGATAATTTAGGTAATATTCATAAGAAGAGGAAGGCTATAAATTGTTAAGGGTTGTCTGGTTTAAGTTTCATAGCAGCACCTTAACCTCTTTGGGGTTGGGGGTTGGCTATTGTCATCCTTAATCCAAACTACAGCATTATAGCAGTTACTAGAAAGAAAATTAACTCTATCACCGCTGAAACCAGGACAGCTGACCCCATTTTTTTTTTTTCTCATCTGCCAGAAAAGGTGGGATGTGGCCATATCTTTAGATTAATTCTACTTCAGTGTTTAAAAAGAACAGCATAAAAGAAACACCAAGATGCTCTGCACTCAAAATTTCCTCACTGAAAGCTAATATACACTCTGAATTTATTTAAACACTGTGTCACACTAGAATACTGTATTCTTCAACATGTCCTTTCATGGATGGGAATTAAGTTCACATGTTTCTGAAGCAGTTGCATTTCTTCTTAACAAATACCTTCTTTATTTCTTTTGACTTGACTGATACAACAGTTATAGCCTTATTAGGATTGCTTGCAAATCCAGGTAAATATTTGTAGTAAGCAAAGAGGGTATTAGAGTTATGATATCAAAAACACATGACAAAGAGGACATCTGAATTCCTGTTTCTCATTGCTGCTTTATTGGCTGTATTCCATTATACATTTCATATTGTTTGTATAGTCACATACAGTAATTTCCAGTTTTTAATTTCAGTTATACTGTAACATAAGCTGAAAGTAATTTCTGTATTTTCCAGTACCTTCTTCAAGTAAATTCCGCTCGCCTGCAGCACCGTCTCCCTTAGCTCTCCGACAACCAGTGAAAGCATTCAGTAACCATGGACCCAGCTCAGTTGCCTCTCCAGAAGCCGCACAGCTGACGCACAGTAGTTCTTCACCAGGGCCTCTTGCAGCCCAGAGCTCAGGCTTGCCAAGCCCTGCCAGCAGTATTAACAGTACTACTCTAACCAGACCAGCAGGGATGAGGAGTGGTTTGCCCAGACCCAGTGCCCCTTCCACGGGGGGCATCCCAGTGCCTCGCAGCAAACTTGCACAGCCTGTTCGCAGGTGAGTCTGTGACAGATAGTCTTAGGTTGAAGTTTTCAAAAGGAATTTTGAACACTGTGTATTTGTGCTGCTTCTTCCTGTAATTGGTATTTTGATCTCAGTATCAAATATATATCTCAATATAGAAATGGAGACCTCCATGTGAAGTATTTCCAAAATACTTTTGAATCCAAACTGAGAGAAAAAGGTTCTTGAATGAGAGAGTGAAGGTGAAGGACTGAAAGTGAAATTGATAACAGAAGATACTGAACTAAGTAAATAAAGGCATTGTCGGGGCTGAAAAGGCAGCAAGAATTTGTCCTTATGTGGTAAAAAGTTACCAAAATATAGCTGGCAAGAGAAAATTCACTTGTGTCACTGAGTGACACATTCTGAAGTCAGAACTAGTAGCCTCCGTAACTCAAGCAATGGTACCATGCTGAGAGTAGTTTGTCTCCTTGGGCAGCTGGAAACTTCCAGAAGGAAGATGCACAAGGACAGGAGACATCCATAGCATTTGCTAAACTTAATATAATAATCACTGAAGTTAACCCACAGGATGAAACAGAATTTTTAGCTTAAACATAACTGTGCTAGCACCCAGCTGTAGAAGTTGCATGATATCAGTGTCTTTTCGAAAACTACTGCTAAGTAGAGAGACCGAGTATTAACTGTGAATGTCAGTTTTCACTGAAGATGTCAAGTAGAAGCTGACATGAAGAAGCAGTCGTCCATGAGAAATACTAAGAATCGCCTTAAACAGAAGGGAAAAACAATTAGTCTCTTGTACTGTAAACAAAGATAAAATGGTGGTAAATAGCACAGTGGAAAAGTTCTGCAGTGAGTGCTGGCCAGGGGAATGACAAGTGACTGTCAACAGCACTGACTGTTTACAGTTGGAGTCTGCACTGATCAGCAGTATGGAACTTTGTGTAATAAAATGCAGTTCTTCTGTCAGGAAGCTATTAAAAGTAGTGAAGTGGTTGTCCAAATCACAGCTTGTCTTATAAAAAAATGTTTCACTTACTAAACTTTTTTTAAAATTGCCTTTTTTAAAAATTTTTTTTTAAAAAGTTTGCCTACATAGGACAAAGGGAAACAGCCCCATCTTGCACCAGAGGAGGTTTAGATTGAGTATTAGGAGAAATTTCTTCACCAAAAGGGTTGTCAAACATCAGAACAGGCTGGCCAGGGAAGTGGGGGAGTCACTATCCCTGGGGATATTTAAAAGATGTGTAGATGTGGCACTTCAGGATATGGTCTGGTGGTGGACTTGGCAGTGCTGAGTTAATGGTTGGACTTGATGATGTTAAAGGTCTTTTTCAGCCTAAACATGTCCATGGTTCTATAATGCAGACTCTTTATACAGTGCAGTAATCAAGTTTCTACGAATGTCAGATTTTGATGTAGCAAAATGTAATATTCTAACCAAGGATTTCCCTGTTTATATACATCACTGAAAAAATGGCCTGTTTTAGGTGGAAGCAGATCAAGTTTGCATTTTTACAGAGTATAATAGCAATAAGTTTTCTGTCTATTTATTTATTTAGACTTTTTTTCTGACACAGTAGTTGCCAAGACACAACACATGCAACCTGAAACTGAAAATACTCTGGGGTTTACCTTAAGGAAACTGTATTACAGAGAAGTAAATGAATGACGTGTATATTTCAATTATTTATAAAATGTTTAAATTCTAATGTATTGTAGATAGAGTCTTCAGCAGTTACATATGAAGCTGAAAAATATCTCATTCCATTTTAGATCATTACCCACTCCCAAGACATATGGCAACGTGAAAGATGAGAGTTGGAAAGATGGCTGCTACTGATCTGCAAAGCTTAATGCAAAGTTCCAGTGCTCATGGATACTTCCTCACCAGGCTAAAAGACAGCTGGATTAAACAAACTGTTCAGATGTGACTCTTGGGATTTGTAAAAATTCCAAACCTCTCTGTCTCTAATTAGCACAAACTGGCAGAGATTATTATAAAGCAGCACTTTAATGACATCTAACATCAGATGTTTGGTGGTCATACAATCACTTCTACATTAAATTGCTATCAGTTCTGGGGGCTTTTTATTGCTTGCTAAAAATGTTATCAATATGAGCATTTATGAGTGTGGCCAATGTCTGGGCAAAAATGAATGAATGCCAAAGAAATGCCCATCTTGAAAAATAGCAAAGATAACTCAACACACATTATCCAGAACTTCATTTTTAGCCTGTTTTAACTCAGCAGAAAGATTGGTGAATATGTACTATTGAAACAAGGCTACATGAATCAGAGCTCATGTTCTGATTGCAGACTGCTACAGTGCTAGGGAAATGTTGCTTTTAACAATTGTATGACATCCTGACTGGGGACAGTGGTACATAGATCCTTCAGGAAGAATCAGCAGTTACTCTGGAGGATTAGGCAGAACAGTGAGTCGTAGCCATGACTTACCACATGAAAAGGTTTAAATGTAGCAGACACACACAAATGCAATAGTATAGATTGCATCTTTCCTATGTTGATTTATTGGCTTTACATGCTCTTACATTTGATTGCCAAAAGGGCTTAGTATCAGTTGTACAATCTTTCTAACCTTGAAGTTCCTGGCTCAGGAAAGATGGCCTTCACTATTGTAGCCACATTTTTAACACATGGCTTGCTATTTGGGGAAAACTTTTTTAATAGCAGGTTTCCTTGCAAAAGAAAGAGCAAGTGATAATTTTAATTTGTTCTAATACCATACCACTATACTTGCAGCCTGCAGCAATTGTAAATGCTGATAGTTAAAGAGAAGGAAACACAACTATGCACTTGTAACATACAAATTTTAAGGAAATGAGTTGACTCTTGATGCCAAATGATATTCATTTAGGTGATGTTCCATGGTATGAGGGAGTTTTCTGTATCCTATTTTTTTACTTTCATCCATTTCTTAAATTGGTTTATTTTAAATTGTAAATATTTTTACAGAAGATATTGCCCATGTAAGTGTGTTTAAATATGTACTTTGCCTTACATATGTGTATCTTACATTACTGGTAACAGAGTATGAAACCTGCTATGTCTGTTTACAAGCTATTAAACTCCTCTGGTGGCTCTGACTTACTCTAACACATTTTGCTCAGAACAACTGATATATTTACCATTTGAACCATTGTTTTCTGTTTTGGAAGACATCATACAAAAATCTGTAGCTAAAATTGTATTGGGTGGGACTAGTTAAGGGGACGGGATTTTGTTTGAAGGTTTTTCAGTATTTTGGATGTACAGTTGATGAAGTAAGAGAATGTGAATGGTATATCCTTTGTGCAATGACTGACAAACACTACAAGTCGGATTGGATGGTAGGTAGCCTTCAACCCCATTAGTATCTGAGTTTTGGACTGCTGGTGTATTTTGCCTCCCACCACTAAGAGGATAACTAATGCTGAAATTCTAGCACTTGAATTTTAGGGCAACGTTAACATATTCCTGGATGAAAAGCCATGCAATACTACTTGACTTGGAAGAAACCAAATAGGAAGGAGTGGAGACTAATTTGCAGCTCAGACTACTCAAGCAAGCTCTGGGTTGATGAGTAACTTCACACCCCAGACCAAGATCTGTGCTAAGACTTCAAAGTCAGGGCATCAAATATACTGTAATTGTCATGATTTTGGCAGAAACCACCTTTCAGCAGTACAGAGCAGTACATACCAGTAATCTAGCCTTGAGTCGCCTGCAGGTACAGGGAACGGATGTCAGTATCTCACATCACTGCTCAGCAGGAGACAGGACTAGATCAAATGTGCATATTCTCACTAAAGCCCACATTTTAATATTTCAGCATTTTACAAGTCAATGCTGCAGTCTTTATAGAAGAAAGGGGAATTTTAATTGGATTTTATCAAACTTTGCTTGACTTAAAAATTTTGAAAGTCTGTTTAGATGATGATATTTGGGGGTTTTACCATGGCTGCATCAAACTTTGTGTACATTTCTTTAAGTAATTAATCGCTTGGGTAAACTCAGCTTAAGTTTTATAGGGATTTTTTCTCTGCTATTCCCCCCAAAATACAGCAAATGACTTCCTGAGAAGACAGACTGTCTGTTTGCTAGAAAGCCTTTGTGCATTACCAGTTCATTGATACCAGGAAATCATGGGGCTTTGTGTTTAGAGATTTACTGCAGAATTGTGGAAATATGGATTTGATAAAATAGTGCCTATGATTTACTTAACTTATGTTTGATATAGTAGTAAGGGTTTTATGAATGTGGATTACTTTTTGTGCCAACAGCTTGGAATTGATGTATGTGTGTAGGCAGAAGGATTTATTCTGCTCCCAAAGTTATTTAATTTTTTTTGTGTTTGAATGTTTTTGTAAGTGTTAAAAGTGTAAAAAAATATATAAAATATTCTTACCACAAAACATTTCCTGGATCCTTATTTTGACAACAGTCTTTAAAAGCTTTTAGAAATTTAGGGGTTATTATTTTACGGCTTTTTTGTTTGGTTGGTTTGGTTGTTGTTCTGGAACTCTATTCACTTTTCCAGAGGTTACCAGTATTGTCTTCTGCCCACTGTAATTAATGAACTGAGTACAGCACTGTATTTGGGTGAAATCTGTGATTTCATTTACCGACACAGGTGGGCTTGTGCTTCTGCTCTGGAAGGACTGTGCATAGTTCAGGCTTAGATGAAAAACTATTCTAAATTTTCATCCAGCGTGATTTGTATGTCCAGTTCGAAGTATACAAGTCTGCCTTTCCATTTTTGCAGGATTTGCATGCTTCACAACACCACATGAAACACATTTTTAATTTTGAAAATTCTGGAATTCATACAGAAAATTGAGCAATGTAAAAGTGTACCTACTAAGCCCTCTTGGAATTGATCAGTACACATTTTATCTACCTTCTACATGAATGCCTCTATCTTTGGCTCTCATACAAGGAAGGATTTTGTTTTTGAACTTGGTAACTTTCTGTAATCTGCATTTTGCTACAAAGCAATGGATGCAATAGTAATGGGAATGCTATCTTTGTCTTAGCTTGGTTTAATAAGGGCAGGTTTAATTCTACTTGGTAGCCACTTAATATTAAATGTAACAAAATTTCAGCTGAAAACCTTGTAATTAATTGTTTATCCCAGCATAGTCCCCTATTTTGTAATTAAACCAGTAGGTTGAAATGTTTCCCCCTAGTTAGCTGACATGTTGATGTAGAACTGGCTTCATACCTGCTGCTTCTAAAAGGTACTCACTTTCTCCTCTTTTGTCACTTTTTAGTCACATAGTCAAGTACCATTTGCCTCACTCCTTCAGGAAAGTAGAGCAGTGTCAAAATCTGGGAATTAATAGCCTTTCATCCTTTTAGTAGGTTTCTGTAACAAACTCTTCTATATTAAGCTGTTGCTTAAAGTTAGTATCATCACCATACTGCAAGACTGAAGATTAGAAATAGTATTTTTCTCAGTTCTCTTGTTCTGAGAGGTGTGACAGCTCCTTTGAGTCTTCTTACATTTGATGTGTGTTGCCCTCTAGAAGCCTGATTGCAGTGGTGAAGAAAAGTAAGTGATGAACATGTAAGGAGGCAGAAGGCTGAAAATGCTTATGCTGCTGGTCTTGTGGCTGCAGAGTGCACAGTTTAATAATTTAAAATTTAACCTTTTTCTTTCTCAGAAGTATTTGCATTAAAAGAGGTGTGGGAAATGACCATGTCAGCAGTATGTCTGTAGTTCTCCCTCTTTTGATTGGAACAGAACAAACTTTTTTACTTTTTAAGTAAAACAGCCAAGATGTGATTTGATTTAGGAAAAAAACCAGAAGTCCCACCTGCTCCTGACTTGCGTTTATGCCGCTGTGCAGTCCAAGTCTGACACCTACAGGCAACCTGTCTGTACTCGTCCTGCTTCAGGAAGGTGGGGCTGGGATTTGGGGGCTCTCAAGAGCATCCATGTTTTACACACAACTGCCTGGTGAAGAAGATGCTTTTGGCTCTAAGAGTTAACTGAAAGGAACAAATTCCAACAGACTCACTCTCTACAAGATTTTACAACTATTTTCAGCTGTGATACTACAGAGTTGTGCTGTGTGTCATTGTCCTCTTTGCACGAAATGATAAAATCTGTTGGAACCATGTTAAGCACTTAGAAAGACACAAAACATAACTAAAGTAATTAAGCTGATTTGTAGCTCTTCAGCATTTATTTAAAGAATTTATTTTATTTAAAGATTTATTTAAAGAATTTAAAGGAATAGCCAAAATTACTTCTTACCAGCAAAGTGATTTTTGAACTTGATGCATCATCCACCTATTACAAACTGAATTAAAAAAAAAAAAAAAAAAAGATTTGAAAACTGGAAATCCTGAGATCTCTACAGAGTGTGGCACTCTCAAGAGACTTACTTCCACTGGCACTACAGTATGGAAGACTCAAGGAAATACACTTGTTGGGGTGAGTGGGATATGCCTTACTGAGAGGGTAACTTTGTGGTCCATCTGTGCTGCCACTCAGCTGCTGGTTATCATGCACAATGCACAGAATACAGATTCTTTTCCATTCTGTTCTTTTCCATTCTGTTCTTTTCCATTCTCTTTGCCATGGTTTTCTTGAGACTTGGAAAATTGCAACCTTTCACAGCTCTGCTATGAGAAGCTGATTAAAAACCTCGAAGAGCTTGGTCTAATGTCAGACAAACTATTGCCCCCCTGCCCAACAAATATTCTCCAGAAGCCTGACACCAACTACCTCCACCTTTCTCCAGTAAAAAGGCTAGGGTTTTTTAAATGAAAATTCTCTACATAGTAACAGGAAGGTGAATAAAAGTTCTGTTCTGTGTTGTTCCCTGCCTCTGCCCTGCCCAAGAGAAAAAGGTGCTTATTAAATGTGGGAGTAGGTTATCAGTGACTTGACTTGGGACTCTCTGTGGCCTTGGCTGCTTAAAGCCACAAAGGTGATCAGGAAATACCTGGGTTATGATGTTCTGGTGGTGGAAGAGTGGTCAGGATAGGGGTCCAGCATGCTGGGCTTTCCCCAGTCTCCTGGCTCTTCCCAGGCACTCCGCCTTGGCCACTGACAGATCAGCTCCTGGGTTGGACTGGCTGCCCCTGCTCTAACCCCAGCATCACTGCACTGCAACTCCCAGCAGTCTTCTCTATTTGTCCTAAGGTGCTCTTCCTAAGTTATTTGTTTCCCTTTAGCAAGCAAAACTGCACAGCCGTAACAAACGATTAGTCACCCGACTGAACCTTACCTGCTTTTCACTCAGCAGGGTTAATAATGCTGTGGGAATTTCAGAGCTGCTGCTGGTCTCTGTGCTGCACATGAGTGCCAAAATGCTGCCAGGACAAAGTGATGCTGCACCAAGCTCTGGATTACAGTGACTTTGGTTCCTGTTCAGAGCAGAGGGCCAAATGCACTGCTGGCTGACCGAACCTGGTACATGCCAAATTAAAGGCAGTGTAAGCATTCTAGTTCAAAGCTATTTGTCTTAATGAGGGGCAGCAGGACAGAGTCTCTTATGTCACCATAAATATATCTTTGTCACTCTCCTCCTTTAGAAATAAAAATTTTATTGAAATGCTACCATTTTGAGTCATCTCTTAAAGAAAAAGGAAGTGGAGAGAGATCAGGCAAACCTTCTGCTTTTCATGCTCTGCCTCAGCTCCTGTCTTAGTCTCATATTTCTCAGCTCTACACTCATCCATTTACCACTACATTTACTCACCCACCTGAACCCAGAGCAGGGTTATATTGTTTCTGTTCATCCCCACCAGGCTAATGCAGACACATAAAACCGCTGTTAATGCCGCTTCCAGTGACCTGTTTTCAAATGAGTTATGAAAACCTTGTCCTGATTCTCATTCCTTTAAAGCCATGCCTGTATGTCAGAAAGAGCAACATGGTATCACCACCATCACACAGCCTCAGGAAAGCAGCCTGGAGCAGCCGCCTCCATCCATGGCCAGCCTTGCTGGCAGGAACCAGCAGCTCCTGAGCCACAGGATGCCCCTGCACACACAGCACCAGCAGCAGGGTCACGGCTGCCACCCACAACTCCTCGCTGAGGGTGCAGCTGCACAGCCACAGCAGCCATTGATAACACCAGGCATGGCTGCTGCAGAGCCAGCACTGTTGATTCAGTGCACACAGACCTTCTGAACACCTGTGGGCTCAAAAAAATAATTCATTATGGTGCAAGAGTGGGCCATAGAAGACCTGCAGTTGGTTCCCTGCTCTGCCATACACTTTCAAAGATGCTCATTTATTTTCTTGAGGCCCAGTTCATCATCACTGAAATGACTGCCAGGCTTCCTGACTTGCGTGCTGGGAGCGAGGGGCAGGTGTGCTGCTATTTAGAGAAAGGGCTGGCCAGTCAGTTCATATCTGGCCTGATACAGTGGGGTAAGTTAACAACACAAACTTGGTTGACCTCAGTTTATGAGCCCAAATGTCAGAGAGCAGATAATATCTATTGTAAATGTCAGAGTCGAGGGATTTTTATTTTCCCTTTAAAAGAACATCAACAAAGATTTAGTGACTGTATTGATGCTGCCATTCACACAGGCTCAGCGAGAATGGTGCTGTCCAGGTGCACAAATATACTGGAGAAATATTAAAGAGACTTGCTTAAAATAATGGGTCTGGTAAAGCACCCAAGCCCAGCTCAGCCTTCTTCAGCAGTAAAGCAGCTTTTGGCAACACAAGGCTCTGATAAAGTCTAGTAAATCCAGGCTATCTTTTCCAGAGCAGAACACAGGGATTTAAAAGATACGTGGTGGACTTCTCACCTTTACAATTTATCCCCAGATGAGAATTTGCCCAGGGGAGTGAAACACAGTCCTCTTCAGGTCCCTGCATCCAGCCACCAGGCCTCCTGCCCAATGGTCCACTGTCAGTAGAAGAAATGGAAAATGCCATTTACAAAACCACCTCACAACCTACTGCTTGAGACTTGCTACTGTGCAGTAAGCTCTACTGATTTTGAACCCTATTTACTAACCTTCACAAAGATACCACATCAGTTTAAGACTCCTTTCCCCGGCCCAAGTGCCTCAATGGCAGAACTGAAGTACAAACACAGGTGTTTCTTGTTAAGGAGCTCCAACCGTGTTCAGGGCCTTGACTCAGCCCATCTCCTCCATTCCTTGCCTATGCCATTTTTCTGTGCTGTCCTCTACCCTGAAGTCTCTCAACTGTTTTCATTAGCAGAGTCTATCTGTGTGCTCCCACTTTCTGCATCCTTCTCATTAAGAAGATCATTAAATAACATTAATTACCAAAATGAATCACTGAAACCTGCCTACCAGAAACCTTGTTTCAAAATTTGAAACAACTGGTAGGTTACAGTTATAGTCCATTTATGCCCTCCTTTTAGCCCTTCTATTTTACTGTCCTTTTTGCCTTTTTTTACTCTAATAAATACTGCAGGGTTTTCTTTTTGTTCTTTGCTTCCTACCCAGGACTCTCCAGACACTAGAGGGTGATCTTGCTTTCACTGTGCTTTTTCATCCAAAGTTTGGTCTAGTTCAGCTTCAATTCACTACATCATCCTGAGCTTGCACTGAATTATCCACAAGGTCCTGAATGTAATTAACAGCTGCATTTACACCAGGAAAGCCCTAGTCTGAGGGATGAAGAAGCCACACACAGCTGGCCATAAAAGCATCCTCTTGTGGAGTCTGAAACACCCCCATTAGACTTTTTACTCAGTGTCACATAGATTTAAATCTCCTTAAATTGTTTAGGATTTCAGAAATATTTTCCTGCTGGCCTGGGCTTTTCCAGCTAAATGCTTTTCCAGCAGCACACAGCATCATCTCAAGCCTGTGGGATGCAAAAAGGCTTGTGAGCTACTTGGAGACGGCACAGATTACATACATGGATTACATACACAAGGCATGCACCCCTCTCTTCTCACCATGGCAGTTAGCACAGCACTGGTGTAGACCCTGCCCCCAGAGCCACTCCTCTGAGCAACCCAAGTGCAGCAATGAGCCACCAATTCCCATTGGCACGGCTGTGAAACTACTGGAGGGGCTGGGAGTCTGTGTTGCACCAGGACTGCGTCTGCTTTGGGGCAATAGCAAACTGATGCTGTTACTACTCTGCAACAGAGAGGATGGGTCAGTCTCCTTTTCTGCAGAGCCTGGCTTCTCAGGGCTTACAGATTTGGGCATCTGATCCAAGAAATCTCCTGGGAAGAGCTCAGCTGTGACCTGCATTTTTGTACAAGCAACAGTGGAATTTGCACTGGTATATTAGTGCTTCCTATGCTGGTTGGCCAACTGTTCTTACTGTTCGTTATGCCCTCAAAATTAAATTTTTGGTTACTTAAGATCTTTCTAAAATCTCCTTCTGAGTTCTTGGATAATATCTTTCATTATCTAATAAAGGCTAAGATCACCGCCAAAAATGTCTTGAATGTCAAAAGGCCTGGGATGCTAACGGTGAATGCCAGCATGCTGCAGGGAGAGGGAACAGCCAAGAATTGTGAGACAGGCTCTCCACTTGAAGGGAAAATGTGCTTGGACACTTTTCCTGTGCCAATGAATCAAAGGGTTTAAAGAAGTCCTTACAACGAATCATTGCTTGCTGGAGGAATGTGGCAAAGCATCCTCCCTGCAGTCGGTCTGGGAGCAGAATTCATGTGTCTGTAGAGACTGAAGGTGATTGCTTACTGCTTATGGCAGATCCTACAGAGGGTCTCAGCAATACCACTCAAATACTTCAAGAAGCTAAAAGTGAAAATTGATTGTGTGGATGTTTGGCAGTGGTAGAGAAACAGAATTTTTTTGTGATGAGGGATCACACTGTACATGCTGCCTCCTCAGGAGTACGGTACCAGTTGGAGCTCAGTGCAGTTGTTGCCAGTGTGCAGCTTTGCCACTACTTCCAGCATGATCTTAAGCAAGTGAATCACTCCCATGTATAACTTCTCCATCTGTACACAAGTGCGACAATGACCCTGTATCTTTGCATTTGATAATAAATCATTTGGGGAATGGGGAAGGTCCCTTCCCTAAGCTAGTTTTGCATTAGCACCTTGCATTTGGGACCTGGACTTGTTTAGACTTCTTGGTGTTAGTTTGAAGCAACTTGCTTTGTGAGAGTGAGTTTCCGTATTTTCATGGGAAGTGGTGACTCCATTATCTCCTGTCCATCCCCAGCTCTATCCTGCACAGGGCTCTCTTGCCTGGAGGGGTTTGGGGAGGGTTGGTTTAGGTAGATTTTCCCTCGTGGCCTGGGGTTACTGCACTATACCACTCACACCTGGGTGGAAATGCTGAGCATTGATCCCTTAGAGATGTCTTTGGGCAGCTACTCCTTTGGTCCCAGCTGGCACTGATTTCAGCAGCAAGATACTGATACTTCCTCAGCATTTAGGCTACCCATGTATATATGGGTAAAATATGTTTCAAATATTTTATTTAGAAATTATATGCTTTAAACAGTGTGTGTTAAATAAATGTTATATATTTAATTATATTACTTTAATAATTTGATATATTTTAATATCTTAAAATAAATTTACTAATATCTCTAATATTTTGGTTTCTTGTAATGGACTGAGCAGAGGAAACAAGCTCTTAAAAGTTGGCCCTTCTGTGTATGTTTATTCAATCTTTTGTTTTTTCTTTAATTCTTTAACCCTAAAACAAAGGGCTGACAGCTTTTTATTCCTTCCTCTGGCTATCCAAACTGAAAGAGCTCTGTCCAAGGCCCATTCTCTGGCAGGCAGGATGCAAGATGCTGGCAGCTTAATGAAACTTGGAAGGAGTTCAGGATACAGAGTTCAGTTCTGGGCTGTGAACCGCACCTGCCATCTCCAGCTTGGGCAGAACCCTGCGATCCCCAGCGTGCTGCCAGCAGCTCCAGCCACAAGCACAGTTATGCCACAGAGAGACATGAGGTTTTATTGGTACCAGCAGGTGTCACCGCGGAGCATAAAGAGAATTTGCGCAAGGGCCCAGGCAAGCAGGTAACCAGGGGCCAGGAGGAGCTTTGCGGGGTCACCTGGGCTCACCGTGTCACCCCAAAGCGCAGTCAGCAGCTGCAGCTCACGCTGCCATAGAGATGTTTGCCTGACCTTTCCCGGGAGATCGCTGCTGCCTGCCCAGACTATCCAGCCTTCAGCACCATTGCTTTTATTTGCCCCACCAATATCTAATCCAAATTTCACTTAAACCCATTGTGTTTCTGGGGACTTGTGGGGTTATTATAAAGACATTGTTCTCAGTGGTAGAATGGACACCCCAGTCAGGAACAAATATTCCCCTCGTTTCATACCCAGCATTTCTGCTTAGGCACCACAGAAAGGAAACAAAAGATCTTGTTGATGAAGACATTCATGCTTTCATCTCTCTGGCATATCAACAAATATACAAAGCCCAGTAGTATATCTGCCTTATCTGCAGTGACATACAGGTTCTACCAATACCATGGGTTATTCAAAAACGTTCTGTTTCATCATGCACATAACACTGTGTCAAGGCTATTTTCATAGGATTAATATACAACATTAGCTAAGACAAGTATTAAGAGATGCCTATTATGTTTGAGACTTATTTCTCCCCATTTCCCTGAGACTTTTTCTAGACAGTTCAGGAATTAATTTAGGTAATGGTGCACCTATTTTGAAGGGCTTGCTTATTTGCTGGCTTGCTTATTTGCTGACCAGCATTACTGAAACTCATTTTTAGTATTTGGTAAAAATTTGGCAGCAGGACAAGAAGCATTTTTGTTCTATGGTTATGCAGTTTCCAACACAAAACAGATTTAGTCCACATCCAGGCACCTTTGATGCCATAATACAAATGGCTGGCAACTGAGTGCAAAGATATTTTTTGTGTGTAACCTGAGATATAGAATCTTGATGCTATTAACTCTCATTGTTCCCATGGGGCTCACCATTAACATCCCTTTTAATATGGATAAAGCTTTGGCGGGTAAATGATGTATTTTCTTTTGGGTGTCTTTCTTCAATTAAATGAATACTCTATGAAGCAACTGCTGCTGTAGGTATCATTAAATTTATTTCTGCATTTTGTAACAATTAAATTAATCTGTGGGACAGTATCTTAGTGTCATTTACTCTGATCTGCCTTTTTTTGCAAAACCCAAATTATAGATTTTATAGCCACAAAACCACATTGGTGTGATCTACCCCCATATTCTCTCTCTTGATTTATGTCCCTAACCCCAGGTTCCTGCATAGCAAATTAAGAGGGGGCTGAGATCCTCAGTGGGTGATGGATGCCAAGTAAACTCAGCTGGACCTGGATCTGCAACATCCATCCTAAAGCCCCACCATTTACTAGGTTGTGTACTGACAATCCGGCCTTGACGGCACCACTGGCCTTCACAGCCATCAGGGTCCCCCACACCTGAAGATAAGGAGTAGGCTGTTTGTGATGCTCTCAGGGAGGTCAGTCAGGGCTGTGACACCCAACACATGGCTGTTTCTTCTGTGAGCACCTGCCTGTGAGAACCTGTGCAAAGCAACAGCTACACCTGCCGTGCAAAATACCACTGACTTTTAAATCAGAATCCTGTACTTTCAGAGTCATCCTCATCTCACCTCCTTGTCCCTGTCTGATGGGGCAGGATGCTAACTTTGGCTCTTCTGGACCAATGCATGCATTAGTCATCAGGTCATTTATTATGACTTTACATCTTAATCCTGATAATACTCTGACTCCAGAAAAAGATCAAATGACAATAAAATGGAAGAGAGAATGAGGCAGAATCCTTTCTTATTTGAACCTGGGTAAAGGTACCTCACAGAAAGGCATTTATTTGCTTAAAGAAAAACTTGCTGCTAGTAACTGCTTTACAGTTGCAGGGATATAACTGCCTCAACAACTCACTGTCAGCAGTCAATTTACAAAATTATTCTTCAATGAGTCCCTGATTTCATCTCTTTTCATGGACCAGAAGACCTTTTCTAATGGGATGGTTGGCAAAAGGCCTCTTCATTTAGAAGGCAGATCACGCAGCCTTAAACACTTAGGTCTAATTATGAATTATTGGAACATTGCGACCTGAGGCATCATGCACTTACTTGTTGATTAATGGTCTTCAGACATCATTAAAATAAACATGGCGGAACACCAAGTGCAACAGGAGCATTTTATCTTAATACCTTGACTGCTAACCCAGAGCTTCAGTGAAAAGATCCATTCCTAGCTGCTCAGAGAGTGAACACATAGTGGGGACACAAAGGAGACAACACAGCCAGGTAATGAGGCTTATGCTGTTTCCCTTCAACACCAATTTAAAAAAATCTCAGAGGCTCTGGATTGCTTGGGAGAGAGCACTGCTTCCAAGGTGGGCACAAATACAGAGCAGGATTGGAGTGAAACTGGCATCATTAAGAAGAGGAATCCATGAGAAAAGGGGGACAGCCCTCCCGTGAACAGAGAAATCACAAAGACAGCAGAGAAGAGGAGAGGCAGATGCAACGCAGGGTCTGGATGCCTGGATGCCTTTGCCACCTGAGCCAAGGAGAAGGCAAGGATGATTTGATGGGATCTCACTTGTAAGAGGAGACAACAGGGACGCAGCAATGACTGCTACTGAAGAGGAGAGGAAGTGACATTTATCTAATTTTCTGCAGCCTGAAATTCAGACCCTGGGTCTGGTCATGGATGCTGGCCATGGAATAAAAAATGCTGATTATTGTGGAGATTTACCAAGCAGGACTGAGCAGCAGCACCATACTAAAGACAGGACAAAAGGGAGTGTGTCGGGTTAGAGACAAATTTTCTAGGTGGAAAGTGCTCTGAATAAACGCCACCCCCACAGCAAAGGTTTCTGACACCCCCTCCCCCACCACAACAGACTTTCTTGGATGAAAGTGGGAAAAAAAACCAACCGTTTATTTAATAAAACACGCAGGGTGCCCTGTAAGACACAAGGGAAAGGGAAAGGGGAAAAGGAATTATTAAACCTGAGTAAACAGCTGAAGAACTTTAGTGTCCTTTTCCTCAGGTGTAGCTTCCCCTCTCCGGGGGTCCCCGGGGAGCCAGGTGGAGTTACTCCAGTGGCTCCCTGGAGGATCCTTGTCTGCTGTCCTCCGGGGGCTTCTTGGGTTCTCAGGCGAGAAAAAAACAGTCCAGGATAACAAAACTCCAGAACGGGGACAAGGAAGAAGCAAATCCCAGGGAAAAAACCTAGCAGCAACCACAGCAGTGGCAGCAGCCAGAGCAAGGAATGTCCCTTTCTCCCCCTAGCTCCTCGGCCGAGAAGCCTAGGGAAGAGTTTCAAAACAACCTGCGCCAGGCAGTTTCTCTCGGCTGCTGGATGCAATTAAAGCTACAGGACCACATTTCTGGGCATACACAAAAATTATAGTGAAAAGAGGAATATCATCACATCACCCCAAGACAGGGAGTTTAAGATAAACAAGCTGGCAATGAGACATAACAGTGCTGCAGTGGGGCCAGGTGTCATGATGAATGGTAGCAGAAAATCCTGGGAGGCAGGAAAGGCACATCTGTCCTAGTGCTTCTGCACTACAGACAGCTGCAGGAGCAATGAACTAGCAGGAAACCCATGGCTCTTTTGTGTTCGCCACCTACATGGCACTCTGCCTTTCTGCGAAACACAAGCAATTTGGGGCAGGAGCAGCACTGATTGATTGGTGCATCCTCACCAAAGCAGTTTTGGCCTGTGTCTGGCTGGGGAGGTTTCTTAGGAAAAACTTAACTGCATAGATCTATATACTTACTGCAAAAATGTACTTTCTCACCTGTTTAGTGACTCAAGCTCCCAAACAAACTAAAATCTTAAAAAAGGAAGAAGTAATTTGTCTGCTAAGATCTTAACAGTTGCTGGCTCAGTGACGGTGGGCTATGGGTGGGGGTGACAAAAGGTGCCAAGTCCTCTCTGTGCTGCTGCTCTTGAGAAGCAGAGTGGGAGACAGGTATATGGACCTTTTTCAGCAAAGGACCAGGTGACACGTCCTTCCTAGCACAAAAATAACCAGGGAAGAACAAGCAAAAGCGCCAATATCTCTGCACAATTAGGCTCCAATTCCTAGCTCTCCTAAACCACAAAAATAAGTGCTCTGGATCTACATTATAAATAAGATCAAGCCATTTGCATTTCATGGAGTTTACCACAAAATTACCCTAAACTGCATATAGGGTATCACACAATACATGTTAAAGGAATATTTTAATTCTAGGCAACAGCAAAGACTTTTCTTTTTCCCATGGTAAATGATTATTGCTCTATTAAGTCTTAATTTTAATTCTATTTCTATCCATAGTTTAGGTGCATAGCAAGTAAAGTAGAAATGAAGGGATTGTACATCCCCTGAAAATCAGAGACTCCTGCTGGGTCTCACCTGAACATCCCTTTCAGAGCAGTATTTTGTCCCAGCCTCTTTAGTAGCACCACCGAATAAGGGTGCTGACCAAAAGCTTTCCATCCTCCAGGACTGTCCTTCGGAGGCCTCTCTTCCTCTGCAAACACCTGGCACAGCTCCACAAATCAGCTGGCACAGACATGCAGAGACGCAGAGCATGACTTATGGGAGGGTGACACCATCCCACAGCAGCTGAGCTCCATCATTTCCCGCAGACCCAGGCACAGCACACAAGAGCAAAGGCGGGAGGAGCTGGGAGCTGACATGGATATTAAGCTGAAATGGGAAGAGCAAGAAAAGAGGGGATGACCACCCTTTGCTTTCTCACCCCACCCCACTGGCTGCTTTTATGCAGTGCTCATAACTACAGCTTGCACACACCTAAGTGCAAACATGTTTGGGATTTAGGCTTCCAAGTTCAAGACTGGTTTATCCTTTACTCACTCGGGACTTGCCAATCAACCCTTCTTGCCTGAGGCTCTAGAGCATGCAGAGTGACAGGCATAACAGTGGCACACACCAAACCTCCTTTTGCTGCCACAAATTCAGCTCAGTGAACAGCCACAGCGACTTCCTTTGGGGGTCACCAAGGGGAACTCACTGCATAGACACAATTATTGCAATTTTGCAGCAGTCCTGGACTATGCCAGATGTATTTAATCTCTCAGGAGAAGCAAGTGACTGAAACAACATCACAGTGTGCTGAAGCAGTCAATAACTGAGCAAACAGCAAGGTTGCTTTGCTCATTCCTCACAGTACTATCAGAATTCCTTACAAGTTTATCCTCTATTTTTCACCTCTGATTCTAGTTGAATAAAGGGAAGGCACAAAAATCCTGTTGTAAAGGAGCAAACAAAATTCCTTGGTTTTGAGGACTTCTGACTCTCCAGACTGGCTTATAGCATAGGTGCTCTTCTGTGGACATCAACCCCCTTCTACGAATAACGTAAGGCAATATTTTTAATAAAAGTTACAAAATACAACAAGTTCGTATTTCAGTGGTCCTTTCCCTCCCTCTTCTTGTTATTGCTAACTCTTATCCTTTTACCCATTTTTCAACAGAAGGACTAACGAGGAATAATTGAGAATGATGTATGATCAAGTTTACTTGCCAAATCTTTTTATACTCAAATATTCAATTTGTGGCTTCCAGTAATAGGGTAGGCAGTATCCTTTCTCCTGCCCTCCACAAAAGAAAACAGAAAGGAATTATCCATGGATTTAGGTACACTGAGGTGCTCAGTATGTGTGTCAGCTGGCTGCCTCACAGCCAGATGCAGCAAAACTACTCAGCATCAGTCCAGGCTCCAGCATGTGCTTTAATGGTGACATTATCAGGAAAGCCTGCAGCAAGTTAGACACAGGAACCACGCTCAGCATCAGGTACAACATTTTTTCATTCTAAATGCTGCATGTGAAAATATGCTGGGTACCCACCTGGGGTAGTGGTACTTTCTGGATGGACAATTAGCAAAACACATCGGCTGGGTTCAGGTTTGGCTTTCCCTCAAGAGGGAAGACAGCTTCACTGCTCACGTTTAAACCAAGAGTTGAACTTTAATTTTAGCTGACTAACTATAAGAAAAATCTCAAGAGGTCCTGATTTTTTGTGATGCATTCATGGCATTTTCCCACTATAGTTCAGAGTCCTTTGAAACTGAAGTTTATGCTGACTGGGTGGGCTCTGAAAGAGTCTGCATCTGCTTCACTGCATCCGGGGATACTGAACTCCTACTGTAACTGCCTGCACCATAGGTGTCACACATTATGATATAAAAATATCTTCCCAGGACCAGCCCAATTCCAGTGGGGAGTTTGGGGAGTGACACTCAGAGATAAAGCAGAAGGCCTGGCTGTGCCCTTCCCCACTGCTCAATAAGCATCTGCCTTGTGCTGGCACAGCAGATCCATCCTGGGTCTGCCCACAGTGATCCGTGGTCGGCCACACCACAGGGAACTGCCTGGGCATTTCTTACAAATCAGGGAGGGTATGATAAGCAAATGACCTGCATGATGTGAAGTCAAATATTGGCTACACGACAGATGGAATAAGATATAACAGTGGTAAGACTTTGTGAAGCACAAAAAATACACTGCAAGCACTTTTCTGCACATGCAAGCCTGAAAATTAAATTCCAGAGAATGCTGTTGGCTCAAAAAGCCAACCAGATCCTGACGTCCCCTCCTTCAGAGCCCAAAAATATGAATGAACTAAAGCAATCCGGATCCTATTTGGTCATTCAACTCTGATGACTCATCTTTGCTGAGGTCTCCTTAGGCTAATGACAAGGAAACAAACACAGGCAGAACAGTATTGAACTTGGCATTGTTTTGGCAAAGCTGTGTACCCAGGATTTTGTCACTAGGTACTATTTGCACTTCTTGTGCCCCAAGAAAGAATTAACGGTTTAGTAAGCAAACAGTCTGTTTTTCTCTCAAGTCACCAATAATTTCTACTTGAGTCTCAGGACAGCCCAAAATTTTACCCAAATAAATGTTTGAGAAACTTGCTGTTTAATGGACCTTAAGGCAAGCAGCCAGTCAGGGCCGCTCCCATTGTCTCTCTCTTTAAATCTGGTGTGTTCCCCTTGAGCTGCGACCCAAAATGCTCCATGCAGAAGAAGAGCCACACATGAAATGCAGAAGCCAAGGGGCAGCCCCTGGGGACACTCTGTCCTGAGTCAGCTACCCTCACCCAGGAGAGGTAACGTGGTCACTGTGACCTTTCTAAATCATCTGGGTGAATGAGGAAAAGAGTTACATTCCTAAAATGAGGCCAATAGCAGCGCCAAGAGTGAGAGTCACCAACACATCCTGCCTTTGGAAGCTGCCCTCCTCTCTCAGGAGTTCCTGCCCTTGTGAGTCTAGTCGGGCATTCTATACAGCACTTTAGTTTCGAAGGAACAGGGTGACACAAAATTATTAAATGAAAAGCAAATGTTGTAAGTAAAGTTTTATGACTGAAAACAGTACAATCACCTTTGGGTGTGATTTTTGGGTGATGGACTACATTTCTTACCCTGGGTTGAATATTTGTGTGCCTTTGAGCTTCCCTGTTTCCTTCATGTGTACCGACTACCCTTTAAAAGGCATCGCCTCTCCTTACAAGCTTCTGGGCCCCCACCAGCAGAAAGTGGTGCCTCCTCGACCTCACAAAATATCTTTCCATCCTTCCTCACATATTCCCAAACCCTAACATCAACCGCAATTTGGCTGGAGGGGGAACGAGCTTGACAATCCCTCAGCAGAGAGGTCTAGTGCTGCCCACCCACATCGGGTGATATTGCGACGCTAATTGACCTTTTAACGCCGATGCCAAAGTAAATCCCCTGATACCGCAGGTCCTCCGCTGGAAACGTCGGGCCCTGCCGGCTCCAGAAGCGGGCTGCCGGGGATGGCAGTGGACAGGGGATGCGGCCGCGAGCCCGCCGCCGCCTGCGCTACCCCCAGCCGGGGCCGGGCGGCGCTGGCGGCAGGCGATGACCGCCGTCGAGGCGAAAGCGAGACACCGCCNGCCAGCTCCGCGCAGCCCCCGGCGGCGGCGGGGGGCCCCGACGGCGGGTCGCTGGCGGGGGGCGGCGAGACCTTCGGGGACCGCTCCCTCAGCCAGGGCCTGAGCGTGCTGGTGGGGCTGGGGCTCTGCGTAACCATGCTGGGGCTGGGCTGCGCCGTGGAGTTGGGGCAGCTAGGGCAGCAACTCCGGCGGCCCGTAGGGCTGCTGCTGGCGCTGCTGGGACAATTCGTGGCCATGCCACTGCTGGCCTTCCTCCTCGCTCTCATCTTCGCCCTGGACGAGGTGGCAGCCGTGGCTGTACTGCTCTGCGGCTGCTGCCCCGGCGGCAACCTTTCCAACCTCATGTCAGTGCTCGTCGACGGGGATATGAATCTGAGGTAGGCGCCCTGCTCCCCCTCGCCCCCAGCCGACCGGGGGACTGCGGCGGTCCCGGGACGCAGGGAGGGTTTGCTGGGCACCTGCCGCCGGTGGAGCCGGGATGTGCAGGCACGGCGCGCTGGGAGTCGCCAGCACTGGTCTCCTGCCTCTCCTGTGGCAGGAGCCCCTACACACGCCTCCTGCCTCCTTCCCTAAAAAGCTTCCCTGCCCCGGCCAAGGCGCGGGCAGGGAAGGGGGTGGGGGATGGAGATTGGAGAAAGGAGAGCGAGCAGACCCTTGCCGTGAGAAGCGTCGGCTGCAGAACCCTCTTCCAGCGGGCGTTGGGGCTTCCCGGAGCTGGTCCCCGGCCGGGCGGGCGGTGATGGGGCATTTCTTTGGTTCCCCCGGCGCAGCATTATCATGACGGCTTCCTCCACGCTGCTGGCCCTCTTCCTGATGCCCCTCTGCCTCTGGATCTACAGCCGCCACTGGATCAACACGGCCGTGGTGCAGCTGCTGCCCCTGGGGGCGGTGAGCCTGACGCTGGGCAGCACCCTGCTGCCCATCGGCCTGGGGGTGCTCATCCGCTACCGGCACCCCCGCGCCGCCGACCTCCTGGTCAAGGTAGGGATGGCGTCCAGGGGGGAGGTGGGCGGCCACTCTGCGGGAGATGCTGGGAGGCGGCACGGGAGTAAGCTTTCTGGTCCCTCCAAACCGTTGTTAGTTTCACACAGGCATATTCAGCTATTTAGGTGGAATACATGGACCTACAATCTTGAAATGAAACGGTGGGACAGAGATAGAAAGCGAGGGTAAGGGCGGGTTACCCCCCGAGGGAAGGAGGGCAGCGTGGTGCTGCACTCTGGCAGGCATCCTGGGCATTCCGTGGCATCCTCCTTTCTCCCCACTCTTGATGCACCCAGGTCAAGCAAAACCAACCTGCAGGCATGGCCACACTTCTTTAAAATATGCAACTAAATTAGCTTAATTGTGAAAGGAAGAGTGAGGCATAAATCCTGGCTTATGTTTCCCAGCAAGTCATCCCAAAGCAAAATGATGGAGGGTGACTTCAGTCTCTTCCTTTGCTGGGATATGATCAAGCACCACCAAAATCCCAGTCCAGGAGCAAACTCAGGAAGGGCAATGCAACCATGTTTTGCAGTTTAGAATCTTTAGCAAGCCTCTACCTGCTATGCTTATCCTTTTAAACTAATAACCCTCATATTTATCAATGTCTGTATCTGTTGCCAGATTTCCCTGTGGTCCCTCTTGGTGACTCTGGTGATCCTGTTCATCCTGACTGGGACCATGCTGGGCCCAGATCTGTTGGCACAGATTCCTGCATCTGTCTATGCCATTGCAGTGCTGATGCCTCTGGCAGGGTACGCCTTGGGATACGGCTTAGCCACGGTCTTTAAAATGCCCCCACACTGCAGGAGAACAGTGTCTTTGGAAACAGGGTGCCAAAACGTCCAGCTCTGCACCGCCATCCTAAAACTCACCTTCTCCCCGGAGATCATAGGGAGCATGTACATGTTTCCCTTGCTTTATGCGCTTTTTCAGTCAGCAGAAGCAGGACTGTTTGTGCTGATATACAAGATGTACGGAAGAGACAGCTACAAGCAAGATACACTCGGTGAAGAAGAAGACACAGATATTTCCTACAAGAAACTGAAGGAAGAGGAGGTAGCTGATACTTCTTATGGCACAGTGACCACAGAGGAGCACAACTCCATTCAGATGGAGCCGACTCAGACGGCACTTTAGGCGAGACAAAGAGGTAACTCCCTGAGACATGAATGTGTGTTGTGCTTGCAACCAGGCTGGGGCTGTGCTCCTACTGTGCAAGCGGAGCTGCCTGTCCTCCATTGTTTCTCCACCTGCTCCCATTGTACAAGGTGATGTGTGTTTATTACCGTGACAGTTCTACTTCCTCAAAAGAAAAAAGAAAAAAAAAAAAGAAAGAAAAAGCATCACCACGACGCAGACCAGTAACTGTAAAACGTAGTGCAAAGAGGCTGCTGCTGCCTGGCTGAGTGCAGCAGGAATGGGTAGAAGGAAGGAAACAGTGTTCTACAAAGCCAACTCAGTGTCAGTATGGATGATAGGAAAATCCACGTCTCGCGTGTATCTCTGTGCCTCCCACCTGCTGTAAAAGCATTGTGCTCATTGTTCTCACACAAATACATGGCGAAGCCGAACCAAACCCGTGTTCTCCGCTGTTTGGTCCCTTGGAGGCAATTAAGAGTCGGCGCTGCCTGGTTCACCTGGGGAGCTGCGCGGGGGGCGAAGGATGACTCCGCACAGGTGGGGATGGGAAGGGGCCGCAAGGTCGGTGCCCGTAGGGAGCGAGGGAAGCCCGGCCCCTCCCCGGGGGTATTTAAGGCCGCCCCCCAGGGGCTGTCCTGGGTTCGGTGCGATGGCCGAGGAGGCGATGGCGAGCTATCTCTACACCACCTACCACCCCTACTCCTACCGCTACCCACCGCCCAAGGGCAAAAGTGGGGTGGCGGGAGGCTGGCGGCCGCGGGGCAGCGGCTACTTCTCGGGCTACGGGGAGGCGGCCGCCGATTACTTCGACAACTACCAGCGGGCGCAGCTGAAGGCCATCCTCTCCCAGGTCAACCCCAACCTGACGCCGCGGCTCCGCAAGGCCAACACCAAGGAGGCAGGCGTCCAGGTGAACCCGCGGCAGGACGCCTCGGTTCAGTGCTCGCTCGGGCCCCGCACGCTGCTGCGCCGTCGCCCCGGCCCCGCCATGGCGCGGCCCCGTGAGGGGGAGCGGGAGCAGGAGCTGGGCAGCCCGGCCACCACCAGCACCCGCGCCGTGCGCTTCCCCCGCACCATCGCCGTCTACTCGCCCATGGCGTCCCGCAGACTCACCGCCTTCATGGAGGAGCCGAGCCCGGAGCCGGAGCGGCGGTCGCAGCAGCAGGACAAGGCGGCGGCCGTCGAGGAGGAGCCGGCCGCGCTGAGGGAGCAGCGGGAGGCGGAGGCGGCCGCCGTGCGGGCGAGCTGGGAGAAGCCCCCCGAGGGTGGCGCCGAGCCGCTCGGGCAGCGCTCCGCAGAGCCGCTCGGGCAGCGCTCCGCCGCTCCCCCGGAGCCGGCCACGGGGGAAAGCCAGGAGGAGGCGGCAGAGGCAGCCGAAGCAGAGCCGGCAGAGCCGCCGGCCTCACCCCAGAAGCGGGAGCCGTCGACGGGCAAGACCCGCCTTCGCTTCCAGGTGAGTGTCGGCAGGGGGGAAGAGCGAGGCCAGCCCCGGGAGGTGCCCGCGCCGTCGAATAACATTTTTCCCGGCAGTTCCTGGAGCAAAAGTACGGGTACTACCACTGCAAGGTCTGCAACATCCGCTGGGAGAGCGCTTACGTCTGGTGCGTCCAGGGCACCAACAAGGTAGGGCCGGCTCGGATCGCCCCGGCGCGGGCCCCTCGCCGCCGCCCCCTGCCCGCTGACCCTGGCCTTCCTCTAGGTCTACTTCCGTCAGTTCTGCCGCACCTGCCAGAAGTCCTACAACCCGTACCGCGTGGAGGACATCACCTGCCAGGTAAGGGACGCCCGCCCTGCTCCGAGCCCGGCCGTCCCCGGGCCTGGCCGCCCCCGCCGACCGCCGCCTTCTCCCTCAGAGCTGCAAGCAGACGCGGTGCACCTGCCCCGTGAAGATGCGCCACGTGGATCCCAAGAGGCCCCACCGCCAGGACCTCTGTGGGAGATGC
Organism: Pardalotus punctatus; assembly: GCA_013400915.1. NCBI lineage: Eukaryota > Metazoa > Chordata > Aves > Passeriformes > Pardalotidae > Pardalotus > Pardalotus punctatus. Next base: position 27,709 of record VZTX01026950.1, on the reverse strand, counting down.
AAGGGGAAACGGCTCTCCTGCGATAGCACATTCAGTTTCAAATACATCATCTGAACGGGATGAGGATTTTTTTTGTTTTTGTTTAGCGGTTTTTCTAGAAAACTGCAAGTAGAGCAGATTTTTTTTGTTTTTGTTGGTGGTGTTGAAGGTATTTGGTGCGATGTAGCTAGGAAAGCATGAAAATAAAAGTATTGCAAAGCACACTCAAAGGATCAGGTGGGTTTGTGCCCAGCTCAGAGGGTGCATATTGTAAATTCTGTAACTTGCACAGGGGATGAGCTTAGAGATGTATTGTAAATCAGTGATGGTCTTGGAAGCACCTGACTCAGGGCCTTGTAGAATCTCAGGTGCAAAGGGTTTCTGTTACTGCTCCTGTTCTTGAAGTAATCAAATGTTTGAAGTTGACACCAAATTGATATCTGCAGTAGGTAATAGACCATAATTCATGAACAAAGCATCTAATAGTATTCACTTACTGTGCACACCTCTATTTGATGTAGAAAGTATCCTGCACCTGTTTTTCATCCTAGAAAATGATTAATTTATGTTGTGTAAGTACTAAATCCCTTGTACTGGTACAGCTGATCTGCATTTAGCTAAGCCGATGTTCTTGTCTGTAGATGAAAGCCAAAGAAAGCTTTTCAGGGAGGGTCCTCACAAAATGTTGAGGAAGGGAGTCACTGATCTTATGGACTCTTGGTAAATGTGTTGCTTATCTTACTTGCACAAGGTTATGGAAAGAAGGGACACTTCAGAGGAGCAAGGTACAATACTGCATCTACCTGGCTTCCTCTTCAACCTGCAGATGAAGTACAAGAGCTGTGAACTTAGCGGATTATACTTGAAGAGGTTGATCTAATTATAGTTTAGATGCCTGCCATCAGGGAAGGATCAAACTCCTGCACCCTTCTAGCATTGGGTTTGCAACTAGGAATTGTACTTCTGGTGTTTGGTAGTCATGGCAGAACCAGCACTGCTTCTTGCACATGATGCTCTTTGTGGGCTATTGGTGCTCTCAGTGGTTGGTGTCCTCTCCACGACCTCCAGGCTTCAGCAAGTGTTACAAGCTGACTCTGGGACTAACTAGAGCATCACCATCTGAGCCGAGTCACAAGCTAGTAAGACCTACACCACTGCCTCAGTCTACCCTTTAGCTATGGAGCTGGGTAAACATAGAGGAAAACATACTTTTCTGAGAATGCTACTGCCACTGTTAATTTTGAAATTGGGCATAATCATAAAGCCTTCTGCAGAACTCTTGAGGTAGTTTATCTTTGAAAAGAGTGATTTTTATATTGGTTATAACAAAATTAACTACACATGTACCCAGCTTACTCAAGAGACCACTCTATTAAAGACTAAAGGGAGAACTAATCTAAGCCCATGCTGTACAACAGCTTCAGTGCCAGGTGGTCTTGCATCTCTAAGTGGAAGCTAGATTATGGCAGGGTCGGCAAACAATATCCTTTGTATCAACATGTCTGGTTTGAGGGGTAGTGAGTGCTAATTCTGTATGCATAACTCATCTTTCTGTAAATTCCTGCCTTATTTCAATATGCCCCTTGAACCTGCTGCAGTAGGCTTAATGCCTCAGTGTCAATTTATTGCCAAGTAATTTTATTTATTCTTGCTGCATTCATTATTACAGCAGTGTGAGGCATTCTGGGAACAAGCAGGCCTACCCCTACTCCAGCACAGAGTATTTCATGCTTCTACCTGAAGTGTTTTTCCATGTATCACTGTAAAAGGAAAAACCCCTTGCTTTACCAGCTCAGTCAAACTTTCACAGCAAGTTCCAGCCTTGCCCTGGTCAAGCTGAAAATTACCCCTGCAGCTGGGCAGTTTTCTGTTGTAGATGCAGTGCCTTGTACTCACCTCCAGTTACTCTAGGATGAGCAGTGGCAAGCCTCCAGCTTGAGGAATGCACCTGGGGCTCTCTCTGCAGCCATCTGGCCACACTCCCTCAGTCTGCAGTTGCAGCTGTGATCTGGGATGTCTTTATTTCAGAGCATATTCCCCTCTAAGGATGTTCAGTGTTTTCCTGTTTGTCTTCCTCTTTCTAATGGCTGTACTCTGTTCCTGATGGATGTGGTGAGAAATTGGCTGTGATGAGTCTGTGCACCTTAGTAATGAGTCAGAGAACTGAAGCTCTGGGCCGTGTCAGTAAGAAGTCATGGCAATGTGAGCAATTGAGCGCTTCCTATTTATACAAGTATCCTCACAAAGCATTGCTTTGAGGATTACTTGCTGTGAATATGGTGGCTCTTACGTGATTATTATCGGTACTAGCCCAAAGTGAAATTTAGTACAACTTAAGGGTTGTCATCTGCACTAACTACAGACAAAGCAGCAGTTGGTTCTGCTTGCTAAGATGCAGAACAGGCCTAGCTGATGTGAACTGCGTGATGTTCTTCAGCTGCAACTGCTACAAGAAAGCAGCTGATGAAGGCTCCAAGTGACAGCAGCAACGAGGCACCCACCCCTGCTTTAATTGGCTACTGCAAAACTCTGTGGCTTGGAGTACACGCAGGGGGCAGGCATATTAAACAAGCTTTCCTTCATCCTGTAGCATTCTTCAGTTCCAGAGTAGCTCTGTGTGTCATCCCTCTTACATAAATCCATTCAGTGCTTTCACTGCTCGATGCCAAAGTACGATTCTGTACTTTCTAGTTCCTTTTCAGCTTTGCTGCTATGTCGTGTCCATGACGGCACATGCTGTGGACTGTGGGCACTGGTTCCTAGACTCAGCAGGAAGGAAGAAAGCTACTTCTGGCCTATGTGATTATGCAAAGTGGAAGGGAACAGCCTTCATACTCTCAGTTCTTCAAAGCTGTTGTGAACTTGCCCTGTACAGCTCTTTTATAACGAAATTCTTTTGCACATGTTAGCTCAGTCAGTGCTGTATTTGCTGCATCTTACAGGAGATGTCTGATGTTTTGCATGTTTCTAGACAGCTTTATTGCAGCTTCAGATTCGGGACAGACCTGGTACCAGGTAATGCAGGGTGACAGCTCATGCTGTAGTTGAGGAGTAATTTTTGAAGATCTTTGTGAAGTTAAAGCAGTATCAAAAGACAGTCAGCTAACATGATTCTGCTCCATAGGGCAGGTTCTCCATGCTATTATAAATGGGGGAAGATGTGTAACATAAGGAATTACATATACAAATTCAGGTTTGTGTTTCATGGGAAATCCATTAACAGCTTCAGAAGATGCCTAGGAAAATGCTGCTGCAATGACAGGACATAAAAAATATTACTTCAGGGCACCCAGGCCTCTGTTGTCAGTGTTTGGTCTGTTTAGCTAAAGTATTTAAACTCTAGCTTGTAAAAATACACAAAATGACAGATACAGTATCTTTTATTTTTACAAAAAAAGCTGGTAAAAGATGATGTAAATAAAAGTGTAATGCGCCCCTAAATAAAACTACTTATCCCCGGTAAATACTAGTTAAATAATTAAGAACACCATCTACAGTACCACAAAACCATCAAAATAATTCAATTTTATCAGGGACAGGGCAAAAAAAATACAGTGAATATGGATGTGCCTTGACCAGTTACAGAACTTGTTAGGGTAACATAACTACTGTCAGCAGTCCAACAGCGTGCACAGTGCCTTCAATTAATGCATTTCAGCATAATTACATTTCTAGTGGGGCCTAATCCCCCAAAAAGGCAGAGCTAATAATTTCAATTCTACATTCTAAACTCTGAAATTAGAGCCCATTAAAAAAAATCACAGTGGGTAAGAGATGTATATAAAAATACTGGGTGTTCCTTTCAAATCACAGGAATTGTGGGACTACATTATTTTTTTTTTCCTTTTTTTTTTTTTTTTTTCTTTAGAAAATGTTATTGTTTTGAACAGAACTCCGTTTTTTTTTTG